>JAKTTT010000012.1:0-448029 GCA_030581615.1 Alloascoidea africana
ATCGTCTCTTACCGTTGGCGATGAGATCCCGATCACGTGAGGATAAACGTGCTGGTCTGATAGCGATAATGTGTGGAGACTGGGGAAACAGAAGCATTGTTTGAGCAGATTTGTTCCTAGGTAGAGGGCATTGACTCGGTGGGAAGGCATTGCAAGATGTACATATGAGAACAGAGGTCAGTTGGGCTTGGAAGCAGTTTCCGATTGTCCTACTTATCTGGAGAGACATGGTTAGAGAAGAACCAATTATCAGAAATTGTCAGAGACTCAAGTCCAGAATAGAGAACTTTGTTGTTTCTGTGTGGGTTCAACTATAGACATTGAAAAGCGGTAACATGTCTGGTGTGAAAACAGATGAAACGGTTCGGTTAGGATGAACTACGCGCTACAAAATGAAAGCGAAACGAAGAAATATAAGCAATTAGTTCTAGTAAGTGCTAATTCAAAACAATAGTATCAAGCCGGAGGGGAATAAAATTGTGTGCGTTGAGTTGAAAGTCAACTGAAGAATAGCTCTACCTTTGACCAACAAAGAGGAAACAGCCTACTCTCTTGATACTCAAGATGCGAAAGAGATGGTTTCTTCATTCACCTACGAACGATCGGTTGTAGTTGGATCGATTTGCTATTTTCGCAACCACTAAAGAATCAAGTAACCCCAAAACCTTGTCATTCGACCTTTTCTCTAGCATATAAAAGATTGCAAAGTCCAAAGTTCCAAAGTTCCAAAAGTAACCTTTTATTCGCTAGAGAAAAGATCGAATGACAAGGTTTTGGGGTTACTTGATTCTTTAGAAACGGTGGAAGCTTGGGTGTATGGGTACCAAGTTTCGCCAACTTGGACTTATATTAATACCGAGGAAAGTCAGTATGGAGGCATTGGGCTGGATTCCAGAAGCCTATATACCAGATCGGTGCCAAACTAGTCTGGCTTAACTATGGGGAATATGGAGGTTAGACAGCGAAAAACAGTGCTAGTCTGCCAATCTAGTTTGGCAGGTTTCAGATCTGGTAGAAATGTTTAAAGAGTATAATGGTGTGGTTGCCAATCTAGCTCTGCTCACCACAGATGTCGTTGGAGTCGTACAAATGTTTGCTTTGCACATATAGTAAGAATGGCTGGCCACCAATTTAGAAGGAAGTGAAACAGATCTAGGAGAGAATGCTATTGAATCTTTTGATCCAATTTTGGTGGATATAAAAGTTGTATGTCGTCGGACAGGGATAGCAAACTATATAACCATGCAAACCTTTCAAATTGGTATGAACCATCAATCAACAAAGCTAGAGGTGTAAAAATGTTCTACTTTGCCAATCTAGTAGCAGCCGCACAGATCTAGTACAAGGGTACAGAACACTATAGTCAAGTTACTCCCTGTACGTCATCATTTCTTCATTTGGCCTGAAATTTCTAAGCTGTGGTGTAATGCATTTACATAGAGATTAGATAACTATATCAAGGGCTTGTACCTATAGCTTTGTCGATTGATGGTTCATACCAGTTTGAAAGGCTTCCATGGTTATAGTTTGCTATCCCTGCCCGACGACACAGAACAATGTGGCAATCACTTGTCCCGTCCAGAATGTCCCGAGACAGGCATCTTGCGTCCCTCTGTTCTCAGATACCAGCAAAAACAAAGTTCGCTTGCCTTTACAGGCAGTGTTTCGATGAATTTCAGGGTGACCGTCCCTAAATAGCTTATGAATATTGCAGTCTCTACGATTGCCAGCAAAAATCACCGGTACTTTTGGTTGGAGAAACGAAAGTATCACATTCATGAGAAAAGCACTAGCCCCTACCACAGATCTCTAGCAAAAAAGTCGTTAGCCCAATAATAGTTCATGTTGAGGTAATGATATGTATCCAATTTCAGGATGTGGTCTGTCTAATCGCTTTTGAGAATCGCAGAATGCTCAACGTTTGTGAACAATTTTCATTCCAAGACATCAAAACTCAGCAGAAAAAGAAACAGTAACCATACATTTCTAAAGAGTTTTAGATTTATCATTTTCACTATGGACCACGAATCAAAGCTTGCCTTGTACCTGAATTTCCCTACAGAAAAAACTTGTGAAAAAAAAAGATTCTAGTGATCAGTATTGGGCTTTCTGAGTACGTCCATTCCGTATAGAAAAGATAGCTTTAACGCCAATGACAAAATGAAACTAATCTGTATGTAAAGAAGATATAGTGAAGGTGTAAAAAAATTATGAAAACAAAACAAGAAACATATGCGATCATTGCTATTTTTTTTTTCTTTCATTTTTAGGAGTAGAATGAAATATCCAAATTCAGAAAACAAAGCAGATACAGAAATTATAAGAAATATCATACAATAAATCCGTGCAATTGTCCCCGTTCATTTGAATTGTCGATATGAACGCTATTCAGAAGCGAGTTTATATCAAGGGCTTCAGATGATAATGCAGCATCGGTTGGATGAATGACGCTGGTTTCATAGGAGTCTATGGTTTCATCCATAGACACATCAGGGTTGATTTCCACTGTTGGAAGAGACAAGTGCTCTATAATTTCTTCAACTGCATCGTTCCCATGGCTTATCATGCTTCCAGATATACTAACGCTGTTGTTGCTCAGGGATTGCATCGCCCTTGGAGTGTTTGCCTCAGAATCGGGACCCGCCGCCCGGCTAGAAGAAACGCTTATCTTTCGGGAACGGAGCTCAGAAACGCTGGGGATGGGCGGGACCTGGGGGATATCATCTCCACCAAATTTAAAGCTGGCACCCGCGGCTCCAAAAGCAGTTTCCCGGAGACTGGTGCCTGATACAGCTCTTTTCAAATCATGGACGCTAGGAGAAGGTTTCCTTAAATCGGAATAAAACCCAACGCTTAAAAGAGAAGCGCCACCGTTGAATATACTGGAACTGTTGTGACGAATTGATTCGGAGCTTGGGATAGGATTGGGCAGTACCGGCGAAGAGATTTTTCTTGATAGTCTCCGTTGGGAGGCCAATGTAACACCGACCTGCGTTTTGTGGTTATATGTAGAAACCGATCTTGATCTTCTTCTCTGTTGAATTGCTTGGAGACTAAGCGCCTCTGCATCACCTCCAAAACTGGAGATTGAGCTTGGTTTACTTGCATCATCAGGAAATACCAAGATCCTATCCACGAGCCCAGAGGGCAAATTACTTGCTCTTAACATGTTGATGATTGCGGTTTGTTGTATCGGTTTTATCCTTGAAATCGTATCCCAGGTATAATCTTTTGGTCCAACCGAAGACTGCCGTTTCTTGTATGACAACGGTGGAATAATTGTATACCAAATGTCCTGCTCATCAATTCGATCAAGCACAAGAAGTGCCAAATCTTCCACCTGTAGCAAATTCGCAGTTTGAAAAAGGAAAGAGTCCCATAATGAAGACATTGCAATACATTGTTTTGGCGTGTATTCCGTTTTGTCGTAACTATGTTTGGCCTTTATGAGTTCACACATTTGTTGAAGTTTGTAAAAATAGGGAAGACCACAGATGACTGCATTTTTACCAAAATGCTTGATCAAAGAACTTGAAATGTGATGAATTTTCAAAAAATCCGCATCTGTAGCACTGGCTGAAATAGAAAGATCGTAAATCTCTTTGAAAACCATTGAAAGTGTATTTGATCGTGCGGTTG
The DNA here is from genome assembly GCA_030581615.1 of Alloascoidea africana. NCBI lineage: Eukaryota > Fungi > Ascomycota > Alloascoideomycetes > Alloascoideales > Alloascoideaceae > Alloascoidea > Alloascoidea africana. The sequence goes on from JAKTTT010000012.1 coordinate 3,640, forward strand.
TGCCCATATAACGTGCAGGATTCAATACAGTATCACTTCTTACAAGATCTTTTGCCAAAAAAATGAGTAAAAGGTCCGAGAATTTGTTTCGAATTTCGGGATCATCTTGGCTAATAAGCGGGATTCCAGGAGCCCATTTGTCAAAAGAAATTTTGGAAACATGGTTTGTCTTTTGGTTCAGGTATACCTGCATTACTTCGCCAATGTCATCAAGGTATAAATTTAATAGTAAAAGGCTTCCTGTTTTACCTAGCCCTGAAGAAGATACAATTGAGGATTTTGATGAACTTGAGTTGGAATTAGAATTGGAATCCGTGGTGGGACTGCCAACACTGAAAATATCGCCAACTTCTTGAGCAAGGTCTCTACATCTGATCAAAATGTCGTTTAGCATATCGCTTATTTGACCAAAATAGTAAATGTGGCAGGCAAGACTGCTGATTGCATGTGCAATATCGTTCAACAACTCGGAACGGGTTTCCATAGAAGATTCATTGTCTTTCTCTTTCATCGTTATGACCAAAACGTGCTGGCGATCCAACAATTGTCGCATAATATCGATAACAGACAGACCAATCATATTGACGGAGGACGACAGCAGGGAAGAAATCAAAGATACAATCTTTTGTTGGACTTTCAAATCATGGTCTGCGGAAAGACTTGTAACTAGAACAGATACGATCGCAAAACGAAGTTGAACAGGGACCCATTTCGCAATTATCTCGACAAGAACTTCGCTCCAACCTCTGGGGCAGTCCGTTTTAAGTATATGGGATTCCACAACCGATGCCGCCTGAGATATTCGAGTAACGTTCGAGGTGCTGAAAATAATTTGTAATACTTTTAGAGCTTCCAGTTCGATTGTCGTTTCAGGAGCGACATGTTCCTGTTTTTCATTTTTTTCGTTATCATCTGTTTCGCTCTCATCAGTTGATGAAGAAGGAGCATCATCATCCACAGGAATCGAAACAGAGGTTTCTTTTTCACTTGTCGTAGTCTGTTTTGTACCAGAGTCCTGGGGTTTTTGGGACAACCGTGTCTCCAAAAGATACAGTTGTTCACCACTTGATGACATTGTCAAGTTTACAAGGGCCAATTTAATCACGTCGGGGATTATCTTTGTGGAGAAAACCGGGGACAATATAGCACTTGAACTAATTGCCTGGGATGCGGAAAGTTCAACCATGGTCCAACTTCAAAAAAAGAACACCGTTCGGTGTTAGAGCTCATTCTCGATTCCCAATTGTTCTGGAATAAAGCAAAATACAACATGGGAGGGGGAATTTAGATACATACTAAGCTTTTGAAATTTTTGTTTCTGATCCCGCAGAGATGAAACCATTGCACAACGTGGTGAAGCTTTCGACAAAATCCCGATCACCACTGAAAAGATCATCATCCAGATATTTGCAAAGAACAGTAAACTGTTGTAGTAACAGTTAGCAAGATCGGCTTTATTTCTTACAAGTTGTACCAAAGGCGGGCAGTTGGAGAACTTACAAGGGACAAACCATTTTGTATCAATGCTAGGTCCTTTGATCCAAGCACGGAGGACAACACGTTGATGACGTTCTGAGCAAACACATTCAAGTTATCACTACATTTTTCAACCAAAGCTTTGAAAATGTCCAATGTCACTTTTGCATTTCTATATTGGATGTTTTTCAAAGTTAGATCTCTTGTTTCGTTTCGTTTCGTTTCGTTTCGTGATTGTAAATGGAGTCAAAAAGCAAAAAATGGAGAGCCTTGAGATGAAAGGACCAAAATCTCTCAAGGAAACCAATAGAACCTATGATCATACCCATATCTGACTTTGTAAACATCTGAAAGGCCCAGTTTTTCCAGAAAGATCCCAACTTTCTCCAACTTTACGCTTCTTGTGGATGCATAGTAGAGAAGGTACGAAAGCTCAGAGGAGTTGGGTTTCTTCTCCATGTCTCCGGCCTTACCAGCCGGATAGCATTGGAGAATGAGTTTCTGGTGCTTATGGGCGAATGGCCTCATCCATAAACAGCGCTGTGATGAAGGGTTATTTGGGGGTGGTGGATGCCGAGAAGCCGATGGAGATGGAGATGGAGATTAGGAGGGCCAAAAGATGGTGATTGTGGCCAGCACCAGCAGGCGTAAGGGAGGAGGATTTCGATTCCAATTGCAATTGCAATTGCAGCGGGAACGGGCACAAGCACAAGCACAAGCACTAGCACATCTCCCTCTACACGGCTCTTTGTCCATATTTTGTTTCGTTTCGGGAGCCATGAGACCCACGACCATCAGACACTTGTTCTTGGGTGCCGCTGCTCTGGTTTTCGTCTGGGTGGTGGTGCTCCTGTTGAACCAGCGGTCCTTTCTGGGCGTTAGCCAGGTTGGGGGACCCAAACCTCACCACCAGCAGAACCAATATTCGCAAGGACTAGAAAATGCCACGTTTGTGAGCTTTGTACAGAACAAGGATCTCTGGGACATGGCAGAGACTATTGTGTCTGTGGAAGACCGTTTCAACCACAATTTCCACTACGACTGGGTCTTGCTGAGCAACGAAGCGCTAAGCGAGGAGTTTATGAGGGTTATGAAGGGACTTGTGTCCGGGGGAATCTACTACGGGGCAATTCCCGAGGAGCAATGGAGCTATCCTGAATGGGTGGACGAGGACAAAGCGAAAAAGGCCAGAGACGGCATGAAAATGCTCTACAAGAACACGGTGGCTGACCAGTTCCGATTCAGGTACGATGCTGGCTTCTTCTGGCGGCATCCAGTGATGATGGATTATGAGTACTATTGGCGAGTGGAGCCTGGTTCGCGACTGCTCTGTGACGTCCAGTACGATGTGTTCAAGTGGATGAAAGACCAAGGGAAAGAGTTTGGATTTGCGATTTCGTTCCCTGAGGTGAAAGAGAGCGTTAGCTCATTGTGGGGGCATACTCAGGATTTTCTACAAGAGCACCCAGATAGCGCTGTCTCGGAGAATCTGCGCGAGTGGGTTTCTCCCGATGGTGAGTTTTTCAACCGGTGTCAGTTCTGGTCGAGCTTTGAGGTTGGTCGACTTGACATGTGGCGAAGCAAGACCTATACGGATTTTTTCAACCATTTGGATCACAAGAGTGGGTTTTTCTATGAACGGTGGAGCGATTCATCCGTGAGGTCGCTTGCCGTTTCTCTATTTCTCCCCCAAAATAGCGTTCATTTCTTTGATGATATTGGGATTTATGATTTGCCATTCACATCGTGTCCCTCAGATATAGACACGCGAATAAAGAATCGATGTGTCTGTAATCCACAAAAAGATTTCACCCAGAATACAAAGATGAGTTGTACCAACAGGTTTCTAGGATTGGTTTTATAATACTAAAAGGGGGTTTTATTTATATGGCATTGATATATCTATAATAAAAGAAGGTTGATTTGATTTCAAAATCCTAGTCTCGTAGCATCCAAAAACAAAATGAAAAGAAGAGAAAAAGGCCCACACCGTTCAAAATAATAATAATAATAACTTGAAAAAGAAAAAAAAAAAAGAATGTCTAAAAATCTCACTACCATGCCATAACCTCTTTCTTCTCACCACATTCCAATTTTTGGCAAATTGCATCCAAGTCTTTCGCATCTTCAGATAAGCTAGAACCTATGAAAGCAGGGTTCAATTCATGACCTGCTTTTTCTTCATTTTCAAAATGGGATTTAACCAAATCTCTAACAACGTTTTGATAATATAATACACCACGTTCCTTTTGTGGATGTAAAAACCCCGTTGAATAAACACCTTGATTTAAATTTTTTTGTGTTGCTTCACAAAGATCAAAATCTTCAATTTCAACCTGTTGTAAAAAATCAACAAATTCATCAATTTCTTGTTTTTCAATTCCCTTTTTCTTGTAAATGTCATACATCAAAATGGTATGACTTGCAGATATAGGACAAACACGGATGGAGTACCATGCAGGTGAATAACAGTTGATTCCACTACTTGGGAAAGTGTAAAGCCAAAGTCCATCAAATTCTCCACCTGCATTTTTCGCCTCTTCCTTTTTGTTACCAGGTGTTGATTCTTCCTCGGCAATTGGGACCTTTGTCGTTGTCTTTCTACCAAACCAATCTGTTGTCTCAACAGTTTTAAACTTGGTGGTGCCCATCTTTCGCTTCTTATCAGGTTCATTTCTAACAATTTCCGCATAATGTCGACAATAGTTATTTTTCGGTGTCACGTTATAGGTATTCATTTTAAAAGCTGTATTTAGACCAGGATGGGTTGTAGGACAATGATAACATTCTTGATAACCATCCATAAGAGTTTTCCAATTGAATTGACCATCGAGTTGATAAGACATGTGATATTCATAATCTGCAAAATCAAAATCGTGCATTTCATCTTGAAGACCCAAAAACCAATCATCAAATTGTTTTGGACCACCAGGAGTTTGATCAAAATTCACAAATACAAGTCCCTGGTCCGTGATATGGGTATGAATAGGGAATAAGCCATTATCACGTTTGTCAAAACCTTCAACCTGATCATCAAAATGAGGAGCCTTTGTCAAATCTCCATTTGTATTATATGACCAACCATGGTATTTACATCCGATAACAAGAGATGAACCCTGGGATTTACGTACAACAGGGTATGCTCTATGACGACAAACGTTATGGAAAGCGTTGATTTGACCTTGTTTATTTCGAATTAAGAAAAATTGAAGTCCTGCAAATGTATAACTTAGATAATCACCGGCTTTTGAAAGTCGGGATTTGTGTACGACAAATAACCAATTTTGGAAAAAAATTGCACGTTTTTCCAATTCGAAGATTTTTTCAGATAAAAACCAAGATGCAGGGAGTGTATGTTTGCTAGCGGGTCCTGAAGACGAAGACGAGGAGGAGGAAGTTGTTGATTCGGCGTCTGAAGAGTGAGATAGAGTAGACATTTTCAAGATTTTTTTTAATTTTTTTAATTTTTTTGAAACTGGGATCAAATAGGAAAAAGAGCGATGCCTTTTATTTTAAGCAATTTTTGGAACAGATCCAGACTTGAACATAAATGGGTAAACAAGTGTCAAGTAACCGGTATAGATAAGGATAAGGGGGTGGTGGTGGATGGGAAAAACTCAAGAAGTTTAAACCAAATCAGTGCGTATACCCACATACAAGAGATGACCACCAACACCAATATTATTACGGGTTAAAGGTATAGATAGAGATCGAGATCGAGATCGTGGGGGGGGAAGAAGGGTAGTCGTGGATTTAAAGTTAGGTTATCTATCTATGTATCTGATACACCACCCCGCATGAAAGGTTTGGAATGGTCGTTTTAACCAAAAGTGGTTGAAACGTCCATAGATAAATCATGGATTTTTTTTTTTAACCACTAGTGGAAATTTCACTTTGTTTCTAATTCCTATAATGGATAACTTTGCAAACATACATAGGTTTACAACCTTTTAACAGAATTAGGTAAAATAAATAGATAGAATAAATAAAAGATAGATTAGATCGTTATCTATCTAATCCCAACTTTGGATCCTCATCGTTCCCTTCTCTTTCAAATTTTTGTGCATTTTGAAAACACAATCCAACATGTGTGGTTCATACAAACTCCCCAATCTACGACATTCAAACTCCGACCTTTCGAGATAATCGAGTAACAAAGGACGATAAGCTGGATGTGCACATTTATCTATAATTTCTCTTGCTCTTTGACGTGGAGTCAAACCTCTTAAATCCGCAAGTCCTTGATCTGTCACGATTATGTCCAGATCATGTTCTGTATGATCGATATGTGAACACATGGGCACAATCCCCGTTATTCCAATAGGGTCGGTTTTAGTAGGACGTGTTGAAAGTTGATGAAGAATAGATAATTTTGCATTTCTGAAAAAATCACCGGAGCCACCCAATCCATGAACCATTTTGGAACCCGATAATAAAGTCGAGTTTGCATGTCCATAAATGTCGGCCTCAACGGAGGTATTCATTGCAATTACCCCCAACCTTCTAATAATTTCAGGACTATTTGAGATTGATTGAGGTCTTAATACGATCATTTTTTTGAAAACTTGCCAATTTTCATAAAGTCTTTGAAAAGAAGGTTCTGTGAAACAGATTGCAGTGGATGAGGTCATTTGAACTTTACCCGATTCCATAAAATCAAGGAAAGAATCTTGGATGATTTCACTCCAAATTTGCAAATTTTGAAAGTTACCACGGGATAAACCCTCGATTACAGCATTTGCAATGTTTCCTATACCGCTTTGTAAAGGCAACAGGTTTACGGGCATTCTACCGTATTTGACCTCATTTTCAAACAAGTCCAAAAGGCTATTTGCGATATTGACGCATTCTGGAGGTGTGGGGGTTGGAGTAGAAACAGAATCCTTTTCCGTTGACTCAACAACAGCAATTACCTTGTTGGGGTCTATTGGTAAAGTTTGGAGTCCAGGCGTATCTGTGATGGAGGAAATTGGTAGAGGAGAACGTTTTGGAGGAGGTAAGGGGATGATGAGGTCGTGAAGACCGGTGTAAAAAGGTAGTAGATTTGTGGTATTGACCTCCAAGATTATTTTATCTGCAATAGCCACCATTTCCGGATTTGCCCCGACGGAGGGGCCCAAGATAAGGGAACCATCCGTGGCGATTCCCGCACATTCGATCATGGCCAGGTCCACCGTGGGTTCGGAGAGTTGCTTGTCCAGAGAATAATAACCGTACTGCAAGTCCTGGATCCAAACGGACAGATGTTTATCGAAAAAATCGATTTCGCCCGAGTTGACCCCGCGGCCGGTTTCCTTGCCGGCCTGATGTGGAGAGCGCTTCAGCAGCATTTTGTTTTTGGCCCATCTGTCCTCGACGGAACCCGCGGAGGCGCCAGCGAGCATGTTGAAGCGGAGGCGGCCTTGTAAGTTGTGGAGCTCAACGTGGTCGGCTAAAGCACCGGCGACAGCCTTGGGTGCGCCGACGCCGCCGAAGCCCGACCAGCCCAGGGTCTGGCCGTGGTGGAAGAAGGGGATACAGTCGGCGGGGGTGGTTACTTTGGCCAGATACGGGGGGTATCGTATTCTAGATCTGAGGATGGAGGACATGGGCAGGATTGGAACGGAGGAGGCAGAGGCAGAGGCAAAAGAAGCAGAAGAAGCAGAAGAAGAAGCAGAAACGGCACTTTATATAGCAGCAGAGAGGGGGCGTCTCGTGAACCCTCGACCCAGGGCTTTTTGCTTTGGGGCCATGGATGGTTTCTCACCTCCAGCACCGGCATCACATCTAGCATTAGCTCTGGCTCTAGCTCGAGCTCCAGCTCTATCTGGCCGGTCTGGGGAAGCGCGGCTGCGACACGCGCCCGCCGCCCATAGCCGCGCACACACCCACACACACAGTCACGGGTGTGTGGGTGTACCACCTGGGCAGCACCACAGAGCACACGTGATGGAACATATAAAAGAGTTTATGACCGGCGACTTCACCGGGACAGAATCCAGGCCGGAGATACACTCTCTTGGGTTTAATCTCGCCTCGTCCGTGGGCCGTTGTCCGCGCGCCCGAGGGTTAGTCGGACGGCACGAGACTCGGTGCCGGTATCGAGCCGTGGGGATGGACACCGCCGCGGCGACACCGGCAGAACGAGGGCTGCTGGAGAGGAAAAGAGAGAGCGAGAGAAAAGCGCGAGAAAAAGGGCCTGGTGGACGGAGGCACAAGTGTCGCGGCCGCCGCGGCATGGCGCATGGCCCGGGCACACGCACGCACGCACGCAGCCGATCTCAGTACCCGCACCCGGCCGCGCCCAGCACACTCGGACCCGCCCCTGTGGCCCCGGCCGTCTTTTTGTCCGCTGCTTTTTCACTTTTGCTGCCGTTTCTGGCCGGTGAGTGCGAGCCTGAGCCTGAGCCTGAGCCATTCGTCTTTCTCTTTTTCATCCTTTTGCTGCTTTTGCTGCTGCTTCCGGCGCCGGACGACTGTGTCAAGTCTCAGTTCTCAGTTCAGAACTCTTAATTCTCAATTCTCAATTCTCAATTCTCAATTCTCAATTCTCACCGCGATCGCGATTGCCGCCTATCTGCCATCTCCAGCTGGTTTCACTCTCGTTTGCACTCTCGTTCGCACTCACTCGCACTCTCGCTCGGTGCATACCGTCCGGATTGTCCACAACCACAATTACAATTGTTCCATTCCCATCTCATCACAGAGCTGCCCCTTTCTCTTTCTCTTTCTCCTTCTCTGTTTCTGTTTCTGTTTCCCCTTGACCCTTCTCATCCACATTCACGTCTCCATCCCCAACCCAATCTCAGTCCACCGCACCCAGCCGACCGCTGCCATTGGCCCTGGTCCGTTTTCCCTGTGTCTCTCTCTCTCTCTCTCTCTCTCCGACTTTCTCTCTGACTAGCGCCAACGCTCCCGCTACACCTCCAGCCCCAGCCTTCTCACTCACACTCCAACTCCAACTCCAACTCCCACTCCTCCCTCTTTGTCCTCGCCATGACTCCGAGGCCTTCCGTCCTGGCCAGTATGTGTCCTTCGCTGCACGCAAATAGTCCCTCTACCCCCCCATCACTGACTGACTAACCAACCCAACCAACCCGTTCTTTCTTGTTCTAATTTGTACCTCTAGTCGGCTCAACTCCCTCGCTAGCGTTCCTCGCCTGGAGACTCTCGCTCTGTCCAGAATGCTCCGTGGCGGTTCTTTCCGACTCTGCCGAGCCCATAACCTGGAGGTATTTATCCGTGACTCTTAGCACTATTTGTCCCCCCCCTTTTTTTTTTTTCTTTTTTGTTCCGAAAGGGGAGGGAGAAAATTCACTTTTAGTACCGCCCGCCCACTAACCAACACAAAACTCTCGAAACATGCAAATAGATCCTCAAAATTTGGAAACTCTCGCTACGTTCCAAATAAACCATTCTCTTCAATTCGGCACGCTTTTGCCTCAGATGGCCCCCCCAACATTGTGATCGTGAGCCCGGACTCGATCGAGGATCTGACTCGTATCTGCGAAGCTCTCAAAGCGCCCATCCAGGCCTTTCCCAAGACCATTGTGCTGCTGCTGTCGCCGACCTGTGTCAACCTCTACTCGCTGGTCGCCGCCCTTCTGCCCGCGACCGGCGTGTTTTCGCTGGTCCTGGACGCCGACGTGAGATCCCTTGCTCCCGACACCTTGTTCCTGAGAGGATCCACCGCGGACTGCTTCCTGGGGCCCAGCCATCTCGCGGATGCCAACACTGGTGCCAGCACTGGCACCAGTGCTGGTCCACCGCTGCTCCACGACCTCGTCGCCGGCCTCAACACGGTCGACGTGCTCTCGCGCTACGTGCCCAGCCCGCGGGACCTGCTCCAGCTCCAGTGGGAGCGCGCGATCCCGGCCATCGCAGTCGACTTCCTGGCGGTGCTGGCCGAGCAGCCGGACCCGGGCCTGCTGTTCGACCAGCCCGTTCTGCGCCCGCTGGCCACGGGCGTGTTGAACGAGCTGCTGGCCGTCGCCCACAAAATGGGCTGTGAGTTCCCCAGCTTTGCCCAGTATCAGCTCCACGTTATCGACCTCGTCAAGCTCGCCTACCCCAACGCTTCCCTTTCTTCCTCCTCCCCCATCGCAGACCCGGCACTGGCCTATCTGGAGTCAACCCCCGTCTTCCACAACTTTGCCCTCCGCCTCCCGCTCCACGAGGACCTGGTCCTACTGCAACCGCTGCTGCTCGCCGACGACTGCGGCGTGAAAACCCCATACCTCGAGTTCCTCTTTGCGATGGTCTCCCAGTACTCCAAACTCAACTCGAAAAATCCAAATCCAAATTCAAACTCGCTGTTTTTTGTCCGCAAAAACCTCTACGACGACACATGGAACGCTCCCGGAGTTCCCGGAGACGAAATCGACCCAATCTCACGGGCCCAGCTGCAATCCCAGCAGTCCCGTAGACAAGACTTAAACACCAACGGTGGCTACTTTTATCCAAATGGTTCTTTACCACCACCGCCCGTCAAGCGAAACAGCGTACATAGCACCCATCATCACCAGCAACACCCCCAGCAGCGCAGTATTAACATGACCGAAGACCCAGCGGCCGACCCGATACCCTACCGAACCTCCAGTGCCGTGCCCAGCATCGTCCACAGCGTGGCCCCCAGCGTCCCAGACTCCATCATCTATCCGTCCTTGACGCCCGACCAGGCTGCAAATTTTGACATTATGAGCTTCACGGGCCGCAGAAACAGAAGACAGTCCCGCGGTGACACGCTGACCCGAAGCTCCCGATCCAAGTCCTACAACGATGTTAAAAAGCCTTTCCAGGCTCTCTCCCTCGAAATGGACTCCGTGCTGGGAATGACCTCCGAAAGATATGGCGCAGTGGACACGGGCAGAAGAGTCTCGAGAATACAGACTCCAGGAACAGCTTCCCAGTCTCAGTCTCAGGCTCAGTCTCAGTCTCAGTCCCAGTTCCCCTTCCCACCACAACCGCCAGGAAGCATCCGTCGCTTGTCCCAGGGAACCTCTCAGGGAACTACTCAGGGAACCGGCATGGGCGGTGCTCCCCGTACAAGCAGATCGAACCCAAGGCTGTATAACGACTTTGCCATTGGTCGTGATACTCTGTCAATCCAGAGTGGAATGGGAATGAACATGCTTCCGCCTTCTAGACGAAGTTCGGGCAATCCGCTTGACCAAGGAGGGTCTCCCAGTATCAATGGGTCTTATCGCCAGCAGCAGAGATACAACCCCCAGATGCAAATGCAAATGCAAATGCCTCTGCCCCAGGCGGAGGGATTCTCATTGCCTGGTAAATCTCTGCCTCCTAACTCGGAAATGAGCCGAAATGCCAGGTCCGGCTCAGCTCCATCCTCAAGAACGAATTCTACACCAAATTCCACTTTCACGATTAACGAAAATGAAATGAGCGGTGCAGGTTCTGGTGCAGGTTCAGGTTTAAGCTCGGGACTTTCGGGTCCTGGAAGTGGTCTCTACCTACCACCCAGTAAACCTCTTGATTCTTCATTTACAGGATTGACAAATGGGAAACATAGTAATGGGTCAAGTACAAATTTATCGCAGCAGCAGCAGCAACAACAACAACATCAGATACAAAACAACAAATCTGAACCTGTTGTTACAACTACAAGTTTGACAAAATCGAAATCGATCAAGTCCACAAAGGATAAAAAATCAAGATTTGGTTTTGGAAGGAAAAGGAAAAATCACAAATGATTTTATTAAACACAAGAAAGAAATGAAAGATGCGAAATGTGTAGTTATACACACATTCATTCCATTTTTTTTTTTTTTTTAATTCGCTCATCAAAACATACAACTTAATCAATCATTGTCATCATTATAATCATTATCATCATAATTGGAGGAGGCTAGCGACTTGTAATTTGTTCTATATATTTTTGTTTTGTTTGTTTGTTTGTTTGTTTGCAATGGAGTAGCATTTTTTTTTTCTCTCTAATATTTCATACATGTGCGCGGAAACAAAAGAAACAAAAAGAACAGAACAAAACAGGAAATGGAGCTGTCCAAGAACAGTACAATACAATACAATACAATACAATATACAGTATGGTGAAGAAGAGCAAAAGCAAAACACAAGAGAAATAAAATGAATTGGAATGGAATGGAATAGAATCTGGAGATTCATCATATAATCCAAGAGGAAGAACAGAACAGAACAGAAACCATTGATTGATTGAATGAATGAATGAATCATTCAAAGAAGGAAAAAGGAAGGAAAAAAAGAAGATTGGATCCAACCGTTTTTTTTTTAGATGAAGCATGATTTGTTTTATTCATGGGGGATTAAATTAATAATTTTTATTATTATTATTATTATTATTTTTATATTTTTATTCTCGAACAGCAAAAGAGAACGAGAGGAAACTTTATAAAGTAGAACAAAGTCTGGTTTACAACAAAATCCAGTGTCTTGCTCTTGCCTCTTATTTTCATTTTTTATTTCATTTGTTTTCTCTTATCTTGTGGTCCCTTCCTTACTGTATCGTTTGTTTGCCTTCCTTCCCATAATTTTTTATTTCTTTTTCTTTTCTATTTGGTGTGTGTTCTCCTTTCCTTAGCTTTCCTTGATTGTCAAAAAAGTGATATATCCTATAAAATAGTACCTCTCGTTCTTTCCCTATTCCATTAATAATTAATTTAATACATCTTTTTCTTCAACACAAAAAAATAAAACAATAGAATTTTCTCTTGTGGTTAATTGAGACCTTCCAAGATTTTCTATTCAATTGTTTTGGATCCGATGATATGTGACATCAACAACAATCAACATTTCCTGAATCTTTTGATTTGGTATTCAGATTTCACATGTTTTAGTTTCTAGAATCCCAATACTCAATGTTCAATACCCAATAACCTCCTAAACTTTTCATTATTGTTGATCACCGGATCCAGATTCTTGAACCCAATTCCGCTACCAAGGGTGGTAATTAATTAAAAATATACAACAAATAATAGAAAATTGGAAATTGGAATTGGAATTGGAACTGTACGGGGGATCAACAATAAATCACCCCGCGCAACCATTCCAACTAATTAAAATATCGTTCACTGGCCGCGGCCGCACGCGCGCGTGGGCGCGAGGCTGTGCTTGCAGCTTCTCTTGCAGCTGAATTGATGTTCGCTGCATAGAAGAATGCACCGGTGCAGCCATGGAAGCTGGCCCCCCAGACTCTTGACTCTCCTCTTTCTCCGGCGAAGGGAGGAGGAGGGGATCTTATATATTCCAGTGTCCTCGTCCCCTGTACGCCGAAGAGCCCGTCCAGAAACTATCTCGGTCTGTTTGCTCCTATCCTCCTCGTGGTGTCTGTGTTTGTGTTTGTGTCGCTCTCGCTCTGCACTTTTCCATCCTCTATCCGTGCTCTCTGCTCTGTCACCACCACAATGAAGACGACCTCTTCATCCATCACGACGAGAGCCAAGATGGGATCAAAACATCTCAACTCCCCACGCGAAATCAACATTCGAAACGCCATGTCGGAGCTTGAAGAAGGCGTCCATGCAAATATCAAAGATGCGGCCCGTGCCCATGGTATCCCCTATACAACGCTCTACTTCCGTGTAAAGGGGAGAAAATCCAAGGACACCTCGATCCAAGTGGTTAGACAAGAAGAATTGTTGACGGCTTCGGAAGAAACTCTCTTGACCCAATACGTCTCGATCCTTTCAAGTGGTGGGTATCCTTGCACTTTTAGACACATTTTTGAACTCATAAAGGAGATCATCAACAGAAGAGAAGCAAAATCTCAAAGACATGTTCATCATCGTCATCAGCATCATCATCAGCAGCAGCAGCAACATTTGGTGAAAAAACAGGATATGGGCACTTCCCATAAGACCTCAGTTTCCAATTCAAGCTCCCCGTATTTAGCATCAGCATCAGCTTCTGCCTCGTCATCCGCTTCGTCATCAGTGTTGACCACATTGTCAGCTTCAACTTCGTCAACCACAACTGTTAGCATGAGCAGCAGCCCCCGGAGCTCGTATTCAATGAGTAGCGCGGATGGGAGTCCCACGACTCCAATTTACTCAACCTCAGCGTCCACCTCTGCCCTCGTTTACTCTGCTTCTGGTTCCACAAGTGCACTCAACAATACCCTAGGCTCTTATAATTCCTATGGTTCCTATGGTTGTTTACCCAACAATCTCGTCTACAAGAGTAACTATCCGAATCAAACACAACCCCCAAATTACACACTATCTGGTAATGGTACAGTTGGTGGTCCACTTGGTGAATTTTACACAACTTCTCAATATCAACTCGTAACCCCAACTCTTCACGATCCAACAACAAACATGCTGCATCATGAGTTTCCGGATTACAGGGTCTTGGATATACATGAAAACGGACAAATCATGAATGGATTTGCCTCAGGCAGTCCTGGAATGATAGCGGGAACGGGAACGGGAACAGGAACAGGAACAGGAACAGTAGCTGTAACTTCTTGTGGTACCCTTGGAACTGGGCCCACAACAATTGCTCCAAACTCTGCCCTTCTCAACAAGTCTTTAATATCTTCTCGTTCTGCATCCGTATCTGGTTCTTCATCCATTTCGTCTATTCTCCCCGATTACAAAACTTGTAAAGCATGGACTCAACGTTTCATGAAACGACATCCTGAACTACCTTCAAATTTATGTCAACCGGTGGACAAGAACAAGACAAGTAACTATTTGGAAACAACTTTGAAAAAATGGTTCAAAGGTTATGAGAAACTCGTCACAAAACACAAAATCACAGGTGAAAACGTTTATAATATGGATGAAACCGGATTTGTGCTGGGTGAGACCCAACGACGATGGTCTATCATTGACAGCTCCATGGTAAAAGTGAACCAGCCACGTGGTGATAACATTTCGGTATTGGAATGCATCTGTGGTGATACAACCACTCTTAACCCTTACATTGTTTTCAAAGGCAGATGCATTGATCGTAATTGGTTCCCCTATGATACAGATGAAAGCTGGCAATTCATTTGTAGTGAAAATGGATCAACGAACAGCCATATCATGTACGACTGGCTCGTCAACTGCTTCGACCGATTCACAAGACAAAAGGCACATAACAGGGCAAGATTACTCATTTACAACGGTCGACCAACCCATCTTACAGGTAAATTTTTGGATCATTGTATCTCTTCAAACATCCATCTTCTCATGATGCCTCTTAGTACCTCTCACATTCTCCAACCATTGGATTTATCAATATATGGACCACTCAAATATAAAATGGCCTATGAGATGGATGCTCTGTTGGCAAAAGGGTTGCCCAAAGTTCTCAAACCAGATTGGATCTCATGTCTTAAAAAGGCAAGAGCGTTCTCCATGACGGTGGAAAATATCGATAGCGGGTTCAAAAAAGCCGGTTTGATACCGTTTGCCCCATTCTACTGATCCAAAGTTTACCTTTCTATTTTCTATTTTCTATTTTATTTTATTTTCTTCTTTCATGTCTATGCTTTTTTATGATGATTCTATTTTACTTTCTATTCTGCATTTATGTTTTTTAAAATTTTTTATGTTGAACGATTGTGAAGCTTTCCTTGTCTTTCATTGATGGTACATATATATATATATTGTGAATAGGGAGATGATTGTAGTTTATGAATTGTACAAGTCTGACCTAAACTGATTCATTTGCATACCCAGGTTTTCCTCATTAACGGAGAGGGGGGGGGGATACACTAGAGGAACAAAGTTTCTGTCGAGAGCGGCTGTAAAGAGTAACCGGGGTTTCCTAATCCGGGGATGCATGGACGACCGCCAGCCCTGTCGCGTGTTGTCCGGAAGAATAAGAATAAGAATATGAATATTAGCCATAGCCCCGAGATCAAGATCAGAAATCACAACGACAGAAGATCGGGAAGCAGAATTACGAAATGCGAAGATCTGGTGTAAACAGACGCACAGAAGCCTCTCATTCTTCTAGAAGGCTGTGTATTGCATGCATGGAACTTTCGCTGCGTCGATTTGCGCCTTTGGCCTGCATCGCATGCATCCATGCGTCATGCACATAGCCATCCTGTCTGGAAATTGATTGGCCAAACTTTCCCAACGCGGCAATAATGTCTATTCAATATAATATAATATCACAGCAGGGCTATGTTCCAATTCATCCAGTATCTGTTTATCTTTCTACCCACCCTGGCTTTGACAGCTACAGGGGGCAGGCAAATAATTAGAATAGAAGTTGAATTTGAATTGAATTGAATTAGAAAACAACAAAGTAAAGATCTTCGAAAGCTTGTTTCCATTTCCAAAGTTCATATCCTTACAATACACAATTTACCGGTCATTATTTTGTCCACTTTGCCCCGTTTTCAGATTTTCCCAATTTTTTTCTTCTTTGGTAAAACTGATCGAAAACAGTTAGACTGTTCAGTGGGCTTAGAATACCTCTTAACTTCTCTATTGTCTTGTATGTTTCAAGGTTTTTTACTACCAGCCCCGCCCCCCCTTATTTCTACTAAATATAGGTTTATCTTTAATCCGACTAGAAATCTTGTCAAGTTCGCAATAACACTCGTTGGTGTGATCAACACTGACAAACAGGATTTTTGAGCAGTAGTCAGTGAGTCAAGGAACGTTGATATTCGGATATACGCGCAAGCCATTCTGGTATATATCCTTCTGATGACCTGTCCTCATCATGATTGCTGTTATGGTCTGCTAATCAACAAATTTATTGGGAATCATTCTTTAACTAGGGAACTCCAAAAGTATGGATCACTTTTTGCGATATGTTGTTTTAATGGATTTTTTCCCTCTACTATAATCAACTATTTGCAAAATATTTAAAGCTTTTAATAGTTGCACTTTTGGTTCATTCGTAACAGAGTTGATACAGAAAGCAAAAAGATATTTTCTTTTTGAAGCGTCGTCTTTTTATTACTATCTACGGATCTCTAGAGGAAAGTGAACTGCTGATTCCCAAAATGTCCTATTTGTTCTACTATTTTGAAAACACTCAATTATACATTTTTTGAAAGGCTTTGTGGATGAAATATCAGTAATAACAAAGTTAGAAGCGTTTTGTGTAATGTTTTTGAAGCTGAAAAGAACCATCAATTCAAACAAGAAAATGTTAGCAAACCAAAACAATCAATAAAACTGGAAAATTATAAGGTCCCGTCATCCATGTATACTTTTGCAGCATGTCCAGTATCAAGTTTTCTTTTAAAGATTAATCCACTTGTGCCATCCTGTCCAGACATGTATACAATTGTTCAAACGACTCTCTCAAGCGGACGGAATAAAATTACTTCCCAGATTAGCCATTATATTTATTTTTTATTTTTTCTGAAACAAGACAATGTAATTGTTCTCGTTAATACCCTTGTGTTCAATCAATTTAATTATACCAAAGATCTTTATCTAATGACATATTCTAATCATAAAACGATAGTTGTGTCTCAAACTGTGTTCTTTCGCATACAAAGAAAAAAAAAGATCTCTACTGCGTCGTTTTCTTTGCCTGAAATAAAACTGATGTCTTGTTCTATTATAATTGAGTGATTGTGGAGATCGGAAAAATGATAATTCGGTCTTTGTCAATCTTGGTCAACTTATCGACAGGAACAAGCCTCTTATTAAAAAGTTCCATTCTACCCGACTTTAACAACTTCTGTGGTCAACTACACCTTCCATATCATCAAATTCCAATCAAGAGTCTCTAAATCAAACAAATAAAATGATCTTTCTTTCGCTGTCCTAGACAAACTTGGATACTGGTGGTCCAAATCTTGTGCCATTCCCAGTTCGTGCGAAAACTTAACAATAGATTAAGAATTTGATTAGTCTCTCACAATCAGTGGCTTTTTACTGTAGCGTTTTGAGACACTACAGACATGATGAGGAAAAATATTAATGAACAAAACTCATACATTGATCTATGTAGCCAACTATTTTTTAAAACAATCAGAATCAGAATTGTATTTTGCAAGCTATCTCTGTCAACAAATTTGCCCATATAAACCACAACATGGTCAACACGGAAAAGCAAGCTAAATCTGAAAGGGTTACCAAAGAACTGAATTTCCAACTAAAAAAATCAAAAATATAAAAATAAAAACCACAATCAATCATTATTCACTAACTTATAGCTTGATGTAAACACAGTCTAGATAGCACAATGTATAATACAAACAAAAAATCCATCCATGCTGACTGAATAGTTCCAAAAGAAAATCACCCTATCTTTGTCCCTTTCCATACCAAAAACAGTTATTCTGCCGCCGCCGCAACGCCCTTCTTTTTCCGTCTTTCTAACAGTGTGGCACCTTCCAATTTCAGATCAAAAACTCGAGCTTCAAGGTTCTCCTTGCCATCATGGTCTCCATGTCTGGAATCTCCGTCATCGTCATACTCATTAAGTTCATTTAAAACAGAGAGATTCCCATTGCCCTTTCGAAGAGCACCTTCCTCCTCCATTCTATGAACAGCATTGGAAACATCGAATATTTCTCGTAAAGTGACAACCGCTGGAGAGTTGTAACCATTAGGCGATTGGGCATACGTTACGAGAGTCTTTGCTTGATTAATCGATTGCTTGTAATCATCACTGAGCTCTTTCGTAACGCCTTGATCTTGTTTCATCCACTTGTGATTCAGCATCTCATCTATAGTATACCGCTTTTCCGGATCAACCGTAAGCAAATGAGATACCAAATCTTTTGCGTCCTTACTAATGTCGTCCCACCAAGGACTAAGGAAAGTGTACTGTCCTCGCGCCACTTTTTCAGTAAGGGTCTCTATGTTTTCATCATAAAACGGAGGAAATCCACAGAGAACCGTGTACAGGACACAACCCAATGCCCACATATCCACACTTTTCGTATACCGTTCATCTCTAACGATTTCAGGCGCAGTGTAACCGACAGTTCCACAAGGAGTCTTCGTTTTACTATCCCAAACCTGTTTGGATAATCCAAAGTCTGCAAGTTTGACAACACCGACACCTCCAGACCCAACACCAGGAAGAAATTCCCCTTCGTCGGCCTTTTGAGAATGATCGTCACCTTTCCTAAACGCCTGCTTCTTTGAAGGAATGAACGGGATAGGGAAAAACAGAAGATTTTCAGGCTTGATATCACGGTGAACTATTCCTGCTTCTTCATGGAGATATCGAACAGCGTTTGCAACCTGTGTAATGACGTGACGAGAAAGATCTTCTGAGAAATACGTCAAGCGTACAATCTCTTGAAACAACTCGCCCCCAGGAACAAGTTCCTGTATGATATAATAGTACTGTTCGGCTTCCATGAAGGCCAAAAATGAGACGATATTTTTGTGTCTGAGTTGTCTCATTATGGCTACCTCTTTCAGAATGCTCGCTTTCTACACATCACCATTATTAGTAACAGAGGGTACATTACCAAGCAATACCGAAAATCATACCTGAACAGCATCCATTTCATACTTCTTGATCACTTTTATCGCCACGGATTCACCGGTTTTCGTGTCCTTCGCACGATAAACGATTGAGAATGCTCCCCTACACACCACATGTTAGTAAAAGTTCCCTCCCCCAGTGGTGCAACCAACCACGAACACAAAAACCCCAAACCAAATACTCACTCCCCCATTTGCTCTAACAATACGTATCGATCGAGGCCAGGATATGAAGGTAGTTTAGACCTCTGCACGCCTTCCTCTTGCACTATTTGATGAGCGACTTCGTTGTACTTTTCTTTTGGTGCATTTTTCTCCGTTATAAGCACCTGGCTGATCGACTCCTTCGCAGTGTCCGCGGACGTGGCACTAGAGCTTGCATTCACACCCATAACCGGAACTGTATTTAAAACTATAGACGGGCTGTCATAGGCCTGGCGTCCATGCCGAATGAAGTTCTTCAGATTCTGCAAACATTCAGTTGTTTAGTACTTGGAGCTGTCATACACAGTGTGGGCTCGAAAGTTCAACGGCATCCCGGGAAGCCAGAAAACACTATTGCAAAATGGACTGAAACCCCAGTTTCAAAAAGTGCAGACTCACCTCGAGAACCACCATTAGTAAGTTTTTACTCAAGTTTCTTCGCTCTGGGAATCGCAGCTCAACAGGTCGAGGGCTATCTGCTAGGGAGGGAGAGAGTGTGAAAGAGCACTTCGTACTAGGTCCTCTCCCCCCCCCCCCCCACATACATCCACACACCCGCAAACTCTGTGACGTAAATACGCAAAAAAGCTCATATAATTTATTTCCATTTGCCTTCAATATGTAGAAAGTTATATCGTTTGAATTTAAATAGATAGAGATCTTCAAGTGAGGGAGAAATGGTAGTCATCCAGGGTAGAGTATACCTCTCCAGTCTCGACCAGCTTCTCCATGATCGCCATCACGTCCTCCGTCTTGATGCCCAGGGTGCGAGATATGAGGTTGACGTGCACTTCGTTTATGCCCTGGGCCATTTGCTGTTTCATAAAATCTGTTATTCGTCGCATGTCTGGAATATCGCCTCCGCTGACAAATAACTGTTGTTGATTTGCGCCATTTCCACTCGTGTCCTTTGCACGATGACCAGTTCGTTCCAAGTGCAAGTGACTGGCCTCCAACAGGTGATAGAGAACTTGATTATAATCGGTTATGGGTTTGATCTGATCAATCGTGACCTGGATCCTCTCGTTATACGTTTTCAAAGTTCCAATGACCTTGGCATAGTGATAAAGTTCGAGCTTCGCTGTCCCCACTGGTACATCATCTTCTGGAGCTTCACTTATCCATTTTCGTGCATCCAAAACCCCAGTTCCATCTTCTAATCGGTAATTCAGCGTTGTCGTTGCATCGCTTATGTTGGTGATTTTACCAACAAACGACACTTGAAGTAAGTCATTGCCACTTAACTCGAACGTTCCATCTGGATGAGTTTGGATCATTTGGTTTATTTGCTTAAGCGTGACAGGTGTAACTGACTGACGCTGCTGAGTCTATCCACAACACAATTCTCAATTAGATATCTCGAACAAACCACAATGAACAAAATGGGCGTTCTGCTTACTCTCGCTTCTTGGCTTCCTGCCCCAGAACCGGCGTTGAACCCGCCTCCGCTGAATGAATCGTCGTAGCCTTAAATATTAACATTAGTAGTGTATCATTACGTGAATTGGGAATATATACTAACCTGACATTGTGAAATGTGTACAGTGGTGTTTGCGTAAGATTTTGAAGAAGGACGCGTTGTTTTCGTGTTTTTCACAAACTGGGAAAAAAGGAAAGCGTTACCCGGATAGACACCAACCCCAAGAGTATAAGAATCAGATTCAGAAACATCAGGCTAACAATCATGTGCATCAAAGCCACTGGATGAGCCTGGTTGAAACAAAGGCGATCCCTGGTGACTAAATTGTCTTGGAACATTGACAGGCGATATCTAGTCTTATTCGGCATGACCTAGAGATGTGGTTTCAAAATAGAAAACCAAAATGACCGCATGCACTTTTTTTTGAACTGCTACCACCACCCCATCTCTATAGCCACGAATATGCTTTTAGATGTATGGGATGGCCTATGGATTGAGAATACATTGTAGTGAAATTGGACTATTTCTTTTTTTTCCCCGTTTATATTACTGTGTCTAAAGTATTTACCATGCGAACCCATACTCCTCTTACTCGTGCGAGAGCGGCACACTCAAACTTTTCAAGTTCGGGTGGATTCTTCTCGATTGAAACCGAAACATTCTGGAAGCGACTAGGAGGAGAGCTTTGATCAATCAGCAAACCGGCAAGCGCCTGGCGTTTGCGTCATAGCCGGGAACTCAGAGCTTATGGCTCACTCTGAGAACTCGTGCTACTTTGACTGCGAACCGTATACCTCAGCCTGTAGAACTCTACAAGCTTTGGGCTGTTCCCCTTTTTTAGCATTTCTGTTGTGGAGTGGAACTCAGCCACTCCGCTTGTGATTCTCTCCTCGTCCCACAGGGGGCACTCGACGACCTCATGCTCGAAGCGAGGTGCAAGATGGCCGCATCGGACATTTCTTTACATGATGATCCATCAAACTCGTACCACTCAACAACTGAGCCAAGGCCAAGAGGATGGGTTTGGGTTCCTTGAAGTACTTTTGTAATAGCAAATCAGATTTCTGTGTCGGAATTTTCACTTTGTGGTCCTTGTTCGCTACATATCGTGGGTTTAACGTTATGGAGTCAAATTCTTGTTCCCAGAGTTCATTTGCGAATTCTCTACACAATTTCTTCCATGTGTTTTTCAACTGCGCTTGGGCCAGGTCTTTTTCTAAGTTCAAGCCTTCTTTGGTTAAGAATACCACTATCGACTTGATCTCGTCGGAGTTGTTGGTGCCTTCGGGAATGATTTTTTGTATGATGTGAGAGAGATGTTGGTCCTCGATTTCTCGAGAGATAGCGCCTGTTGATGAATTCCCTGGAGGTATGTTTAGCAGGAAATGGCCTTTTGTGGTAAGATTGGTTTCAATCAGTTTTATGTGGATAACTTGTGGTGAATGACATTGCTGAATGCCCCTACGATATCGATCAGAAGTAGACTTGATGCTTGATGTTGTATTCTATCAGGTTGGTTAAGGCATCGCTGGTGCTGAAATCCCTTCGGCCTCTTTGTAGATTTTGTTTGTTATTGCTTTTTCCAGAACTTTGCTAAGGCATTTTTTTTTTTTTTATTAGGGATATTGGTCGGTAGTTGGCTATCTTTGAATGATCTCGGTTGCCGCCCTTTGGGATTACCGCGATGTTTGCTTCTTTCCATCGTGCTGGATGTCTGCCAAATTTGATGGCGCAGGTGAAGATGTCCAAAAGTTATTCTTTGAAGTTATTCTTTGAACGCTTTTGACTCCCAAAGGATTTGAATTGCTCGGTTGCCTATACCGTCGGGGCCAGGAGCCATTTTTGGATGAAGTTTTCTTATCAATTCTCAAGCAATCGATCAAGCGACCCCAAGAAAAAAGATATGCTTCTTTGCCAAACGATGGTGGTTTGAAGAAGTGAGCCAAGCATATCAGGAATACAAATACACATGCAAATGGGACAGCGAAAATCGCGACAAAGCAAGGGAAAAGTTCCTAGATAAGTGCAAAACAGCAAAACGGGAATGCTGGGAAAGGTATCTAGCCACACTGGACCATACCAACGTTTGGCATGCACTGAAATTGACGGAACCAAAACAGATTTCGACGCTCCCCGGTAAACTAGACGACCTGGCTGAAGAATGCGTCACTACCTTCTTCCCACCGTCAAGAGCTACTCAATTTCAAACAAATACCCACACTAACAACCCGCCAATACTCGAAGAAGGGGATATAGGAGAATTGATCAAGAAACTCCAACCGAAAAAGGCCTCTGGCCCTGACGGCATAAGTAATCGAACGGTCCAAATCCTCTGGGAGTCGAAAGTTTTCAAGGATCAACTATTGGACATCTTCAACTGCGCCATAAAATTTGGCAGACATCCAGCACGATGGAAAGAAGTGATTATTGCGGCAATCTCGAAGGGCGGCAAAAGAGACCATTTAAAGCTAATCAACAACAGGCCAATATCCCTAATAAATTGCCTTAGCAAAGTTTTGGAAAGAGCAATCACAAATAAAATCTACAAAAAGGCCGAACTATGGCTACCGTGCTACCAATTCGGCGGGAGACGAGGCTACAGCACTAGTGATGCGCTAACCAACCTGATAGAAAGATTACAAAACCAAACATCAAGTTTACTTTTGATAGATTCAACAATGTCACCCACCACAAGCTTGGCACAAAACTTCTCAAACTAAGAATTGACCCACACATAGTCAATTGGCGCGCGAGCTTCCTACATCACCGGAAAACCAAGTTTAAAATCAACAACTAGATGTGCGACACGTCACACAATATCAATTGTGGAATACCGCGAGGATCACCGATATCTCCTCTGTTATTCCTAATTTACAGCGGGGATCTTTACGAAAAGATAACCAATATAGGCCTCCAAATCACAGGCTTTGTCGATGATATCACACTGTGCTCAACAGGGCCGGTTCATTTCAGAGAAAGGAAAATGCAAGAGGCGCTGGACGTGTGCGAAAGTTGGGCCAGGAAGAATGAAACGAGTTTCGACTACGGCCACAAATGTCAACTACTGTCAACAAAGATACGGAAAAGCGAAAGACCAATGGAGCTTATCTTACCCAATGGTACTATCAAACGTGAAGACGAAGTGGTTTAACTGTTAGGGCTATGGATCGGCCCAAAGTTAACCTTCAACCATCACTTAACCAAGACAATCCCTCGAGTGAAGAGCACGATTTCGAGGGTCAAGCAGATATCAAAGATAAGCAAAGGAGTCAACGGGAAAGCCGTACTCCAAATGTATCATGCTTGTATCTTACTCAAACTTTTCTATGGGTCTGAAAACCATAGCACGAGAAAACGCATAGTCCGCGATAAGAAAATCTCCACCCTACAAAACGAATGCTTGACAATGGCACTTGGTATCCTTAAATCCACAAATGTCCCAGTCCTTACTCTGGAAAGTGGCTGTTTTCCTATCCACATAAAACTGATCGAATCCAATCTAAACAAAAAAGGCCGTTTTCTGCTGAACGTACCACCAGGGAACCCATCCAAAGGCACTATCTCTCAAGAAATCGAAGACCAGTCCAAATTAGACCAACATCTCTCTAACGTTATACAAAAAATCATTCCCGGAGGTACCAACAACTCCGACGAGATAAAATCGAGAGTGGTACTCTTAACCAGAGAAAGATTGAATTTAGAAAGAGACCCGACCCCAGAGCAAATGAAAAACACATGGAAGAAAGTGTTCAGAGAATTCGCAAACGAACTATGGGAAAAGAACTTGATTCCATAGCATTAAGTCCACAATATGTGGCGAACAAGGACCATAACGTGAAAATCCCGACCCAAAAATCCGACCTGCTTTGCAGAAGTACTTCAAGGAACCCAAACCCATTCTCTCGGCCTTGGCTCAGTTGTTGAGTGGTACGAGTGTGATAGACCATCAGGTAAAGAAATACCTCTCCCCGGAGGACATAACTTGTCGCTGCTGCAAACTAGTGCCTCGCTTCGACCATGAGGTCATGGAGTGCCCCTTGTGAAAGGAGGAGAGAATCAACAGCGGGTTGGCAGAGTTCCAGTCCACGAAAGACATGTTAAGAAAGGAGAACATCCCAAAGCTTGTAGATTTCTATAGGCTGAGGTATGCGGTGAGCAGTCAAAGTAGCACGAGCACTCAGAGTGAGCCATAAGTACTGAGTACCCAGATACGAAGCAAACGCCAGGCACTTGCCGGTTTGCTGATTGATCAAACCCTCTCCCTAGTCGCTTCCAGGATGTCTCGGTTTCAATCGAGAAGAATCCACCCGAGCTTGAAAAGTTTGAGTGTGCCGCTCTCGCACGAATAAGAGGAATATGGGTTCGCATGGTAAATACTTTAGACAAAGTAATATAAACGGGGGAAAAAAAAGAAAAGAAAACGGAATCGAAAAACTCCCCTGAAGAACTAGAGTATAAAAGCTAAAGCTATGTTTAAGATTACGTACCTGCCTGTAATCGCGAACATAGCCAGATCAGAAAAAGATATTTTATATTATATATCTCATTTAAGTTTATTCTTTGCATTTTAACCATTAAATTAAAAACCAATATTTATATTTTATGTCGCTATGCTAACGCACTAGGACCGAATCGGGAAAGGGCCGGCAGGTCCACACAGAGCATGAGAACCCAAATCTCCACAGAATCTGCGGTTACCCATCGCAGTATACCCTTAGATATCATATATTGTAACTACCCGCCCTTTTCTCCTATTCTCGAGCTTTATTGCATTCAATCTGTATTCTACTCCTTTATGACTATATAAAATCGTTGTTACTACTATTTCAATGGTTCTACAGGTAGAGGAGATAGTTTTGGAGGAAGCTGTGTATACTGAGAGACCTAGAGACTGAAATATCAGAGGAATCAAGCTACCAAGGAAAGGCCATGAATGAAAAGATCTATCAATGTCCATAGCTTCTTCCTGAAGCTCAAATAAAGTCTTATTGAGAGGATTGCAAATCCTGTAAAAGCAGAAAGAGAATAATAAGCCTCTTTATAGACACGGCGTAATATCAGAGACGACATTAACACACATCGGACTGGAAAATCTATATTTGATACGCTAGATACTGTCAAAAATCAGATAAATCGGTTCCATCAATAACATAAAGCTTGGTCCATTGCCTTGTTTCACAAGGATCGGGCATTAATTAATACAATTGGATCATCTCAGAACTAAATCGGCGAATACATTTGTGAACTAGAGGTACCAGAATCAAACGATGTGCATGTAACAAGACAAGGCAGTTTATTTGTATCGACCTTCATCTTCTCGAAACTTTTCAAGTCGATTCTGCACAACTAGGGTTCTCGCACTGGAGTATGGAAAATTCAGAAAGCTCCGCACTACAGGTAATTGATACAACAGGCATCTACTCTTGAACATCAACAATCTCCAATGATATTCTCATGCCAATATATGAGTGAACTCTAGTAGATTTAGGTTGTTCATCAGCAAGTAGCCAAGTACTATAGTCAATATTGAATAGAAAGGTTCGTATTTAGCCGCTAATTACGGCCAACTAGGGATAGTTGACATTGGTTTATGTGCCTTCTATTTTTCGTTAAAAGTTCTAGCTTGGACTTCGCTTGTGGTGAAATCAAAAATGCCAAGTTGATGGTTTCTTGATGGTATCAACCGGTTTTATTGCATGATGATCGGTATTGTATTGAAAAGATTGTTCTTAGTGCTTAGCTATGGTCAACTAACGGATTGTTGAGTTTGATAGTCTGTGGGAAATGCTCGTCTAACTGGAGTAAACCTTGGAGATGATGGTCAGAAACTCACCATAAATGACGCTCCTACTCCTAATTCTCGCAAGGTTGTTGAAGGGTACCAAAGATGGAGCATGGTATCGATATCTGTATTACCATTAAGTGCTATTTGAAGTGATATGAGCTTGGAAACGCCGATTTATGTGTCCTCTTTTGTTCGTCGAACGCCCTCATTGTCTGGACTTGGCCTGCTCTAAAGCCGGACATACAAGCTAACAGGTTTGCAATTTCTTGATGGAAAATGAAGAAGAAAAAGACTATAAACTATGTCGCCTTTGAAAAGGTATTCATTCTTCAACTGAGATCGTTTGTTGCTTCAAGAATAGGTCTCCCTTGTACAAGGTGAAAGGTGTGCCCGTTTTGCTCGACTTCACTGGAAATGAGCTCTTAAAAAATTCAGCAGCATGTTTTTTCGTCTTTTTTCTCTTTAAAACGAATTTTTAAGCGTCTTTAGCCATGTTGTGTGGCCACTGTGTCGTTGAGAAGTTTCTGGTTACTCCTTAACTATGGGGCGAAGTTGGTGGAGGCTCTTTAACTATGGGAGCTGTGAAGAAAATATGTGGATTTGGCGGGCAGCCGTGAAAAAAATATGTTGTTAACTATGGGACCTCCTACATATTTATTCCACTGCTTAACTATGTGTTTTCAACATATTTTTTCATGGATACCTCTTAACTATGGGGGCGGGTGACCATGTGACTGAAGATTACCTAATGAGTCCATGGACACTTGTGGTGGTGTTGGAGCAATGGATAAGTTTGATTTTATATCACAGAAAAATACTAGCTTGCTTAAGTCGCCATTGAACTCCAAAAATATTACAAATTTACTACAGTGTATTCTTAGATCTGTAGATTCTATTATAAAACCAACAGCAAATTTGTGGCTTTAGAAATGGGGTAGTAATGGTTTTTCAAACAAAAAAAACAAAGTGCATGCGATCATTTTGGAACTCATTGTATAATAAGCAAACGAAAACAGTCATTTCGTACAACGAATAGGTAGTTCAAATCACAATCTGGAATAGATCAAGGACAATTCCTCTTGGTAAAGTGCCATATTATCCTGCCGATTTTCTTACTGGCTGGCCCTCCGTAAGCTAGAAAAAGGGGGACCATGTTTACTAGAAGTTGGAAGCTTAAAAATCAAGCGTCTGTAATCCTCAAAAGAACAAGGAGGAGGCTGAGATATAATTGCTATTGATATCAACACCAAAACATTCCGAGATTTTGGGGAATGGATGAAATTCTAACACTTGAGAAGATGCAAACAACTTAGCTTTTGGTTTTTGTTTTGGTCCACCTGCAGTATACATAAAGTTGTAAAACGGCATTGACATAAGGTGGAGTCGGACAAGAAAAATGCTATCCAATCTCCATCCCAATACTGGTTGAAAGAGCATGAAAATGTGCGAAACTGAGGACATTGGAACCATGAAAGCATAAACTTCGCTTGTTCTTACTGGGTATAACAATGTGCAAGGTTCATTTTGGAAGAACCCACAAGAACCCCGTCTGATGTGATGTAAGCATTCAAGCAGAGCAACAGATAGTCTGACCACAGAAAGAATGAACAATGGACACTTTTGATAGGGAATACCAAGCGAAAGATTGCAAAGAAGGAACACTTTTAATACGAAGAAAAATCAGTTTGAACGAAAATGAATACCGAACAAGGCTCAGAAATCCCCTACCAGGATTCTATCTCTCTTCCTTGTGTTCACTAATTAGAGCTGCAGTTATCATCACCACGTTTGGCTGTCCAAACCTCGCCAAATGTAGTTCTCCAAAGACTAGAGACTCGCTAGAGGGGGCTTTTCTACACCCAAGTTTTCTAAGAGCCTTTTGGGTCTCCCAAACCAAGCGCCAGACAGCAATTGTTCAAACCGTGTTTCGTCTGGAGGACATAGCCTATCTGCTTTTGGGTTTAGGCTATTTAGACTAAACAACCGTACTCCTTTACTCGTCCGAAAGGGGCGCTCTGAAACTTTAGGGAGCCTGAACTTTGTTCGCTTTATATCTGCTTTTCTGGCTTGGTCTGGGGGAAGAAAAATGAAGTAACCTACAAGACGGCACACGCCCGACCCTTGCGTCTCAACTACTCCGCTAATGAGTTAGCTCACATTAGTGGGTTACCCACTCCATACCTTCGCCTGTAGAATCTACAAGCGTGGATAGGTTCTCCTGATTGAACATATCTGGCGTGGACTGGATAATATCCAACCAGCTTTCTTTCCTCTCTTCCACAAAGGGCATTCCATGACCTCGTAATCATAGCTAGGAGCCTGGCGGTGCCCACATGTTCCAACCCAATTTGCGGCGGTTTCAGGAACTGACATTACCCTGCACACACACGATGGAGCGTGAACTTCTGGAAGAATCGAAAAGGGCATCAAATGACTAACGCCATTTCATCGGGTATCTCGATACTTATGAATGCGATATCCATCTGTATCCAAGGCATTGATTGCGGCAATTCGTTGCCGTGCCAGTTATTTTCGTACCATTAACGTAGAACCTACAATTTCGAACTCTCAGCGGCAATTGCAAATACGCGCCGGCGATTGCACTTGGGGCGTTCAAGCTTGTGGATGGAGCACTTTATGGTTCCTGGCACAAGGCTTGCGCCGCGATGGAGATAGTGGACAAGAAGAGGTTTGGCGCCATTTCCGAGGCCTCTTGCTACACCCCCAGCAAGAACCAAGCAGGAATACATACCCATCGTTTAAAGTTTATCCCCCCCATAGGCTGAGTCTGCCTCAAACCGAATATGGCATTCCATTAGCTTCCAAGCAACGGACTTTACGGCTCTATAACGTTTCCAAATGGAGGCATGGTTCTCCAGCTTTACTATAAATACGTCTGAGATGCCCTGTCTGTTTGGTTTAGACCCTCTAACGCAATTGCATAAACAAAATGGCCACCTCATTCGAAATCCCTAAAGTATACAAAGCTGCTTTGATCCCAGCTGCTACAAGCACCGATCTAGTTGTCAAGGAGCTTCCCGTCCCCGCCTACGAGGACGACGAAATCCTGATCAAGGTCGAGGCTGCTGCTTCTAACCCATCTGACTGGAAACACGTTTGGGGAAGACTTTCTATTGAAGGTGCCGTTGCTGGATGCGATATTGCGGGAGTTGTGGTTGCTGCTGGTTCTAAAGCCACACACTTCAAGGTCGGAGACCATGGTTTTGGAGTTATCCACGGCGCTAACAGAAACAAGCCCGAAACCGGTGGTTTTGCCGAGTACGCTGTCGTCAAGGACAACTTGTTCTTCAAGACCTCAAAGCCTTTGGTCCATACTACTGAAACCACCCTCCCAAGAGGACCAGTTACCACTTTTGAAGGTGCTAGCTCCATTGGTGTCTCTGTGTTGACCACAGGAATCAGCTTTCTTTTCAACCTTGGTCTGAGCACCGATAAGGAAAAGAACCTCAAGGAACACGCCGACGAGTACATTTTGATCTGGGGTGGTGCCACCTCTGTTGGCCAGGTCGCCATTCAGGTCGCAAGAGAAATCGGATGGAAGACCATCGCTGTCGCTTCCAAGAGCCACGAGAAGGCTTTGAAGGCTTTGGGTGCCTCCGCCGTTTTTGACTACCATGATGCTGATGTCAGTGAACAGGTCAAGGCATTCGCTGGTGATAACATCACCAACGGTCTCGAGGCTGTTTGCACTCCAGAAACCTACAAGGCTACTTACGACCTGCTCTCTGCCTCCAAGCCAGCCAAGCTTGACACTTTGGGAACCCCAGATCTCGGTTCCTTGATCACAGAACACAAGGACAATGTCAAGACTTCCACCACTCTTGGATACCTTGCCCTAGGAAAGCCAATTGACTTTGGTATTTTCCAGGTTCCTGCTTTCCCAGAGTTGGCTGCTTTCTCTGTTGGATTCGTTCCATACTTTGAGAAGCTCGTCGACCAAGGACTCGTTCAGCACATTCCTCTAAGAATCCTCCCCAACGGTTTGGACTCTGTCAATGAAGCTTTGGAGTTGGTTAGGTTGAACAAGATTTCCGGAGAGAAGGTTGTCATTAGACCATACGAGCATTAATATCATTGTAGTGATTAGGATTCTATAGATTTCTATAAATTTGATTTTCAATTCGGCCATGTATGAATGATCTTTCATGGTGTTGTAGTACTAAATGGTATTCAGTAAGTGATTTCGCATATGGAGTCAATTCATTCGGCTTGCTTGTTTACTGCCTGCTTCCCGTTTAACTTGATAATCTAAGCAACTTTAATAG
Source organism: Alloascoidea africana (assembly GCA_030581615.1). Classification (NCBI taxonomy): domain Eukaryota; kingdom Fungi; phylum Ascomycota; class Alloascoideomycetes; order Alloascoideales; family Alloascoideaceae; genus Alloascoidea; species Alloascoidea africana. The sequence continues at coordinate 34,195 of JAKTTT010000012.1, forward strand.
ACTTTCCTACATAGAAGTAATTTTGAAAGAACAAGGCGACCCTTTTTAAGTTGTAACCAATGAGTTTATAAACTGTAATCTGCAATCACAGAAATTAAAAAGAAACGGTTGAGTCTGCGTGGGTTCATTGATCGAGTCTATCACTCTTGTGGTTTTGACTCCACTTACAGGGACCTCCTATTCACCAGATTCAACATTGTATATGCACCAAGTAGATAAAAGTTGAGCAACAAAAGAACACTTGATTACCCTATAATCACCATTTTTTGGCCAATCAATCAGTGTTTGAAAATTGAACTGGGAGACAATACAAACTTTCCAACTAGATTTTGATTTTACCGTAAAGGTTAAGGCCCTTTCGAAACAAGTATTCACCACTCAAATAGCGTTTCTCATCTTGCTCAATTTAGATCGATAGACTTCTTACTTTCAGTTCATAAACAAGTCCTGACAATTGCTAATCACAAACCCAAATGGCGCGCTTGTTCCAATCAATTACACACACATTATTGAGGAATCAGAATAAAACAAAGGCGGCATAAGATGCGGTCACAGAAGTGATTGGGAATAGTCCTTGGCAGTCAGCCTCACACTATTGCACAAAATACTCAAAGATTAGAATCAAGGAAGGAGGTACGCCGACATGATGTTTGGATGACCCCGTACTATGTAGCGAGACCAAAAACTTGGGAAACTCATCTTATATATAAGAATGAAGGGTTAAAAGTTATTCTTTATTTATACCTCACCTTTCATTTCTAGTCCAGACATTATGAAGGCATGGCTAAAAAGATGCGCGAGAGGGCCTGTTATACATCATGCAACTCCAAGTGCTTTATTTTTCTCAAAAAATCTCCAATTGCAATCGAGGATTCGTTAATGTGCAAAAAGCATCCGGGATAATCTTCAGAAAGTTGTTAATGTCAATACTTGAGGGCCATCCATCGGATGCTACTCATGCCACCAATTTTGGAAACGACTCAAAAATCAAATGTGGTTACCCGGCCTCGTAACTGACTAACTGCTGCGTGCTTATTAACTTCTCATCGCCAATCCTCACACTCTTCCACTATTCTCCTAGATGTCAAGGTTGCGTGCAAGTAAGCATTTCAAAAACAGGAGATTCTACATTGTTTGATATTAACAAAATGATGATCTAGTTCCCAAACCCAACTACGCCGACTTGGATCATGGAGAGTACTACTCGGATTCTTCAAATACAAGTTATTCTGAGGAGGAGGATGAACCTCAGCGTAAGTATTACTAAAATCAAAGCAAAGGTAGATGATTGATTGATAATGGTATAAACTAATACAATACCTGAACTAGAACCCGTGCCACGTGTAAGGTTTCGATTTCAAGACAAATCAGCACCTTCCCAGGTAGTAACAAAGACACAAGAGACAACATCTAGAGATGCTGCTGCTGCTGCTGCTGCTGGTACCGGGACACCAGAGGATTTTGTCCCCGATTCTGTTACTCGAATATTTGGCAAAGCTGATTTTTCATATCTCAAGCTAAAACCTGATAACGACTCTCGACCTATTTGGATATCCCCGAACGATGGAAAGATAATATTGGAGAGTTTTTCCCCTTTAGCTGAGCAAGCTCAAGACTTTTTAGTTACGATTGCGGAACCTATCAGTCGACCGAGTTTTATTCATGAATATAGGATAACAGCATACTCTCTTTACGCAGCCGTTTCTGTTGGTCTTGAGACAAGTGATGTCATCTCTGTGTTGAACCGTTTGTCAAAAGTACCAGTACCCAAATCAATCATCAATTTTATCCATAACTGTACAATCTCATACGGAAAAGTCAAACTGGTTCTAAAACATAACCGATATTTTGTTGAAAGTTCACAGGCAGAAATTCTTCAAATGTTATTAAAAGACCCTGAATTGGGACCTTTAAGAATTGAGGCTCCAGAAACAGTGACACAAAATGGGTTTATCAAACAAAAGGCACCAGTGGTTGGCGATCTGGTGATTCCAGGGACTCAAACCAATAAAGATGCCAACAAAATCACAGGAGAAACAGCCAAAGGTAATGCTGATGCTGGCGATGGGTTGTTTGATTCCGTCGTTGGTGAAAAAGACGATGATGATGACGACCTGGATGCTGTGCACTCGTTTGAAGTTTCTCCTGATTCCGTGGAAACAGTAAAGAAGCGATGTCAGGAAATAGATTATCCAGTATTGGAGGAGTATGATTTCAGAAATGATACGAGAAATCCCGACTTGGAAATCGATTTGAAGCCATCAACTCAGATTCGTCCGTACCAAGAAAAGAGTTTAAGTAAAATGTTTGGTAACGGAAGAGCCAGATCGGGTATCATTGTGTTGCCTTGTGGAGCAGGCAAAACATTGGTGGGGATTACTGCCGCATGTACAATCAGAAAGAGCGTTATTGTCTTGTGTACCTCTTCAGTTTCCGTAATGCAATGGAGACAGCAGTTTTTGCAATGGTGTACTATTCAGCCAGAAAACGTTGCTGTGTTCACATCGGAGAATAAGGAAATGTTTCAAGGCGAGGCTGGACTGGTGGTCTCTACTTACTCAATGGTGGCAAACACCAGAAATAGGTCTCATGATTCTCAAAAAGTGATGGATTTCCTTACTTCGAGAGAATGGGGTTTTATTATTCTCGATGAAGTGCACGTTGTCCCTGCTGCAATGTTTAGAAGAGTTGTTACCACTATTGCCGCTCATGCTAAATTGGGTCTAACTGCAACCTTGGTGCGTGAAGATGACAAAATCGGGGATTTGAACTTTTTGATTGGGCCCAAGTTGTACGAAGCAAACTGGATGGATTTGGCTCAGAAAGGTCATATCGCTAATGTTCAATGTGCGGAAGTATGGTGTCCCATGACTGCAGAATTCTACCAGGAATACTTGAGGGAAAACTCTCGAAAGAGGATGCTTCTGTATATTATGAACCCAACCAAATTCCAGGCATGTCAATTCTTAATACATTACCATGAAAAGAGAGGCGATAAAATCATCGTTTTTTCTGATAACGTCTACGCTTTGCAAAAATATGCATACAAATTGAAGAAACCTTTTATTTATGGCTCAACTCCTCAGCACGAGCGAATGAACATTCTACAGAATTTCCAGTATAACGACGAGGTCAATACAATCTTTTTGTCCAAAGTTGGCGATACCTCTATTGATTTACCAGAAGCTACTTGCTTAATTCAGATTTCTTCCCACTACGGTTCGAGAAGACAAGAAGCGCAGCGACTTGGTAGAATTTTACGGGCAAAGCGTCGTAATGACGAAGGCTTTAATGCATTTTTCTACAGCCTTGTTTCCAAAGACACTCAAGAAATGTATTACTCTACAAAGAGACAAGCATTTCTGGTAGACCAGGGTTATGCATTCAAAGTAATCACACACCTTCATGGAATGGAGAGTTTGCCAGATTTGGCATTTTCAACGAAGGGAGAGCAGCGCGAGTTGCTGCAAGAAGTGCTGCTCCAAAACGAGGATGCTGCTGGACTTGAAGCCGGCGATGATGCCGACAATTCGCTTGGACGAGGATCTAATTCTCACGCTTTCAAGAGGAAACGCGCAGGCGCTAGAAGAGTAGCCGGGAGCTTGGCAGGTTTGGCTGGAGGACAAGACATGGCATATGTTGAGGTTAACAAGAATAGGAATAAAGAGTTGGCTAAACCTCGCAACTCGTTTATTTCTAAACTCTACAAGAAGAAGAAGAAATAGATTTACGGTATAATGTATGTGCAAACAACACATAGCAATGAACATATATGATTTTAGAAGAAACTAAATATACGGAGTTTCCAACTTTCCCTCTCTCCATGTTCAGGTATATGTCCGGGTAAACTCCTTTTGACAAGTGTACTACAATTACCATCTTGCTAGAGCTCAACAGCACATTAAGAGAGTGACAGCCAATGCGTTTGCCACATTTAATCCTTCAAATATGCGAGGCCTAAATCATCTTATCATATCGGGCATTATTATTCTGTTCGAGCTTTCAAGCAAAAGTGCCGCCACCTTCAGTGTATACGATGATCTTTTTGCTTCGCCTCAGGTAAGTTAGGAGGAATCTGTGCTGTTGTTCATACCCATTTTACTAATTCTTGTAGTATTCCGTCAAGTATTCCCAATCATCAATCCCATATTCAGAAGCAAAACTATTACTTTTGCTATCTGGCGACAATTCTTTAGAGCACAAAGGATCTTATGAGTATGTGCGAATGTCTCAATCCGATTATCTTTGCTTTGTTCCAGATGTCAAGGCTCAACCTGCTCCTGCGTTAAACGAAACTATGAAGCAATTGGAAAAATTAGAACAAGACAAAAAAATAAACTTTGCATTGAATAGTTCATTGGAGATTTTAAATCAGCTTGATGGGCGGTGTATTCATCAAACGTTCGACTATTTTACTTATCGGTTCTGTTACAACAAGGATATAGTTCAGTACAGAGAGGATTACAAACAGAGGTTGGAGAAAGGAATTAGGGTGCCTGAGCCGAATACACCAACCTATGTGCTCGGGGTATTCCCAAATCTCGATGAACAGTTACAGTCCCAGCAAAATTCAAAAAAAGAAAGCTCTTCCTCCAAGTCTCAGAAGCAGCTGGTTTCTATTGATGATTACTCTCCGTCTATCCAGACAGAGGGGAAATCCAAATATCTAGTTCAGACTATTGGTAATGGAACCATTTGTGATCTGACTAACCAAGAAAGAACCTCTGAGATTCGTTTTTATTGTGAGCCTGGCTTTTCCGAGTCTGCCATTCTTTGGATTAAAGAACTCCGAACCTGTCATTACCAGCTGGCTGTTAATGAGCCACGATTATGTAGCCAAGAACTTTTTGTTCCCCGGAAAAAAGAAGATCCTGTTCAAGTTCTGTGCCAAAGGGTCGAACAGAACTCACTAACAGACAGTCCTGGAACCATTGAAGCATCAGAGCTGAGTTCAGAAGCCAACTCCGAAACCAACGAGTTTGAAGAGACAGAAGATGAGCCTCTTAGTGTGAATTCGAATCTTACTCCCACCGGAATAAGATATCCCCTCGATTTGTTTCGACTCGAGCCATTGGGCCGCGGAATGTTTCTTGGAGTGCCGAAAGATAACTACTACCAGCAGTTTGATTCAAGCCTCAAGCCGGCAGTTTTCATTCTACAAGGAGAGTTCACAACAATAGGAGAATTGGGTCATGGTTCTGCAGCCGCCTTTATGGCTGCTCTGGAGCTTGAAAAGTTTCGTTGGAATAACAATGCTTTCCAAGAGATCAAATTCGATTATGACATAACATATGTCACCGAGGTGTTGGATAGAAATGGATATGTTCTGGGGACGGTAAAGATCATGAAGGACGATGGAAGAATCACTGCTGGTCCTTTTGGGATTAAATACGACAATCTTGAGAAGGATATTCTGCTGCCAAGTTTTGGCTTAGAAGAGAATGTGGAATATCCCTTTCATCCTATAAATATAATCTCGGCAAGAAAGAGGGGCAAGATGGTTATGAGGGCAAGGAAAAATCCTGAAACTGTTGAAGAGGAACATAAAGCGGAGCCCCCAGAACATGTTGATCTGGAAGGTTACGGCAAGGAGGATGAAGATGTACCTGTTCATGACGAGCTATAATGAGCGATTGACCAGTTTTAATTGATTTCATTTAACAAATCGCAAGATGGGGAAACTGTTATGTCCGAGGACATATCAGAGAGAAGAAGGCATTTTTCAATGGGACTATACTTTATACCAGAAATCAGCATGTCTGTGAGAGCATCTCATGCACACTATCTCTTACACTCTCTAAATCGATGCTTGACAATCATCAAGTCATAATAAGATTGTATACCAGCTGCAGCTGAAAGAATTGGGTAGGGGTAGAACTGTCTAACCAATTTTTGTTAGGACTCTAGCCAGTATATAATTGGACACAGAAGAACCTAAATACAAATTTTGTGTAATCGGTGTATCCTACAATATGAAATGATTCATGTTTTTATAACACAGGGAACAAACTACTGAAGCAATGGATTTAAGTCCGTCTCGGAGGTCATTGTCATGAGACTGACCACCTTTCGGGTTATGTAAGGGCTGATCTCTAGTTTAACCGAGGAGCTTCCTGGATAAGGAGTTCCTCAGACTTGCATTTTGATCCCTGGGCATCGGTAAGATAGTAGTAGCAAATTGTGTAAAGAGTAGGGAATAAGTAAATGATGAGTAAAGAACAAACTATCGATGCACTCTATTAAGGAACAAAACATTCATCTAGACAACAGCGGCAAAATCTAATAACAGAAAGAAAACACACTCAACAGTAACAAATGAGGAATCAACACTAAACTAAACTAAACTAAATCGCATACTTTTGTGTCCACGCCTTTGCTGTAGCTTCGTACTGAGGTCTATCAGTTTTGTATAATTTGCCAATCTCCGGTACAAGAGGATCATCGGGGTTAGCATCCGTAAGCAAGGAGCAAATCGAAAGTAATACTTTGGAAATCGTTAAGGCAGGTGACCATTGATCTTTCAAAATATCCAAACAAATGCTTCCGTGCTCCGATATATTTGGATGGTATATTTTTGTAGTGAAAGTGATCTATTTATTTAGAGTTGGTTTTAATGTCAGTAACAAGTCATTTATGTCACGCGATCTAGAAAGGATTGGTCATCTTTAGAAATAGGCGAAGAAAGCTCCATACCTTTGGGGGCTTAAAAGGGTAATCAGTTGGGAAATCGATCTTCAGAAAGAATACTCCTCCCGCAAAAGGGCTATCAGGGGGACCCATAATACTGGCTTGCCAATGGTATAAGTCATCTCCCGCAGGACCGGCTGAGCATGACGATGGAGGATCTCTAAGTAACTGTTAGCATATATGCCTGTAAAATCGCATGAATCAAGCTTGTTGAACTACAGAGTATGCCTAGAAATACATTTTCCAATACAAAAACAAGTGAAGTATGGTACTTTGAGTGGATCATAGCCATTGCCTGGTATGATAACCTAAGCACAGCAGAGCAAGTCAGTTAGGGAAATGCACTAGCTATATCATACCTTCCAAGGTCGCTGAGCTCCTTATTGATTCGTTTAAGAGACATGGGTGAAATCCAGTTTTGTGAATATGCGAGTAGATGGTATACAAGAGGGAAAGAGAAAGAAAAGTAGAGAATCCTGCTGTTATCCTATCCCTCAAGGTCACACCCAGCCAGAAATCTACTCAGAATGGGCTGGGTTACCCGCAGTCTTCCTATCTACTTCGACCCGCGCCTATTTGTGTTCTTGTGAACTTATAATCGCCAAAAACACATGGTAGAAGCGTCTTTTGATTTCTAGAATAGTTAAAATGTTTTGAGTGTTCTTTACTTAGTGTTACTAGTTTTGGTGCAATTGCTACAGTGCTCTAATTCGGTTTTGGATCGTACTGATGAATCAAATGGTATTCCCAATAATCTCATTCTGCTGCGTAAACTATTGTTCCGTGTCGCATATTTTGCGCTCTAACCCTTGAAATTTAGACTCTCGGATCCCTGTACACGTTTGGCTCCTTGTGATGATCAAGGGTGGTGCACCAGAATCCAATTCTGCCTGAGGTTTTCCTTTAGTACTGCAATCTTTAGTACTCCAACATACCAGGCCAAAGAAATTACCGTTTGAGATCTTAATCCGACTTTTCCCCTTCTTGTTTGTTTATGGCCATTGCCATTAGAAGTTTGCGTGGTGTTGATCTCGATAATAGGGGAACTTTTTGACCACATAGAACGGAATTGGTCTGAAAATGGCTTCTCAAAGTTAGCACCAAAAATTGTCCCACGCTTTGTGAACGAACCTGGGACTTTTGAAAATCTGGCTTTTTCCCCTCAGGGTGCTTTTCGAAAATTCTATTGTATGATGTTCATAATGCAGGAAAAAGAGGTGGCTTTGGGGGATTAAACTTGAAAGCGAGGGTTCAGCATTGATCTATGAGGTCTGTTCAACCAAACAGATTCAAACAGATCCGAACGGCTCTGTCTTTTCCAATTCAGACCAAATGCCGCCGTCTGATACAGGAGTAGCCCTGATCAAATAGACCACGACCAGCAGACCCAAAGCTCTCGCAGACCTCGATCTCTTGGAAAAGCTCAAGATGAGATATCTGGTGGATCACTCCACGCCTCGCTCGTCCGGCCAACCACAGCTTTCTTCCCGTAGTCACTCCCATAATAGACAATATTCCTCCTTTCTCTTCTCTTCTCTTTTTTTCTTTCTCTTCACCACCACTAAAAAGAACCAACTCGACTGTATTCTATCTTTAATCTGCTCTTCTATTCTCTCTTCCCTTGTCTTTCTTTTCTCTCTCTTTGCTCTTCTTTTGTTCTTATTCCAACCCCTCCACTGTCTTCCCTGCTCCCCTCCTCGTAGTCCCATTTCTTCAAAGTTTCATGTATTACTATTTCACCGTCTAAATGGAAAACGCTTACTTCTCAATGACGCCGCCTCCATCTGCTAGGCAGAACTCGACATCAATCTTCACCCATACCAATGCTGGATCCCATATCCCATCAGCATTGACTCCAATCTTCGACAAAGACCCACTGCTATACCCAAATCCCACCTTCAACTTGGACTTTTCAAACATTAGTTCGCCATCGCCTCTTCCCACCTCTACGTCCCATACCCATACATATCGACCAAAACAAAAGTCTGGACGGCCAGTGCCCTCAGACGTGTGCGGCTCTTTAGAACCGTCTTCCCAGTCCTCGAAATTGCCAATGATTGTTGACATTTCAATATCCCCGGACGACGGCCGCAGGATTTTCCAGGTTTATCAAGACCAATCTCCACAACATCAGGAACGCGATCACTCCTGTACTCCATCCTCGCTGCCACGGGCCATTCTCACTCCCAAATCCGCGTCTGTCCCTCGAAGATCGTGTTCTCTTATGGACGGCACGGCTACTCCTTGCCTGCCCAGAAAGCGTAGTTTGGACTCGCCTTTAACGCCACTGGGACTAAAACAGCGCCGCACACTATCCAGCCCGAACGTGTTTCCCTCCACGCCCTTGTACACCTCTCATGCCAAGAAGCTCGACAGCAATGACGAACAGATTTGGGGGAAGGACGTAGAGGCTGCTTTTTTGGAAGGTATGTTACGCATTTTGATACTTTTGGTGTCATTGCCACCCCCTTAATTACTGACTCGACGCACACTGCTTTTTATGCTTTAGCGCTTCGTATCATCCCTAAAAATGGTCTCAAGAAAATTCACATCAACGGAAAGGTCTGTGGTAGGAACGAGCACATCTCGGACTATATTTACTTGAAAACTGGCAAAACCAGATCGAGAAAGCAAGTTTCCAGCCATATCCAGGTGCTGAAAAACACAGCGAAAGACACAACTCTTTTAAAGTTAATTGCCGAAGGTGCAGAACCAGATGCTTACAAAACTTCATCGTTTGGCAGTATGCTTTTGGACAAAACCAACCGTGACGGGGAGTCCTCAAAAGACAGTGGTTCAATTGCATCCCCAGAGCCCAGCGCTTTCAACGATGCTTTTCTATGGAACCCTAGTTCTGTGGCTTCTAGCCCGGAAACGGTTGGAGTTGAGAATAAGGTTAAGGTGTCTGTGGCTGACTTTGCAATTAAGAGCACTGGTCCAGTCGAGCATGTCTACACCAGATTCCAAAAAGATAGCATAACTCCAACGCCTTTGGAAATAAAGCCAAGTCTACAGCTTTTGCAAAGATTTCCCAACATTGGTGATTGCTTTCAACAACGTGCTCCATTTGCTTCAATTGGTGGTCAGTACGCTCTAGCAAATATTCGACTCAACCGCAAATTGCAAACCAGTAGTCGATCTAGATCTACCAGTTCAGGAAACTATAGATCCGCACTGTCCCTAAATTTAGAGCTGCCTGATGAAGCTCAAGGGTACAAATTGTCCTGTTTGACGACTATTTCTACTCTTGGACGTGAAGTTTTGAAGCTTTCTGAAGATCTTGTGTGCGACGACAATGGGAAAGTTACGATTCAATTTACCACGGAGTTTTGGGCTGCGTTCCTTAGCAGTATGGAAGCAGGAGGTCCCTCATCTACTCTATCGCCTTCAGCCTCAAGCACAAAGAAGTTCACAGAACGTGAAATCAATGTTGCGATTGGTGGTCTCACAGTGTCACAAGCGATATATGGGCAATCTCCTAAGGGCTTGGAAAAATACGTATTGGGACTGTTGTTATGGGAATTCGTTTATGCGAAAGATGAATTGAAAGATCCTGTGACAATCATACGTCCTATCAGTGACAATTCGATCCGTCAAATCGCAAGATTTTCTCCTTTTATGGTGAACAGGCAAGATAAGCTGACAAAGACGGCTCAAGAGTTGTTTTCTTTGCCTAAAAGCACTCCTTTCCGCCATTCTGTTGCAGAAATTGACGCCTTTAAATTTGATTCTGAGTTGGCAAGGCTCAGCAACTTGTCTCATCAAGATTATCGGGAAGACTCTGTTGATACAACAACACTCAAGTCTTCAATTAAGAGTCCTTCAGATCTCATTGATCTTGAACCTGCCATCAACTATGAGAGCATTTTAGGTTTCAGTTACGATATTGCGGATACGGGAAGTTCTGCAACCAATCCAAATTTGTCTTCTTTAAATTGTTTCCTCGCAACTCCAGCTGTTGAAGTTGACGAGTACATCAATGCAACAATGAGCTCGTGTATGGGCATGACCAACACCGATACCACTTTTGGTTTTGATCCTTCAGAGGACGACCCATTGTTTGGTGTCAAAACTGGAGATTTCAATCCTGCGTTCGATCGTTAGTCAATCCTTGACAAGAAGAGCTTTTTTTTGATTTTTGGGTTAACCATTGCTTTCTGCAGAATGCTTTCAAGTTTCTGTTATGTCGACTATTGCCGGTTTTCCTTTTCCTTTGTCCAACTTTAGAACAAAGCTCGTCAGCTTTGTATATTTTTATCTCTTTTTCTCTAAACGCTGCGTTTCCCTTATACAAATTTGTCATCTCTTGTATGTTTTCCATTGAAAAGTGTTATATTATACGGTTACATTGTCTTACGCATTTTATTTCATACCTCCTCCCTATATCTCTAAAGAAAGAACATTGTTATCTATTATTTGATTTTCATATGCTTATTTTTTTCGTTGTTTACCATTTTGCTCCCTTTTATCTCATATCATGAATTTTGCATTTTTGGTTATCGTCGTTTTATCCCAGTACTCCTATATCTAAACTCTACTGTCCATCTTCTGTACTATTTCCCTTTCCCTTACTTTTGGCTATTTATTTGTTTTGGTCTGAAAGCTTTTGTGTTGTCATTTTCCTTGATATGAGCTGATCAGTCACTTTATCTTATACACTGAGAAAGAAAAACAAAAAAAGTGAAAGAATGCAAAATAAAAAAAGAAAGATAAATCTTTCTTATTTCTCAAAAAATAAAGATATGAAAACTCAACAATATCACCGCCATCATATATAATATCATCATTTACAAGCCAAGCGTTCAAAATACATTGGAGAAGTCTGTTCTCTTGAAATATAATTTGGCTCAAAGAGTGAAATTAATTGCGAATCGAGTTTTGTTGGTCTCTTTTTAGCCCGTTCCGGGTTTTTGGTTTTTGGTCTTTTGTTGAAGCAACGTTTGTTGGTTTCGAGCTTTTGACTCTGTCATCAACAGATTTAGCTTCAGCATCATATTTTTCTTCTTCCTCCCCCTAACCATCTATTATACCTACAGTACATCACTACCCTGATTTCCCAACCTTCTTTGGTTTTTATTTCCCAAAGAAGTTAAAAAAATATTCAATTTCATCCACTCTCATTGTTTCTCCCCGCCCTCCTCTTACTTCCTTTTTTTTTTCTTTTTTTTTTGATTCTTCACTTCAACCAATACATATACTATGACTTTTTTTTCTCATACTGTACATGTTCCTTTCGGTCTTTTATCATTCAAGCCTTTATTCTGATATACCTCATAGAGGTGCTTAGCAAGCTGCTGTCACTCATTTTGGAAATTTATCCTTATCGTAAAAATTTTGTCTTACAGTTTTTATTGGCTCAGGTTTAAAGTTTGTGTTATTTCAAATAGTATCTGTTTGATAAGAGATATTTCAACTCGAATTTTATATATTTTGAAGTGAAGAAAACCAGACTATGTCTATTCTGTAGTGTTGTAATTGTAGAAATAAAGCACACTGTTTACTCAGATGTTTGCTTTTATCTATCTACTTGCATTTTTTTTTTCATTGGAGACTATTACTGTATAGGTATTTCTTGTTTGCAATAATCTCGTTCTTGATCTCATCTTCCTCTCTCGGTTCCGGGTAACAGAATTTCCCAACATTGAACAAACCAAATCACCAGTCAGTTTTACTTAAGATCTGCTACAAATATCGTCGCTACCAGTAATGTCAACGAGAATAACTTTGCTCGATTCCAGCGGGAGAATGGCTTCAGCATGGTCGCGACATTCCAACCTTATCAGGACGGAGAGCACACAGAAGGGCCTGTTTTCCGTCTCTCTGCACCATGGAACCTTGTCCACACTCCTAAACCATGGAGAGGAGAACAAAAATGTAGACTGTATTGTATCACCCGGAAATTCGTTTGGATTCTTAGGAGGCGGATTCGATTTGGCAATTGCCAAATTTTTTGCTCCTTATTCGAAAAAATTCAAAACCGCAGAAAGGGCTCTCCAATTTGCTCTATTTGATTCTTGTTTGGGTTATAACCCACCATCTACGCCTCAGCTGGTGGACATGAAGCACGCTTACTCTTTGTATAATGATGGCTTGTGTAAAACTGGAAAGGACTCGGATATGGTGGATTATTTCATGGACTGTCCTGCTTGGGTTAGGCATAGGTGTCGCTATTTGCTCCATTTACCAACAATGAGGCTACCTCAAATCCTCGATTACGAGGACGATGAATTAAGACAGATAGTTTTTGACTTTACATGGAATATCTTGACCAGTATTCACTCTCATAACAAAAATAGTCTTGCGAATTCTGCTGCCAATGATCTTTCTGAGTCTCCAGATGATATTCACTACCACAACGGCCTTATAACAAGTGTTGTCCTGACCGGTTTAGGCACTGGTGTAGGTGGGGTTGATCCAGATTTATGTGCTATATCAATGCTCTCGGCTATTGAATTATTTAACGTTTCGTTTAACACGAAATTTGAAAACAAAAAGGATGCAAGTGCTATGAGAAGCAAACTCGTGAATTTTATGAGAACTGGATCAGTAGATTCTTCTGATCTTGAAATTTGATGGTTTGATGATTTCTAATTGCTATTAAAAAAGACACCTAAAGTTGGGGGGTTTACCGCAATAAGGTATCCCATTTACAAACCTATTCTTCCGTATGTAGAAAATCAAAGTTAAAAGTGAAATTCTGGGAATTGTACCCTCAAAGCTGAAGGGGCGCATTTTTCCTACCTCTCCAATATTGAGAGGATTGTATATTTATTCTAAGGAGTGCAAACATTCTAATCCAGCAAAAAGAAAAAAATGGAGTGGAAAGGTTCAAAACGCTTGGACAGTTTTGGAGTAAAATGCATGTTACTTTCATTTCCCAAAGTTGCAAAAATTCTATTCTGGACTCAAAAATCTTGAAACGAATTTCCATACTATAGTTACAATCATCATCAAATGTCTTCAAAACGAACCCATAACAAAATCTTAAATAAGAAAACATAGCGACCAAAGAAGAAAAAAAAGAGAGAGAACAGGAAAACAGATTGACTTTTTTTTTCTATTGAATTACACTTAGTGAATGTTCACATAGAAGGTAACTTTCTTCTTATCCTCTATAACGCGCCAGAGGTCTTGGTTACTGTATACCTGTAAATTACCACTGTTTGCTCTTTCCTTTGGGTCTAAAGGACTGATACAATCATTGTTGTAAGGACTTGCCAATGTTATAGCACCTGGAGACACTTCCAATCTTTTGGCCACACGCTGAGTAAGTTCAAATAGTGAAATGTTTGACGAAATATTAAATGCAAATATATCATCCTCATAAAAAAACTTGGCTTTTACTGTACTGGAAGGAGTACCATCCAAATTGGAATGTAGTGTGCTGTTTGGCGTGATCTGACCCCCAAGATAATCAGTGTCGCCTTGTGCTGAATAGAACTCCTTGGAACTAGAATTGGCCGATTTGGTTAGAAAACTGTCTCCAAAAGGAGATAACACCTGCGAGTTTGTAGGAGACAGGAAACTGTTATCCATGGTAGAAGTTTCAGTCTGTTGAATTGAAGGCGGCTGAGGCAACCCACTTGGATACATCCCTAATTCCTCCAAATCTCCTTCCCTTAGTTCAAAAAGCTGTAGTACTGTATTGCTTTGTGAAACTTTTGAATCGAGCATGATCAAGCTCCTGATGTACTCGTCCAAATCTATCTTTCTTTGACCGGAGATGGAATCGTTCACATATGTCAAAGGTCCAGGAATATAAGGTAATGTTCGTTTACCTCCACCTTTTCCTGCCTCTTCTGGGAACGCATCTAGTAGAGATATTTGAAGATCATAAAAATCTTGATAGAATCGACAGAGCTTTCGAAAATGCCCATCGGAAGTCTCGCATACCAAAAGATACCAATACCTGCCTTGATCAAAGGCAAAATCAGCTACTGCAGCCGAGACAACAGAGACCATCTGATCCTCTTGTATAGTCATAGGTGGTGTTGGCGCATTTTGTAAATTCCCAGCAGAATCGTTGTTCAGATCCACTTCTCCTAGAGGAATAGCATTTGCCTGGTACTTTTCATTTTTCATCTTCCACTCCTCAACAGTCGGAACATTTCCAACTTTTATAGCCATCTGGACGTTTTCAATAACACGGTCAGTTGCGATATGTATTACCTCTACAAAGGATACTGGAACAAGTCCAGGTCCTCCTAGACGCTCTATGGGCTTGGCGATAAACCACTCATAACTATGATGAGCACACACTATGAGTTTCTCTCCTTCGTAAACATCCAACTCATCAGTGCGCTCTGCGGAGAAAGGAAAGACCACTCTGGCATATAGGCTTCTATCGGCTGCACCAGTTTTGTACATTGAAAGGTCCACGTTGTCGACCGAAAGTGTTTTATCAGCCGCTGCATTTGTTATTTTTGAAACAGATTCTGCTTTCAGGTTGGGTGTTGAAAGATATCGCTGCTTTGCTCTCGAGCGATTAAACACTTCAAAGTAGGAAACAGGGACCAATCCTTTTGCGTTTGTGATGGGATTGGCAACCTCATACCACTGAGTGTCATTTTCGTTTCCAATCACATGGAAAAAATCACCTTTTGAAAATCCTAGTTCTTCGGCTCCCTTCGGTTCATAATCGTACAGAGCTTTGATGACTCGTTTTGGAATTGCCAGACCAAAAGGGACCGAGGTAGAGTTTACTGGAAGGCTTGATCTCGTTTTTCCAGCAAACCCTTTGGAATCTTTTGAGTGTCGGTGTCCCTAAGAAAAAAAGATGTTAGAATGGTGTATTCTATCACGTTTCATTTTTAATCGCCTTGAATAAATAGAGGTAGGTCGAGCAAGCATTATAGAGAAGTTAGACAATGAGGCTTACAATAAGTGCCATTTGTTGAGGTTAAATCTCAAGGTTTTAAGATTGTAGGCGAATTTGGATTAGATTCAAGATAGAGAAGATTAGAAGAGACAAAAGTGACAGAGAATTGATTTTGATTTATTCCATACGGAGCAACAACAATAATAATAATAATTATTATTACTATGGAAATAATAAAAATCTTCAGAAGTCGGGCGATGCGACTTTCCATATTCGAACAATAGGCGTCGTGTGAACTCTTGACAGACAAGCAGACAGCAATCACCATGTGAAATCATCTTGGATCAAGGAATAAAAAAGAAATGATTTGCTAGGATACTTGATCTTAATTGTTGTATATTGTATACTTTTTCCCCCAAAGCGCAAAGTCCTTTCAAAAAGCTACACACCGCTTGATCCTCAAAGTTTGTTAACTTGGAGTTGCTTCATTTCCTCGGTTCTTTGGTATTGCCCACAAATCAAATTGTTGTGAACATTTGTCGAACAAAAATATGAGGACATATCAATGCCAAAGATTATTTATTTAGCAATTACTTTGTAGTAAATGAATGAACCGTTGGTTGGAAGAAAGCCAAAAAATGTGATTTTGAATAAGAGCCAAAGCACGCTAACGTCACCAATTGTAAGCTTGTGAGGCTAGCTTGGTAAACTTCAAGACTTGTAGAAGGAAAGGCCTAAAGATTAAAGATTATTCAATTGTAGATCATTGGCATTCAAAGTGTAATAGCACCATGTAATATACAGAGTTATCATCCATTATCATTTCAAGGTACGCTCCCCAAAAACAAAGACAGAAAAGTAGCCTAGCATTTCTAGAAAAATCTACCATAATTAATGCTAGCTCGTAATCTTTACTCGTCCAACTCTATTGAAGATGACTGGAAGGTTTTTCATAATTATTTAGGCGCTTTGGCAATCCAAAAACAGAATATTTGACAGAGAATAGAATGATCATACAGCTTTATATCCATAACATTTACAATATATCCTGCCAGGATCCTGTGAGGTGTTTCAAATTGGGAACTGACACTTCAACACGCTTTTCTTTCACCAACACTAAACATGAATGAGTCCAAGAGATACCAGCTCAAATCGTCACCGATCCCTTCTATACCGACATACACCTATTCGGATCCTAGTTTCATAACAATGGTCCGCTCCAACCTATGCAGCGACGAGGAGAATTTTGATGAAGTTATCGACTGGGGGTTCCCCATCATGTCTTCCTCATCGCATTCTCTTAATTTGAGTACAGGCTCAAGGTCGAGGGCAACCAGCCCAAGGCCAGATGCTAGTCATAGTGCTCGTCAAAGAAGTTCACACCGATCGCCTTATGGGTCCACGCAAACATCTCCTTCTCCTTTCAACCAGGGCAACGATGACGGAACAAATGTCGACGAAAATAGTGAAACCGGAACTGTTGGAGTCCCTGGGGTTTCTGATAATGTCTTAGACCTATTTGGAGCCTTGAAGAGTGGACCTAAATCCCGGGGAAGAGCCAACGAGGGATCGGCCCAAGACCAAGGCCAAGGCCCTAACCAGCCGCTTTCCCTCTTGGGGAGGTCGAAAACCATCAAAGTCGTCCTTTCTAGTTGCCAACCCACAAGATACTGCGAGACCAGCTTCCGAATGATGGAGGCCCACGCGATTACAGAAAAGTCTCTCGGCGTCATTCAATCCCAAGTGTCCCGGCCAGCCGTGACAGGCAGAAACCGGACCATGACGAACCCAGTGCCCAGCAGCTTCAGCTCCAGCCGGATCTTTCTGAACATCAAGTCGGGGCCGTCTCAGCAGGTCTCGATAGGCCAGACGCTGGGGATGGCTTCCCAGTCGCAGAATCCCCGGTTCCACCAGCAGCGACAGCCCGGCAGAGCTCGAAATGCGAACCATCCCAGGTCAAAGTCGGCGGTATCAAACAATATCTCAGCGTTTTCCGTAAAGAGTGGGAATCCCACTCAGACTCGCACTCGCAAGTACACAGGCGACTCGGTCAGCGCTTCCAGCTTCACGGCCCCAGCCAGCCCTACCTCGACCCACACCGTGCCCGCGACCGCAAAGACCTCGAGCACGATATACACGCCGAAGCTCCATGGCAGCTCGCTGTCCTACTCGTCGCCCAAGGCCATCACAGTCACGCAGCCGACTCCGACGGCAGCCAGGCACCCCGATGGCGGCCAGCGAGCTGCCAGGAAGTTATCAAACTCAAACAATCCCCAGACCGTAAAGATGACCACCTATATAGACCACCCTCGTGCCAACCCTGGCTATAATGTGTAATGCCTTTGTGCCGTTTGACTGCTTTTTGTCCTTTTAGCCTGCTCGCGTAGAGTTTTTGATCTGTAAGATTCGGTTTGGGACCCTCCTCACACCACCGCCACTTGCACTTTTTGCCTTGCGATCTCTCCTTTCCTCCCTGGTTTAGAAGACTCGCCCGAAAGAAGAAGAAGAAAAAATGTCGTTCATGGCTACATGGGTGGCCCCGTTCACAAACTCCATAGCCAAAGAAAAGGCAAAGTTCATTCCTTTTTCTCTGGGCACAGTTGCGCCAGATGGCTCGCCAAGAGTACGCACTTGTGTCTTTCGAGGGTTTCTCTTCGATGACCAGACCACAAACATACTCACCTTTTGCACAGACAAACGGATGAGAAAGCTGGATGAGCTCAAAGCAAATAACCATTACGAAGCATGTTTCCATTTTTATGACTCTCATACGCAATTTCGATTCTCCGGAGTTACGAAGAACATCGACATGAAATGTCTACAAAACTCTGACAAACACGCTGATTCGGTTTCGGCCGATAACGAAGGTTTATATCCACTACTAAATTCTGGAAACCAGGGCAAATATCCAATTTACTCTCCATCGCTCAAGGCTGCTTCAGATGAAGCATTTTTACACCACGACACGAAATCAGCACCATCGCCTACTAAGGAAGAGTGGACTAAAGAAATTTACAGGCATTGGAACCTGCTGAGCCCGACAATGAAAGCAAGCTTCCGTAAGCCAGTTCCTGGGAGTGAAATGTCTTCGGATAAACGCAGCCAGCTCGACGCAATCTCAAGAGGAGTTGACGGGGAAAGCGATGACCATGGACTAGAAAACTTTATGCTAGTCATGCTGTTTGTAGATAAGGTCGACTTTGTCGATCTGGACGGCGGGAATGGAATTGGCCATCGATTTCTGTTTGAACGGCTGGATGGAGACGATGAGTGGAACATTTCGGAGGTTTGTCCATGAATTTTTCGGGGGTGTATGGTTGTACTGTTTTTCTCTCCTCTCACACAAGAGCCAAATCTTGACGTACAGTATATAGTCGTTAGAGAATTCCATGATCATGCTAGGAAGGGTTTCTCGAAACCTGTCATCGAGATGTCTACTCAGTCTGAGTAGGCGTCAACTGAGCAGCTTTTCACCGGCCCTTAGCGGCCACAGCAAATGGGCAACTATCAAGCACGATAAGGCCAAGAATGACGCTGCGAAAAACAGAACAAATGCAAAGTTTGCTTCACAGATCTCTATAGCCCTCAAAAGTACGTCCGTTGATGGTATATCTTTATTGGTGACTCAGTTTGACAGAAAGTTAACAGCACAATATGCGTAGTGGGCGGCCCTGACGTGGGATCAAATATCAGACTCTCAACTGCCATTGCTGCTGCCCAAAAGGCAAATGTTCCGAAGAGAGTTATCGAGTCGGCCATTAAAAGGGCAAGCGGCGATCAATCTGGAAAAGGCACCCTTGAAAGTGCCACTTATGAATTCATTGGGCCCGGTGGGGTGGGCTTTGTAGTGTAAGCATGTTTGTCATGATTTTTTCTTGATGCCCTGGTCTAATTGTATTGAAGAGAAGCTCTTACGGATAATAAATCGAGGACGATCGGGTACGTAAAAGCGGCTTTTACAAAGTTTGGAGGGGGTTCCATGTCCCCTACATTGTATCTTTTTGAAAGAAAGGGAATAATTGTCATTGATAGAGGGGATAAATCATTCGATGACACTTTTGAAATTGCATTGGAACTGGGTGTTGATGATGTAGAGGAAGTGAACAACGATGAAACAGGAGAGCCAACGTCATTTGTTACAGTTATATGTCCACCTCAAGATACAAACGCTGTAGCTGAGAGTCTAAAACAACAATTTGAAATAAAGGAAATCAACATTGGATATACCCCAATAGACGACACGGCTATCGATCGGCTTGACAAAGATACAGAACCAGTGTTTGAGAAATTGTTAAATGCACTAGAGGAAATTGATGATGTTTCTGACTACTATAGCAACCTCAAAAACTACCCTTGAATCGTAAGTTTGTTCTGATATGCATTTGTATATAGTATCCATAAGGAAACCACAAACATAATGATATAAAATTTCATTGAGATAAAGTACAAGAACATGTTACTTGATACAGATCATGATATCGATTTAGACAGATCCATATCTTTGCAAGTTTGTTCCTGGAGATGAATTGGGCAGTCTCGGGAATTACTAGAGCCGGCTCATGGGATCATTAGCTTTAAGAATAGTGGACAGAAAAACAGAAAAAAGCATGTTTCTGATAGAACCATCTGTTCTTCCAATTCTCTTTTTTTCTATCTTCGATTAAGCAGATTCTTCTCATAGCTTTTGCAGACCAAGCGATTTTGGTCTAGTATAAGGTTACACTCAGAAGGAACTGAACATTAAAATGTATATATAAGAACTCTTTACAAATGCAAAAAATAAATATCTCCTTCTTTCATGTCTTGTCTTGGTTTTTTATCATTGGCACTTGACAAAAACTGAATTCTACACTCTGTTGCCAATAATCTCTGTTCCTGGCCAATTAATCAACTCTCCAGTATCCCCCTTCTGCTTAGGCACCAAAGACCCCCGTTTCCCGATAAGCATATCTGTATATAGTGGCGTGCTAGCTTTAAGACCTGGATCTGAACCCCGTCCGTTGTTCAGAGAGGCAAGAAGGGAGGATAGTGGAAGCATAGAAAGAGCAGACAGGACGTTTATAGTGACTTCCAAAATTGATACAATGTTCTTTTTTGACTTCTTGAACAGCCGCCAACACTATTGTTGTTATTACACATTTACTGTTTGTTGGGTTGAAAAGTATGGTGAGTTTAGTTTAGAACAGGACTGGAGTCATTAAGCTCCAGGCGTTGTATGAGAATTGGAAACAGGTTTTTATAGCTGTTTTTTCTATGCCTGCTGTTTGGAGATAAGCTATAAGCGTGAGGCAGTCGAATTTAAGCGGCGAATGGGTCTTTTGAGTCTTGACATAAAGCCGTATGCGAGTATTCGCCGACCGTAGAAGCAAAGCGGTGGAGGTAAGAGTTGGTGAAAAGAAACGATCTGTTTCAATAGTTGGGCGTGTTTGCCCATAGTGTAAAAGAACGCATTATTACCATAAAGCGTGAACAGTGCACTTTCTTTAGAGGAGTGGCTTCGGCTATCCCTTGTTGCAGAAAACTTGTGAATTGATTTGTGATCACCTCGAGGTGACCTTTGTTGCGAATTAGGATTTGCTTCCATTGCCGTAGGTGATTTAGGAGGCAGACAAGGTCCATTTCCTCGTGGTTAGGAACCATGATATTGTCTGGTGAGAAGTGTTTCTTTTCCGTTTCCAGCGACAGAGCTAGATGATCTGAAGGTGATGTGGTATAGTCTGGGGGACCCCTGAAGTGGTTATCGAGATTCTTGGACACTAGTAACGCATCCTGAAACGTTTCCCCTGTTGTTGGCTGCTTTGTTAAAGATGTTCTTGTGGACTAGATCAGCTGTTTTTAAGATCCTGTCGATTTGGTCCGTTCTGGTGGGGTCGTTCCAAGGCTTGGAACACCATTTTGGGTGCCAGGTATTTATGTCACCTGCGATGCATCCCATGAAAGACGCGGTGTTTTCGAGGAATTGTAGGAGCACTGCGAGTGAATTGGAAGCATTCTCCGGCGTCGAGCCTGATATGAAGGAGATTTCTTTGCTGTCTTTTTTGATATGAGCTGCCGCGAGGTCGCGGTTGTTTATATCGATTTTGTGGATGGACCAACCTTGTCTTTGAATCATTTTGTTTATATATAGACGATCTGTTTTGGAGGGTTCAGTATTTTTGTTCTGATTCAATTCTTGTAAATTCCTGATGTGTTGCCGGTCCATATTGTAATGGTATGGGCATTCTTGTACTAGGATGTGTGTGAATTCCGATAGAATAGGGATCTAACTACAAGGCTGGTCCATTCACAAAATCGATATAAACAATCGCGACCTTGTGGCAGCGCGAATTGAAAAAAACGGAAAAGACATCACATTCATCTCGGTGTACGCGGCCCCAAAAAGCTCGACGCCAGAGAACTCATCCGACTCACTAGCAGTCCTATTACAATTCCTCGAAAGCACCGCGTCTTTCATGGGATGCATAGCAGGCGACATAAACACCTGGCACCCAAAATGGTGTTCCAAGCGTTCGAACGACCCCACCAGAACGGACCAAATCGACAGGATCTTAAAAACAGCTGATCTAGTCCACAAGAACATCTTTAACAAAGCAACCCACAACAGGGGAAACGTTCTGGATACGATACTACTTATATACCCATAGACTGAGCTTACCCGGATTTAAAATTACCCTAGTCCTAACAAACAACTGTTTAAACTATACACGGCTCAGTATCTAAGAATCTTATCTGTGCCACTATGCCAAGAAGCTTAAAACCTTTTTCTGCTTTCGTAGGTTATCTTGTCACTATCTCTATCAACATCATCAGTTACTGTATCCAAGAGTTGGGTTCTGTCTTTGCCCTTCTCAAAGATGTGAAGTTGAGAACCTACATTTGGAGCTTAGTCTACACGAATCAAAAAGTCAACTTGATTCAGTATTATTATTTGCTATGCAAATATTATATGTTATTGTTGGAACGTGAAGATACATGTTAGAAAGAGATCATGCTGTTTGGTTCCAGGTTTTCTTAGTGCTCAGATCTTTGACATAGTCTTTGGGTCTTTTTCCGTAGTTGCTTTTGACTTCCTATTCCTTTCGTGTTCATTAGTCTGACCACATTCGTAATAGCCTTTTCTAGTTTCCCGTGTCCACCGCTACACATCTCATCGCCCTTTCCACCTTTTGTCACTAACGCATAGTGAAATGAAGAGTCCTTTGAAAACAATTTTCAACAAGAAAAAAAATAAAAATCAATAAAATAGAATTAAAAGGCTGGTTTTTGGCGACCGCTTGGGCTACCCTTGAGATAGGTTCAGTAGATTTCACGATCAACCCACAATCGAGTAGTTGTTTCACCTCTGTTTCCAGAAACTCCACTTCAGAGATGGTATATTTTGGAAGAGGATGAGGCTTGATCTCTTTCCGTTGCGTCTCGTCAATGCAAATTTTGTAGTCTGTTGGACACAATGGAGGTGCCTTCTCAGAAAAAAAGACACAATTTACTTTAACTGAGAGCGCACCTGAGTGAGACTTTGTCATATGTTGTGGCTGGTAAAAGGAATTGGTCGGAACTTTTTGGATTGTATTCTAAATCGGTCTCAAATGATGATTTTCCCTAGAGTGCTGTTGATGGTGCTGAATTCAAAGGAAAATTCTGCGTATGGCAGCAATGATACCATCCGATAAGTAAAAGGGCCAAATAATGAAGCTTGTAATAAATGTCGTTAATGTTAGGTTTAGGCTGCCAGGCAACCCACGAACACAAATACCAAGCCTTTACAGATTAAAGAAGTTTGTTGGTGTGGTCCACCCGGCGGTTATTATTAGTAGGTTCATTTAGAGCTAACACAGACACGGCAATTTCGAGATAATAGTAGCGAAAGGAAGAGCCAATATCTACATAAGTTTTATGTAAATCATACATCTACATAATTGTTAGAAAATTCCATGATCATGCTAAGAAGGGTTTCTCGAGACCAGTCTTCGAGATGCCTACTTGGAGGAACCTCTTGATTCTCCACTTGCAACGAGCAACAGTTCTCGATATCCTTCGATGCATATCATATGTGACTGGAGGGACAAGCTCCTTATGTACTATACATCAATAAACAGATAATTGGGAATTCGTACATGTCTCCAAACCAAACTTGACATCTCTCTTACATATCTCCCCGAACTCGCGAGTCTATGGGCCGAATAACATAGAAAATGGACGACCTCCAGGCCCAGGAATCGAATCAGTCCCCGGCTAGCGACCAGGCGAACACCGAAGGAGAAGCTACACCCTCTCAACTGAGTCAGTCAACAGAGAAGTCACGGATAAAACATTTGATGGGACTTGTGAGTCGACGATATCTGACGAACGATGAAACACGAGAGCCGACGTCATTAATTTACATTTTTTTCCTCTTTAGGAATCCAGAATAATCCGATGCATGATTGATCGTATTTCCGGACCTATTAATCTTCTTTATGAACTTTTGTCTTGTTTCTTTGTTTTTCCCTTCGTCAAAAGGGTTTGGTCTAGTATAAGGTTACAAAACTCGCCGCCCGTCAAACGCACCATTAAATGTGTATATATCATGAACTCTTTACAAATGCAAAAAATATTAAAAACAGCTCCTTCTTTCATGTCTTGTCTTGGTTGTTGAGGTCATTAGCACTTGACAAATACTGAATTCTACATTCTGCTGCCAATAATCTCTGCTCCAAGCCAATTAATCTACTCTCGAGTATCCTCATCACCGAACTCATTTCATCCTCCTTCTGCTTAGGCACCAAAGACCCTCGTTTCCCGATAAGCATATCTGTATATAGTGGCGTGCTAGCTTTAATACCTGGATCTGAACCCTGTCCGTTGTTCAGAGAGGCAAGAAGGGAGGATAGTGGTGGCATGGAAGGAGCCGATATTGAACTTATATGGGGTAGGGGCACAACTCCTGTGTGTGCGGATCTGTTATCATCAGTGTTTCTGCTTAGTGTATCTTGAAACCCCTTTTTATCTGAGCCGAATGTTTTACTAAGCGCCGTTCTTTCTTGTATATTGTCATCTTCATTATGAAGTTGGATTTTTTCGTTTATATTCCGGACTCCTTTACATATCCCACCTTTAATATGGCGTACCAGAGCATCTGCCCTAGAAAACCGATTCCCACAAACTTGACAGATATGGGGCTTTTGCCCCGAATGAAGCTTCACGTGTCTTCTGAGATCGTGAAGCCGTCGAAAAGTTGAAGAACATAAATCGCATTTGAATGGCTTTTCTGAGGTGTGTATTAGCAAATGAGACTTTAGATTATGCTGTCGCACGAAAACTTGGTTACAAACTGTGCAAGCAAACTCTGAACCAGCCTTTGGACTTTCTGATTTTCCAGATGTAGCAGCGATTGTCATGATTAGGACGATGTTGAACTCATTCTATGTTTATGGCCATGCAAAACTAATCACACACACAGAGTGGTTAAAGCCAGGTTAACAATTCCAGGTGTATCGGTCAAAAGAGATGTGACTGAAAGGGACCAGGGACTGAGCCACCCGAACATGGCGGATTGTGGCGTGCGCCGTCGTGATATGTGGTGGCTATTTGCTATGGAGAATACGCCATAACACGTGAAATGTGGCGTTCGAGTCTTAGAGTTCGTAGTTATGGTGAAGTCCTCTAGCGTGTGGGATGGGCTCTAAGAAAGGACCTTGATGCGATGGGCTGCTAGAAGGAAAGTCGGGTCGACTTTAATCCTTGGGACGCAAGGGCAGTAAATCAAACATCACTTTCAGCAGCGGGGGGAACATTAAAGACTTGTAGGCGATTTTTGAGAAAGCTGCCACGATTTCATTTATTTCTACTGCCTAGTGTCCCTATCATGCTACAGAGAGATCTGGTTTAAGGACCAGAGAACGTCCAGCGTCAATGAATATCGTAAAGTGGTACTTGTAGCACATTTAAAGTGCAATGCCCCTATGACCCAGTTACCAGGGTTTTTTAGAACCCAAACCATAATAAGGCCTTAGCAGTCCTTTAATGGTCATAGTTTTCCTTGGACTCTGTAAACAAACTGCTTGGAGAAACATGGAAGATCCTTTGTAAACCCCAAATATGTGGTCTGGTTCACATGTACCCCTTATCTTGAAGTTATTCCAAATTAGAGCACTCAATAGAAAGCAAAAAAACAAATCCTAAAATACACAAGCGCTAGAGCATCATCTGTTTTGGTCTCTAAAACGGTTTCCTTATTTGGGAA
This sequence comes from Alloascoidea africana, assembly GCA_030581615.1. Lineage (NCBI taxonomy): Eukaryota > Fungi > Ascomycota > Alloascoideomycetes > Alloascoideales > Alloascoideaceae > Alloascoidea > Alloascoidea africana. The sequence continues at coordinate 59,922 of JAKTTT010000012.1, forward strand.
TAGAATCTGTGCTTGCCACAGCATTAATCTGGGTTCCCCTGACTTGTAGATAACGATTCGGAACGCCTAGAAGACAACTCTAGCAACACATTAGAACCAACTTATAGAAGAATGAAAAGGAAAAACTTAATGCTTTCATTTTGCTTTTATCTCATTCCCTTCCATTTTTCTCTCCTTGATTTTTGTGGAGAAGTACAAATAAATAGACCTAGATTCCTGCGAGACATTCCATCATTCCGATCTCAATAGTTGTATCTGAAATCAATAAACTGATCAGTAAAAAATGGCAAACGACTGTGCTTTAAAGTATTTGTGCTGTCTTCAATAAACAACTGGAATGTTTGTCGTTGTGTAATTGGTGTTGAGTATCCCAACTGCAGTTAAAATAAGGGGATTTCTGATTTCAATGGGCTCTTCTGTTTCTTATTTCCAAACATGTATAAATTTCTTCATATGAATAGTGATGTGAAAGGCTTAACAATTATTCGGAAACCCCTAGAAGCATGGAGAAGGCCCAAAAGATTAGTTTGAAGTGCTTTTTGTACGCTTTCACAATACAGCCTTTTCTACCAGAGGTTTATTAGGAATGATCCTGAATCCGAGAAGAAGTATTTGAGACTCTGATGACATGTAAAAGGTAACTATTTCTTATAGGTTCATCATACAGAGTTAAGGAGTTTTAAGAGACAATGGGTTTTTGTTGACAACTTACTTTAGTAACGTCCAAGACTAACTGATGAATTTTAGCAACAAACACCTAAGCGAACAAACAATGTACATTACATAATTGTAGTAAAATCTTTAAAACTTGTACAAAAATAATAATTGAAATCAAACAACAGACAACAGTGGATCATAGAGATGGTAAAAAACTAAGCCAGGTTAAGATCTTTTAACCCTACGGAACATGTTTTTTCCGTTATTTGTCATTCTTAAAATGTGCACATGCTATTGATCATTTCCAGGCTTACTATCAATGATCCATTAAAACTCTCTTCAATTTTTGTTCAGATTCCTTCTCAAATTTCTTTTCTTGAATCTGAACTTTTGAAACTTTTAGCAACACCCGGTGTCCCGAATATAATTTTTGACTGATGAAAAATCTTCCTAAAATGAAAACTGCACTACATTTTATTCTCTAATCACACACATGCTTCACCCCTCGTAAAAGACGAAAACAACAATTGACTACTTTCTCAATCATGCTCATGTATTTCTGTATACTTTGCATCTACAAAAAAATGATCCCCAGAGGCTGAGCACTGTCCTGATCTATATTAGACGCCACTTTTACTTTGCCGACATTCTTTTGTTTTTTTTTCCGGTTGCATTTGTGGCATGCTTCTATTAAAAAAAAAGACATCAAAAAATATCTGTTTTAACAATCCACAATTACGCCTCAATCAAGTAGTTTTATTTCCAATTGAGAAATTTAGGAACAATTCTAGATTTCTTATCTGACGTGGACATCGAACTGTACAAAAGCAATAAGGGAGGAAACACATGAAATATAATTAAAAGTGCAATCACGCATCCAAGTAGTGTCGACAGATGCGTTCATGAATAAGCGGAAGAAGAGGATAGGTGATGGAAGCCTTTAAAAAAGGAACATGCTTCTGTGTCTCCACAAATGTAGAGACAAAAAAAGGTCAATTCTGTTCATTTACAACCCCCCGCACGTACAGTGCAGAACCCGTTATGTATTGACTCTAGTGAAATCTGTGTGTAAGCCATACGATATATATATTAACCTTGCCTATTCCAAATAGCACTGAAAGGATATTGCTCTTGCCTTAGTCTTTCACAGGCTGTATAATATTTCTGGGATGAACCATTTCATACAGGTGGATTTGAGTGAGTTGGGATCCAAATTAGCGCTTACATCAGCCAAATCTATTCCATTCTGTTTCGGCACGGAAAAGGCTCTTTAATGATTTTCATTTGCCAAAGAAGAACAAGATCAAAAGCAGAATACTCCATTGACATTAGTATATTATTATTGTCTTTGTTTTACAAGACTGTACCGGTATAACTGACTGTATAAAAATCACGAGCAATCCCCTCTCTTTACAACTCGATCAGCTTTTCATAACTTCCAACAATCGAATATCCTTCCTCGACCTCTAATATTTTTAAAATAAATTCCAATTCACCTTGCCATTCTGCACTCAAGTGTTGTTTACAAAACTCTATGAAATTCCACCAAATGTTTGATTTTCTTGACAGATAAAAGTTGGATACAAGGGCTAAGCAACAATACAATGAAAGTATCAGCATAGCTATGGGCCGTTTTTGGCGCGCATAGACGGGAAATTCAAAGGGAACTGTAAACAGCCATCGATAAATAGGCATCACATATCGATACTTGAATGAGTTATAACAACAGGCTTTAAGTTTGTCAATTGCAATTTGGTATACTTGGTATTCCTTTGCGTTATGTTCATTGCAATTCTGAGACATTTCTTTTACAATGCTTGCCAACCTGCCAATTGTTGGGGCATATTGTCCATTTGGTACATTATCATACTCCTCTCGCTCAAAGAAAAACGGCTGCAAGAACGTTTTGGTCAAATCTTCCATCCCGATTGTAGCGAGCGTCGTGGTCCCTTGTACAATTCTGAAAATATCAACCACTCCTGGTTCAGCAGAAATTAGCGGCACCAACAGTGGGTGGTGCATCGAGAAGGAAAAGATTAGAATACTGGATAGAAACAGCAACTGATATCTGCCTTGGTTTGAGACATCTGAAGAGGTTGTCAACTTTGTCAGCTCATACTGAAACTTTACCAAAGCTTCATTATAGTATTGTGACGCTGCTTCTTCCAGTATAGGATCTTCAAAATTCCCTTTCACAAACCAAATGTTCAGAGCGGATACCGCCATTATGCTTTTGGATATAAGAGGCGATTCTTTGAACAGACTAGGCACTTTTTCGCACCAGATTACCTTGACCATTGGTCCTCCATCTTTGCTGAAAGAGCTCTCCACGTTGTTTAAAAAGTGATGTAAAAGCTTCAAATCAAATTGGTTCACCTCGAGTAACGATCCTATTGGGGTGTTGGCTAAGGGATGGGCCAGAGAGTAGTTATACACAAGTTCTTCTCCTGGACTTCCTGGCGAGGGCAACGAACAGATGTGTGATGAGGCAGAGGATATAGAAGATGATGATCTCGGGAAGACTGTGGTATCCCAAGTATTGCTGTAGCTGGGTACCAATTCTTCATGGGCTTGAAGATCCCAGGATTGTACTATACTATTATCGCCATGTTGGTAGTAATACTGATATTGGCTCTGGATTTCCTCCAGCTTTGGTGCCTCTTCCTGGAGGTGGCGATGATGATTGTTTTCTGTTTGCTTTGTTTGCACTTGGGGTTGGTTCGTACTGGTACTAGCTGCTCTGGGCTTTGACTTTGATATTGGCTTTCTTTTTGTCGAAGGGGCTGGAATGGCATAGATACATTCTCGTTTGGTGCTTTGACAGTACTCGCAAACTGGTTTGCTCTCATCGCACTAAAGCAAAATAATGGTGGAGGGCCAAATGTTATTTAGGAATAGGGCATTTGACAGGTTTGGGTGATAGTTCAACTAGGTCCATTGCATACCTTAATTCTGAGCTTCTTGCAGCTCAGACATCCGTTTCTCGATCTTTTGTAGAAGGGCCTTTTTCGAGGCTTTTGGGACCGGAACTGGGACTCGGAAGGAGCCTGAGAAGGGGCTCGCGTCTGAGTCTGCGTCTGAGTCCCAGAAATGCCTGTGTTTTCTACTCCCAACGATAACATCAGTCAAGGCGTAGCCTGTATTAAGCGTGGATTCATAAACGGATATCTACAGAGTGCTGCGAGTCTAAAGGGAAGGACAGAGGGTCAAAACGGCTTCAAATAGCACAGCGATTAATGCTCTTCAAGCGCACAAGTAAAGAGTTTCGTGTGGGAAAAAGGTGGTCTGGGGCACGCAGATAACTTTGAAAGAGGTGCCTTTGTACTCTGGGCTCGTTTCACCACCAGGAGAGCCGGCGATGACGAGGGCCGGGCCTGGCTGTTCATGGGCATGGGCCCCAAGTCCCACCGGCCAGTAGCAGCTGCCAAGAGCCGTAACAGGCTGGAAACAAAAGCTATGACGCCGACGCTGCTCCGGAATGGGAGGAAGATCGGGATCATCACCGGCTGAAGGTCCCTCTGTTTGTGTTCTGGTGAGGCTTCCAGCCAATGGCGGCCCAGGTGCCTGCCGAGGTCAGAAACATGTTGAGCCTTAAACGTGAGACAAGCAAGGGGAAAAACTTACAGTTTGAAGCTATAGCCAACAGAGGCAGGGCTTACAAAACGCCTGGAGGCCTCTGGATCGCCTTTTCGGTGCCTGGAGAGCTGAGCAGCGGTCATAAAGAGGTGAGATAACCTTAATGTCTGCTCTCTTCCCCAGGCTCCGATCCTGGTTTCTCTTTCACGGAGCAGCAGCACCGGAATAACATTCAAATTAGGATTATTACGATCTTCCACCGGATTCTCTCCTGTCCTGGAGATTATATAACAGCGGACGCAAGCACAACTGAAAGTATAGAGAGGTTGCCTTGCTTCGCTTTTATTCCACCTGCCTCGCCGGAATGTAGGTGCTTTCAGCATTAGCAGTGCCTCTTCCTCTTCCTCTTTCTGCTACTGAACAGCCTTCCAGGCAGTTCCTGCCCTACGAGCCTTGACTATGAGAATGCGTACCAAACCACCCCAGAGCATTCCCTCCCGCTGGCCTGGAACTTGCCCAATACAGGCTTATGGCTTCTTGCACACTTGATCAGCTCGTCCGTCCATAGAGACCGGGTAACCCACAGCATCACCAGGTGTTCTGCTCTCTTGTCCTATAAGTAAAGAAGAGTGCAACCCCTCCTCCTTCTCCCACCCTTTTGCTTTGAGTCTTAACCCTTCTCATCGCTCTCACCAGCCTCAATTGATCTCCAGCTCACTCACAATGTCGTTCCAAATCTCAGCCGTTGAAACCACGCCCTTCGATGGCCAGAAGCCCGGCACTTCTGGTCTCAGAAAGAAGGTTACTGTGTTTCAGCAACCCCACTACACGGAAAACTTTCTCCAGGCCGTCTTTGCGTCCATTCCAGAGGGCGCCGAAGGAGCTACACTTGTGGTGGGTGGAGATGGTCGCTACTATAACGACGTTGTTGTGCAACTTATCGCCAAGATCGGAGCTGCGAATGGCGTGAAAAAGCTCATCATTGGCCAAAACGGCATCCTTTCAACTCCTGCAACCTCCCATGTCATCCGATCCTATGAGAACGTAACTGGAGGAATCATATTGACCGCTTCTCATAACCCTGGTGGCCCAAAGAACGATCTTGGTATCAAGTACAATCTCGCCAATGGTGGCCCTGCACCGGAGTCCGTTACGAACAAGATGTATTCGTACTCACAGTCAATTGACTCCTACAGGATCATTGAGGATCTCCCAACCCTTGATCTGAGCACAATTGGAACAGCCACTTACGGCCCATTGGAGGTGCAAATCATTGATTCGACTGCTGACTATGTTGCCATGTTAAAGTCCATCTTTGACTTTGACCTCATTCGATCGTTTTTTACTCAAAACCCACGATTTCGGGTTTTGTTTGACTCCCTAAGTGGTGTTACTGGTCCTTATGGCAAGGCAATCTTTGTTGATGAGCTACAATTGCCATTGAATTCGATCCAAAACTATACTCCTTTGCCTGACTTTGGAGGCCACCACCCTGATCCTAATCTTACATATGCCAAGAGCTTGGTGGACGCTGTCGATGCTGAAAACATTCCTTTTGGCGCCGCATCCGATGGCGATGGTGATAGAAATATGATCTATGGCGCAAATACCTTTGTTTCCCCCGGTGACTCTGTGGCTATTATTGCACACCATGCGGAATTGATTCCTTATTTCAAGACTGATGGAGTCTACGGGTTGGCCAGAAGTATGCCCACAAGTGGTGCATTGGATCTGGTTGCCAAGAAGAAGGGACTAAATGTTTACGAAGTGCCAACTGGGTGGAAATTTTTTTGCGCCTTGTTCGACTCTAAGAAACTGTCTATTTGTGGTGAGGAGTCCTTTGGTACCGGCTCCAACCATATTAGAGAAAAAGATGGTTTGTGGGCCGTTGTTGCCTGGCTCAACATTATTGCTGGCGTTTCACTAGCACAGGGCTCGCCAGCTTCAATTGCTCAAATTCAAAATGACTTTTGGAAGACATATGGACGAACATTCTTTACTCGTTACGACTATGAAAATGTGGACAGCGAAGGTGCAAACAAGGTCATTGCAAACTTGCGGGAAAACGCAATTGACAGCCATGACTCGTTTGTCGGCAGTAACGTTGGCGATCTAACGGTTGTGGAAGCCGACGACTTTTCTTATACAGATCTCGATGGATCGGTCTCTGCCCATCAAGGTTTGTTTGTCAAGTTTAGCAATGGCTTGAGAATCATTGTAAGACTTTCGGGAACAGGATCTTCTGGTGCGACAATTAGACTGTATCTTGAGAAGTACGAGTCCGATGAGTCCAAGTTTGGCTTGAGCGCCGAAGAGTATCTAAAGGACGAAGTTACTCTGGCCGTTGAGTTCTTGAAACTTCAGGAATTCATTGGCCGGGTAGAACCTGACGTGAGAACCTGATCACCTAGAACTGTTTAAGGTGTGACGGGAGTAATTTTTGGAGTTTCTTTTGTATCTGCATTAATGCAAACAAATCCGCAATGGTGACGTAGTATACAAAACAAAAATGAATGATGTGTGATTTTTGCAGTCCTAGTGTACCTGTAGAACTTTTGCTAAGCATCCCCAAATTTCCGTATCCAGATACGTTTTGGAACAAAGAAGTTGGCAGATTCGAGCAAATCTGAGCGGGACAATCACTTATTAGGTTCAAGACATTTCTTTTTGTGTCCATTGATACTTTCAAGAAGGTGGTACAAAAGTCTGCGGTACTTATGGAATGTATCCCAAGCTCTCTCTTAGACAAGACATATTTTGCCCATTTTTGTTAGGTCCAGTTTTTAGCTTACGTCGAGAATCGGCAGGGCTTTAGAAGTCTGCTTTGGCGAGATAATGCTCATCAAAACCTTAACTCTCTAACTGCGGGTAACAAAAAAAATCACAGATATCACGTGATCCATATGAGATGGTAACCAAAAAAAAATCTTGAGGAGTGAACCAAAGCATCAAGTTCAACACCTATCGAGAAATGCCACGACTCGTTCACAATATACAAAAGAAGCAGCATAGGGAGAGAGCTCAACCTACGAAGCGGTCTCGCTTCGGTCTTTTAGAAAAGCATAAAGATTACAAGCTTAGAGCCCAGGATTTCCATGCCAAAGAGGCACGATTAAAGATTTTGAAGCAAAAGGCAAAATCGCGAAATCCAGATGAGTTTTACTATGCTATGAAAAACAAAAGGACAGATGAGGATGGGATTTTGATTGCTGAGAGGCGAGAGGAAAACGGCGGGTCCAATCTTACTCTTGATCAAATTAAGTTGATGAAAACACAGGATTCAGCTTATGTTACGAATGAGCGGATGAAGGAGATGAAGAAACTGGAAAGGATGGAACAAAGCATGATGTTTAAAGGTACGGGAAAGCACACCATTTTTGTCGATACTGAAGAAGAGCAGCGGGATTTCAAACCAGAGGAGTATTTTCAAACGGATAAAAGACTTTTGAACAATGCGGAAAACAGACTGAGAGTTGACCAACTAGAGGGAAATTATGACAACAAGAAGCTGGATATTGAAGAGAGGGAAAAGCTTGCTCGAAAGCGAATCAAGAAGTTACAACTTCTCAAAGAAAGAATTGAAAAGGAAAGAATGCTACGCGAAGTTGAGGAACAAATGCAACTACAACGGGAACTGATGAAAAAGGGAGAGAAGAAAAAGATTGTGGAAAATGGACGTGTTTACTACAAATGGAAAAACCAAAGGAAAAAATGATTTTTCAGATTCTCACATTTATCAACCTGTCTTTTTTGTTTGTATCGTATAGACACCTTATTCTATTTCATTCTCAATGCATCGTTTAAAATAATTAGAAAGTCACTTTCCACCATTTAATAGTAGCATCGGCCCCAGCACTAACAAATCTATCGGCTCCAGCCCATTGTACAGCGTTCACGCCGTCTTTATGTGCGCCTAAGAATTTTATGTTTCTGCTTGGTCTTGCAACTGAATATACAATCACATTTGTATCTAGAGACCCAGAAACTACATGATCGTTGTCCTTGTTCCAAGATATTGAGGAAATTTTCCCTGTATGGAACGCCCAACGGCTAGTCTGAATCGAGGATTCCGGAACGTTGTAGAGTGTGATTTTACCGCCAACATCGCCAGCAGCCAAGTATGTGCCATTGGGACTGAAACTCAAATGGGAAGCAATTGAGCGTAATGGTGGCAACTTGGAACTTTCTGCTAGGTCGGATGTTGAGAAAAGATGTACATTGTAGTTAGAAGCACTAACCGCCACTAGCTTTGAAGAAACGCCAACTGCTTTTGCCTTGAAAGTAAGCTTTTTCTCGGCTACCAAGGATCCATTTTTGGACAATTTCAAGAAATCTTCGGTTATAATGGCAACAAGCCCAGATTCAGGGTCTGAAGAGATATCAACCGGTTGACCCCCGATCGAAACTGAGTTGCCAATTTTTGTATCCGTAATTGTTTTGGAAGAATCATCCCATGCAGCAGTGTAAATTCTATTGTCAGATCCACTCACCAATCCTACAATCAAATTTGAATGATCATCTCCTTCAACGTATTTTGCAATTCCAGTATCCACATCCCACTGAGCAATACGGCCATCGTAACTACCTGTGTATAGTTTACTATCTTTGTCACCAGCAAGGGCAAGAGCAGTAATACTCTTTTGGTGACCACTGACCACAACAGAAGGGGAATCCTCATCATAGTTCAATTGGTTCAAATCACCATTAAATGATAAAGAGATTATACTGTCTTCTGTGGTCGTAACTCCGACCTGTTGATTGGCAAGTATGGGTTCAAACAACCACTTCTTTTTCAATTTACCAGAATCGGCATCCCATAGTTTCACAGAGGCATCAGCGGAAGAAGTGACAAATTCATGCTTTCCAATAACCCATGAGACTGCAAAAATAGTACCTTCATGGGGGGAATCATCAATATGTTTTATAAATTCCCCAGTTTTGCCGTCGTACAAAACAATCTTTTTATCTGCACCCACGCTAACTATGAAAGCGCCATCGTGTGAGAAGGCAACATCATTGACAAAATTCGAATGATGGCCACGCAGAGAAGAGTTGAATTTGAAAGGGGGTCCATTGTAGAAGATCAGAGAAGCATCATCCCCAACAGTTGCAGCTCTATAAGGACGAACCGGTCTGATTGACGCTGCATTCACAGCCTTGCTATGACCCGAGATTTCTCCAACAGTGTTGCCCGAGTCCCATGTAAAGCAGTGTCCATAGCGTTCTTTACCATCGCCAACCGCAATTAGACGTTGGCTGTCTGCGTCCCAGGCAATGTCGTTGATTCTGCCACTGATAACAGGATATTCACCTTTGACTATGAGATCCTCACCAACACAGTCCCATATTTTGACAATGCCGGAAGAATCACCTGAGGCAACATAGTAACCAGAAGGTGAAAACTTGGCTACGGTGGTGGTGGCGGAATGATCGGTGAATTGAATGCAGTCCTTTGGATCCTTCACGGATCGCACAAATATTGATTTGTTGGACTAAAGGCAAGAGCATTGACAATTAGCGCATTGATAGATCAAATAGCAATTCCTCTTGTTCCTTTCAAGCTTACTCACAGCATAAACAATTCTATTAGTCCTTTTGTCGTATGAAAGGTGGACACCAACAGCGCGGACAGTATTTGGCAAAGCTGCCCAAACAGCCTCTACAAGCAAACAAAAGTCAGTATAGCTCTTAAAAAGACCCATACAACCCACAAAACCTGATACTTTGTCATACCTTTTGCAATTGACATTGAGCTATCTATTGAGTACGTACTTATATTCGTGTTTACTACTCAGTATGCCACGCCCTTCCCTATTTATGCCTATACCGTGACCGGGTAAATCCGTGCCCGCGAAGGTTGTATCTCTTGAAATTTCGGCTCACCAGCGGCAGACCTCGTCTCCTGTTTGCCACTGTTTGAGGATTTTGTTTAGCCCGCTTCGTCTGGGAATTTCGGTACTCCGGACCAAGATTCTCTTTCTCGTCGTCTGTTAGGGTTGCGTCTTCAGCATCCTCAGAGTTCTGCGCCAACTGCTGTATCTTCTCGTGAACATTCATTTTTAGGGAATCATCTTTTTTGTTCATTATAGTAGGTCTCATTACGTGCCTTCTTGTAGTTCGTTTCTGCGTCTGTCGTTTTCGGCTTCGAGGCATATTTACATTTTCCTCGTTATTCTCTGCTGCAGCTTCTTCTTGTTCCTTTTTCTTCTCTTCCTCCTCCTCTTCTTCAATGGTCCGTAGGATATCTTCCTCTGCCTGATAGTGCTCTTCCTGTATTTTATTGAATTCCTGAATCATCTGAGAGAGACCTCTTTTCACTCGGAAAGTTGAAGAGGGAGATGGTGAAAAGGATTGTGAATTATCTGATGAAAATGGCAATTTTGAATTGTTACCACTGAGGCCGAATCCAAACCCTCCATGCCGTAGATAGGTTGGGGTTTCAAACAATTTGGAGCTTTTGCTTGGGCTTCGTTTTGTCGGCGTTTTCATCTTGGAAGGAGACAAAACATCACTGACTGGTAGAAGCACAGTAGACCGTTTACTAGGCGTGCTATCTATATTTGAAGTCGACGGCCTTTCATCCAGTATCTCCTTTGAAGGAATAGACTGTGGGGACTCGAGTACTTGCTTGAGAACATTTTTGGTGGGCGTGCTATCAGCTGGTGGCGACGATGCCAAGTCAAACAAGCCAATAATTCTCCCGTTAAGCTGTGGAGTGGGCCCTACAGCAGTGACTAAATCTTTTTCTTCTTCAGATCCCGATTCTTCCTCGTGGTCGTCTTCGAAATCGGCACGCGGAGAAGATGATTTCTTGGGTGTTTCCGGTCTATACTCAGTAGTTACGGAGCTTTCTGGATTATCTTCTCGAACTTTGGAGTCGTCCTTCCGCTGCTTGTGATTAGTCTTTTGCACCTTCGAAGATATACCCTTCATTTTCTGGTATTCTTTGTATTTGTTGGCTGGTGGTGGTACTTTCTGTTAGTCCAAGACTCTTGTGACGCGTCGCGTGTTGTATCATCTTACCTATCTCTACGTTTCGCTTGATATCTTCTCGGGAAGGCTTGCGGCCGTGCTCTTGGTGAAACACATGCTCCCACCTCTTTATCTCGAGCCTCAGTTGCAGCGTGCTGGATGTCATGGTCTTTTCGATCTGCTATGCTATTGGGACCTAACAGACTACTTGGCTAGCTGAGATCTCAAGGCTAAACTATATACGCAGGGACCGCATCACGTGGTCCACAACCGGGCCGTCCCGTCGGCCCCGGCGCTGAACAGCCACGCCTCCTTCGGGTGCCACACCGCGTCGAGCACGCCCAGGCTGCTCACGACCCGGTGCCCGTGCAAGATCTTGAGAGGCACCAGCAGAGGGTTCGTCATCAGGTCGTCGTACACGGTGCCGTGGAAGACGTTCAGCTGGCCGTCGTCCGAGGCGCTGCAGAACAGGGGCAGCCCTCCCTTGTGGAAGGCAACCTTGCGCACTGCTCTATCGTTGTACCGCAATGTTTTGTAGGGCTTTGTGGAGAGATCCAAATCGTGCCATGTCAGCCGTTTATCGTAGGACGACGTGATCACATTGTCGCCTTGAGGATGAATGTCAAACGAGGAGACCCATCTCACACCGGGCATCAGTTTCTTTGCCAGAACCTGAGCGGACAAATCGTAAATTCGAATGTAGCGCTGGGTAGCGACGTAAAGATGTGGCTTGAAGGGATGGAACTTCGCATCCTGAACAATTCCCCTAGACTTTCTGAAAGGCGATTGTGACGAATGCTTTGAAAGTTGGTGAATTAAAACCGCAGTGTTTGCAGCCTCTGGAGAAATACTGAGAAAGTAGTCTCCTCTCCTGTGCCACGATACTCTTTTCACAGTCCTCAGGCATGTAATCACCGCGCAAACTCCGTTTTTAGCCTGAGATGTGCTCGGTTTAGACCACTTTGCAACTTCTTTTTTCGGCTCGTTGCCACCGTCAGCTTCTGGTTCTTCGTCATCATTGACATTAACCGCGCTCGAACCATTCTGTTTCTGATCGGCAGAAGCAAAACCCCATCCTGACTCAATCTTCAATTTGCCATTGTTTTCAATTTCAAATCCAAATATTGGAGGCACAATTAAGTAAATGAATTCGCCAGCAGATGCACACAAAATACCTGTTTCGCCATCAGGATTCCACTCCAGCGATTCCACATGGTCGTCTTCGTCGTGCTCACCAGGAATTACAAGAGTAATTTTCCATAATTCTCGACCTGTTAAAACCTCCCATACTCTAACTGTGCCATCATCACCGCCTGTGGCCAAATACTGACCTGTTGGATCTATTGAAATTGTTCGCACCCGCCCTTTATGACCACTGAATACAGTTGAACATCGAATGGGGAATGGCCTGAGATCCTTTGGCGATGGGAGTTTAGGTATCAACGAATCTGGATCAATGTTGAGCTTGTTCTTTCGTACTCTTGGGGCAAGGTACAGATCCAATGACCTTTCAAACCTCTCACGAACAAAATTCTCGTATCCAGGAACCTTTCGTAAAGAGCCATACTTTTGAGGCAAAAAGTTTCTTTCCCTATCCTGTGGCTCTGTATCGTCCCATTGTTTTTGTTCATCGTCATCCAACAGGTACTCTTCGGGTGGATTATAACTCTCCTCGTTCGTAGGGGGAGGAAGTTTAGGGGCCCTCAAGTGCATAACATGGTCTTCAGAAGGCTCTGCGTTATCCTCCCAGATGTCAAAATGCTCTGGCTCTTGTAATGCCTCCTGTTGCTTCCTGACATGGGCGGGAACAAGCTTTCCTTCTCTAATTGCCTTCACCATTTTCATTATTCTTTTTGCTTCGTGCTTAGAGGGCACAAATCTACGTTTGGGCTCTGGTGCTGCGCTAATTGGCATAACTTCGGTTTGGCTGGTGAACCATTCAATAGTTGGTTCATAGGGATTGATTCCCTCATCTGGATTTTCGCCTTTTTGAACCCTTTTAATCAAGTCGAGCTCTTCTTCCGTCAACTTGAGGCTGGACCCGGAATTCTTGTCTAGTAATCCGGTCCATCCTTCTGGTAATTCTATCGACTCTAACAATGTATCTATAGCGGATCCAGTGGCAGGTCTCATTATCCGTTTGCCATTAATGTCATATCCTATGTGCGGCATTTCATCGTAAGCGGATAATGGAACATTTCCTATGGTATTTGATTCCTCCACATCGGTATCATCAGAATCGTAGGTTGGGTCTATTTCTGGATAAATAGGTCTAGGCTTTCCATCTGCGCCTTTCACATATCTTAGAACGTCGCTATCCTTCTCGTTTCTGTTTTCCTGTTGTTGTCGTAGTTTTGCAGAAGCTGCCATATCTCGGAGCAAAAGTTGGTCAACTGTGAGATTTTCATCTTCACTAGAATGTTCTTCCTCAAGAGTTGAGTCCGAGTCTGGATCTTCCTCTCCGAGAAGTTTCTCTAATTCTCTGTCAGAATCAGAGCTGTATTGCTCTTTTTCTTCGGCTGCTTCAAAGTCCTCGACCTGAGAGCCTTCTTCGGAATCAGATGAGCTATCAGATTCGGCATCTAATATCCCTTCAAAATCTGAAAATTCTCCGTCTTCTTCATCTTCGTCGTCGTCATCAGAATCCTGTTTTCTTTTCAGAGAAAGCTTTGGAGATTTGGCCTGGGGCAATTTCTCAACGCTTTCCTTTTCGTCGGAAATTTTGGAACCAGTAGAAGATTTCCTTTTAACTTTTGCAGGCCTTGAAACCATTTCAATAAAGGTCCAACTACAGGTGTGGAGAGTAGAGTTGAATATTTTTTTTCATAACGTACAGATGGAAAAAAATGACAATTCCGGGTAACCTCATCAACAACGTCGTTCAAAAGCTTATCTATTATGAGATCAGGCTAGTCTTAGATTTTTTTCTAAAAGCTCTGTTGTAAATGTTCATATCGCATGTTATCTGCCTTCGACTCTTTGATTAGCTTAATAGGTAACTATGTCAGCTCAATTCCCAACAGATTAAGAATGACCGTAAGGCAAACAAAGGAGGTATATTCTTGATACTTATCATTTCTACTATGCTCACTTTTCATTTGTGGGCAATTTGAATGCATTCCGAATCATGGATGAAAGCTCTAGTTATGGTGTAAACAAAAATGTTTGTGAATTGTACGTAGTGAAGGATATTAAATAGAAAACTTGACAAGAGAATAAAAAGTGTTTCGTCTAGAGATGCCTATTCATCCAAGTGAAACGATGACAATTGAGCTATGCTTTGAGCTTTTCTTAGATATTGAGGGAAATGTAAATGAGCGAATTTTGTTCGATTTTCTATGCAGGATACTGTGACGGATACCTTCAAGAACATAAGGCAAGACAGGTAAAAACGGCAGTTGAATTCATCATAAAATTGGCTCGACTTGAAGAGTTTAATAACCATTACAGATGGTTGGAATATACACGTATTATTCTGTTTATTTTCTAAATGCCGTTGATCTTGCAGTTACCTTAGGTGCAAGACCAACGCTTGATATGAAATGGTTTACCAATATTGCTATAGAGTTTTGATAGTTCGAGTTCTTTACTATGCACTTTCTAGTAGTCCCATAGATTAGTCTGTGAAAAAGCTCTGAATTATTTACTCTTATTGAAATATTTGAAGACGAATATTGTTCAGTATTCTGTCAAGTATTTTTGGGATTTGGTAAGAGAATAACGTACAAGCACTTTCCATACTCAATAGTTTAAAAGGAAATCTATTTCTTAAAAACCTCATAGTTGTGAAAGACTGAGTCTATAGAATTGAGCATCCATGAATTAACGCTTCTGTTACGCCTTCAGAGGAAGGTGCGATTATTAAAAGGTACCAAACATAAGTATTCTTGAAGTCAGTTTGACCACTCACAAATGAGCATAGGATAGTTGCACATTAGGAGTCAAAAGAAAGAATTGATCTAGTAACCCAGTTGTAGACTATGAGCTCTGAGCCTAGAAACCCATAACTGGCAGAACACTTCCGGATTTTGCTTTTTTGTTATCTTGAACTATGACAGTTGTGCTTACTATTTCGCAAATGTCCACGAAGGGTAGAGACTCTGCTAAAAGGAGAGAGTAAATTATATTGTCAAAATCTGACCTCGTCTTGAAACGAAAGCCCCCTTGTGTTATAAGTAATGTATGATTGGAGACTGTTTGGGACTGCTTTCAGAACCATGCAAAAGCAAAGTCTTGAATCATACACATCTGAAGAAAATCAAGGCCATTAGGCACTCACACTGGAAACTCCTATGGTAGTCAGATTCTAATGAAGTTCACAACCAGACAAAGCCTACAAAATCTGATAATGTAATAATACATTGTCTCATCATCAGCTAACTCAATATTGCTCTTTGTATGCACTTTACATCTATTAATTAAGAGAATGACGAGCTTGATCTAAAAATTTTGAAAAACTGACATTTGTAACATAATGAATGACCAGTCATCCTATCACTAAATGTCTAATACAATTAACGTGGGTCAAGCATAATCCTATAAGGAAGTAATTAAAAAAATGAATCAACACTGAATTTAGGGGATGAGCGGCTGCAATCAAGCTCATTAAACCGAGCAAGTGAACGGGAAGTAAGGTTTAAATTAAAACCGGTGCCGGGGAAAATGTACGTGCTCAATAAAAAACCATCAATTATTTCCAAAAATTACCTATTGCTAGATGGTTGGATCTCCTTTTCTTTAGAGGAATGTGGGGGAACTATTGAAATCAGCTTCATGCTGAACAACCTACAAAGTTGGTTGAAAGTTTGGATATCCTAGCTGTCTCAGAAACAAAAGTAGGTAACGACCATATTCTCGCTTCTATGAAGCGAATTCCACGAACATAAACAAGTATGGTGTATTCGACTACGCACTATTGTTTCTCAAGTCCACAATTTTCAAAACTCTAAATACCACAATAAGTTGATAAAGCTCCAAAATTCCTTTTAACTTCTTTCTTCGTATATTTTGTACTCAATTGGTGCCAGGTAAGAACCAACGGCTTTTAACACATGTTCAAAAATGCCAAGCCTTTGTTGACATAAATTGGACAAAGTGTTTGAGAATCCTCAAACTGACAAGAATTCTATGCATTGCTGAAGAGACGCTCCTTTTCTCGTCAATCGAAGTTTATGCCTAATAATGTTTTTTTGACACCAAAATGTCCATTGGAAGAAAAGTTAACAAAATTAATTGCTTAAGATCAACCAGAACAGGCATTCATGCGTTCATTTTTTTCTGTGGATGCTTCATCAAAGACATCCTGACCCATTGCAGTGCCCAAAGCTCAGTCATCCACAAGCTTCTCGCACGGCTGCATACCGCAACCGGCGCCGAGATTTTTTTCAAGGTGTCCTCTAAAAGGCGCATAAGCAGTGTTGTCTTGATTTATGGCGCAGTTTGAGAGAACTTGTTCAACTTTTCGTCAAGCCAAGATCAGGATATGGTGATCCTAGACAAAGTTTGGAAATATGGAAGATCCTGGTCCAAATCAAATCATCCGTATTTCGTTTCACTACTTCCTACAAGTAATAAGAAGGCTATCGGCAGAAGGGTTGATGATGCAAAGTGAAGACTAATTTGGGTGTCAAGATAAAGCTTATAGGAGGCGGAGTTGGAAGTAATGTTTGACTCCAGATTAGTTTTTCCCTCCTTTAGCAATTGACCATCAAAAAAACAAATACAATGGAACCTTGCAATAACAGTAATCATTTTAATTACAGAGCAGTTGCTTTTTGATGGGGAAAGAATTATCTCTCGTTTTGTTTTTCCTGTTAGATAAGAATTGAGCAATTGAACGCTTCTATTCACAATGCAAAAATGATCCTCCAGACCTTTTGATTTCACAATTCGATGTATGCCTGGATATCAGCGGTAACAGCGAACCGCTTTTTGAAATCGACCAAACTCTATCATATGAACTAGCGACCATGTTCTCTTTCTTATCTTAGCTTTGTATTATTTTTCACTCTTCAAGTGTTAAACTCAATAAATTACACTAGTATGCGATTTTCGTGTAAGTGCTTATTAAAACCTCAGCACAAATGTTTTTGAATCGTTTATGTGGTCTTGTGCCGTTTCATCGGTACGAAGTTATGATTTAATACGTCGATACTGATTGATCTGATAATTCTTGTCTATAACTTAAATCACCCATGGAAAAACTTTAGCTTAAAACGACTGCCTCAAAAACACATTAAATGCTCATCTACCTCTACCACTGTAGCACATAGCATGACTTGAGTCTCTGGCATCTGTTTTATTACGAGCAGTTTCAGAAAAAGTAGCCAATAAAGTTTTTTGATTGTAAGACGATGCCATCGTCGAAGGAAAAGTTGAGGCCATGAAAGCCACACATATGTTTCAGTGAAAATGCAGTAATGTAAACAGAGCTTTATAGAACAACTTTCTAGATTTTTTGAAAAAACGATGTGGAAGAGACTCAAATGAGAAAATTATTTCAGCCAGTTTTGTATTAGGACTATCTGTGGATAAACTGCGCCCGACTGCTAGAGTGTGAGAAAATATTTATCGGGATCATCTCTATGTTCATTTTAAATCCACCCACAGTTTCACTCATTTAAGCTTTTAAGGGAAAACTAACAAATACAAATTCCGAACGGTACCTATGAACGTACCTTAATCGACCGCCACGGCTTTTTAGTTAGTCTTTTACAAAATGCAAGGCCACTTTAGAATTTCAACCCTCCATTGCAATTAATCCAATGATTTTCTTTGGAAACAGTTCAACAGTGAAAAGCGGATGCAAGCAAAAAAAGAAACCACCTCAAGAAGATTCTTTAGTTTAATTAGCTCCTAGACTTTTGACATATAAATAAAACACGCTCCTCCGTTTCTCTACACTTTTTCCCCTGCTCCTCTGTGAAAGCCATCGAAAAAAGTTCAAAAGGGGTAGAGATAAGCAATCATGCAGTTACGGTTGGCATACTTTGTAACACTCTCACAATTATTTTTGCTTCATTTGGTTGAAGCAACAATTAAAACCCCAGGTCAACAAATATTGTTAGCTTGTAATGCTGGATTAGGCGTTTACAACTTCACCGGCTGCAAAGTTTCGACTGGATGGCCTTGTTCATGTACTGGGCTGAAGCTAGAGTCTATCGCAATATGTATTAACGACTATGCAACTTCCAAGAAACTGATTAAACAAGCTTACCAAGGCACAATCGGTTATTGCGAAGAAAGAGGCAAAACAGAGTTGACAGTTGAAGATATTCAAAAGGCTTATGAAAATGGCACAACCTACGTCAAGGATGCAAAAGATCCAAAATTTGTTGCCAAAGGTAACCAAACCACCCCAGTTAGGCCAGATCCAGAAAAAATCAGGCTTAGAATCAAAACCAACAAAGCTTTTGCTCATCAGTTATGGCTTGGAAACTATTATGGAGGTGCAATGATGGCCTACTGGTGTCTTTGTATGATCATTGCAGCCATTATCAATTTCACGAGAATAGTTTGGCCAAAACTGATCCACAAGTGTCGTGGGAGAGGTGTAAATTGGTATAGAAAGCATTTTACTATTCCGGCAACAGGAAGAGGCAGACATGTGAGACCTCTTTGGTATCTTGCACTCATTCCAACAAGAGCTGATACATTGATTCTTATCGGATATCTGATCCTCAATGTCGTTTTAACAGTTATAAAATACGACCCTTTTCTTCCTAATGCCAATTACAAGACTATTGCAATCCAAGTGACCAGATATGTTTCAGACAGAAGCGGCATTATGGCATTCATTCATCTTCCAGCCTTATTCTTATTTGCAGGAAGAAATAACATGTTAATTTGGTTAACAGGGTGGAAATATGAGCAGTTTATTGTTTTCCACAAGTGGATTGCCCGAGGAATGACTATACATGCTTTTATTCACTCTGTTGGTTATACACACTACGCTTTGCAAGGTTCTGGTGCTGCTGGTTATAGATCCTGGGCCGAAGCCA
This sequence comes from Alloascoidea africana, assembly GCA_030581615.1. Classification (NCBI taxonomy): domain Eukaryota; kingdom Fungi; phylum Ascomycota; class Alloascoideomycetes; order Alloascoideales; family Alloascoideaceae; genus Alloascoidea; species Alloascoidea africana. Next base: position 79,127 of record JAKTTT010000012.1, read on the forward strand.
CCTACTTCAGATGGGGAATTGTTGCAACCACACTTTGTGGGTTGTTGCTCTTCCAAGCCCTTTACTTTTTCAGAAGCCACTGGTATGAAATCTTCCTTACCCTTCACATCTCCTTTGCGATAATGTTTATTGTAGGGCTCTGGTATCACTGTATTGAAATGGGATGGATGGAATACGTTTATGCTTCGATTGCAATTTGGGCATTTGATCGATTCGTCAGAATTGTTCGAATGGTATGGTTCGGTCTTCATACCAAAGCACATTTCCAGCTGTTTGATGACGATACCGTGAAGCTTACTGTCAAGAGACCAACCACTTGGAAGCCATTCCCCGGTGCATTCGTATTTATTTATATCCTTCGTCCCAATGGGTTCTGGCAGTCTCATCCTTTTACGATCCTCTCTTCTACCGATCCCAATGAAAAAGACGTCAGCATTGTATTCAAGAGCAAAAGCGGTATAACAAAGAATGTGGCCAAATATTTGGAAAAGCAACCAGAGATGTCTGGAACACTTCGAACATTTATCGAAGGTCCATATGGTTCTAGAGCTCCAATAGACACATATGATACAGCTCTACTCATTACTGCAGGCCATGGAATACCGACTGCCATTTCTAATGCGGAAGATCTTGGCAAGAGACAGGTTGGAAACCAGAGAGTTGTATTTGTATGGATCATTAGGTATCTATCAGCATTCCAATGGATAGAGAAGGAACTTCATCGGTTAAAAAGCGACAAAGTTACAGTCATTGTGTATGTCACTAAAGGCTTTGAACCTGAGCCTAAACAATTCGAGATAAACTCATCACCATCATTCTCTTCTTCTTCTGAAAATGTATCCAATGATATTGATTCGACTGAGAAGAACGAAAAAAGCACTGAAAAAGTTCTGGAGAGAGCGTTTTCGTTCAATAACGCTGAACATATCATGGAGCGGTATCCATTTATTGAACTAAGAATTGGAAGACCAAATATAGAAGAGTTTATACTTGAAGAGTTTAGAACGTCTGCTGGGTCTGTAGGTATAATATCATGTGGACCCGATATTCTCTCAGATCAAATCAGAAAGACCTGTGCAGTTCATATTAACGAATGCAAAGGAAGAGTTGACCTGTTTGAAGAAACACAGTTATGGTAGTTTAGTTTTTCATTATTTTCTTAGTCTTCTGGTAGTTGTCTTTTTATAGATGCATTATAGAATGAATTTTCTGTTTGTTGAACGAACCATAGTGCCATTGGCTTTTACGTTAGGAACTAGCGGGGGGTAGTTAGATTCCATTATCTAGAAATATGCCTTCTGAAGGAATATTCAAAATCGTACAAGTCCGTTGAATATCAATTAATACAAGTCTGTTATTTCGTACTACTACTCTAAAATATAGCAACTGGCCATTCATTATATGCGCCATGCCAAGTGAAAATATACAATCAATGCTCCTCCGGTAAGAAAAATGCCTTGCTCAAGAGTCTCTTCTTTGCCCCCGTTATCTTTCCAGTCGGCGGTAACTTGGACCTCAAATTTCTCTGCTTCTGTGGGAGTTCATCGTCTTCTAGACAATAGATAATCTTTTCTCCTCCTTTATTATCCTTATCATATTTAGCAGAGGAACTGTTCAACTTTGGAGTCTCCAGTCTTTTCAAGAAATATGGAGCGAGCAAATCGATTTGCTGCTCTGCCACTTCTTTGACAACCTTGGGGTATTCCTCCTCTTCGTTAAATTGATGTCCGGCTGCATTCGCAACATTCGCACCTGCCTGATAATTCATGGATTGATTCAGTCTAGAGTGTAGCAAATGCAAAGGTATAGTGGAATTTAACAACCCAAACTCTTTGTCCAACCCAAGTTCTTTAAATCCAAAGAAATCATCACCCAACTCTTCAGAGAAATCACCAGTGAGAAACTGCTCGCTTCCATCATTAAACTGAGTATCATTGAGTTCTTGAAATCCAGGACGTAATAAATCGGCTAGAAACGATTTTAACTTTCTTCTCAAGTCCGTCAGCTTGGTTGTATGCCGTTCAATCTTTTCCTTGACATAAATGTCTAAAGAATCGATATTAGTAATGCCATTCTCTCCAAGTGATAACAGTAAGACTTCTTCAAATCGGGCTCTTTTCTCCTTTGGTGTCAAGGGAGTGGCAACAGGTCCCTTCTTCTTAAAATCCACAAGTTTATTGCTTATTGAACAAGACTCAAAATGTAACAATAACGTCCGTCCAAGATTCACAATGAAATCTCCCGCGATTTCCGTTAGTGAATTTATGGCCATGTTTTCTGTTGCTTCAAAACCCGTGTGCATTACCAATTTTGAAACACTTCTTTTCAGAGCTTGCTGGGCAACATCTTCATTATACTTGTCACGGTTTCCTAATCGACTCTCAAGATCCAAATCTTGCTCTTTTAACTCTTCCGGTTCATAAGGCTTAAGCTGACTGGAATGCAAATGTGTATTCACTTGCATTTGTCTGATCAGCGATATCTTGAAGCAAATCTTTCGAATATCTTGCATTATTTTTAAATTTTCATTAATTTTCGTGGCGAGTCCATTGGGAGGGGCCACATAATTGGTATGCTTGTTGGCTTCTTGATCATTGAGAACATCTACTAACAGCGATTCATCTTCCTTCTCATTGGGATCAACCCCTTTGAATTTGATATCCGGTAGTCCACCTGAAACATCATATTCAAGTAGGTAGTCACTTTCATCAGCCGCGTCATTTGTAGGAGGGTTTAGAATAGATGGTTGTTCCTTCTTTCTACCTGAAGAAGGGTCGGAAAGGCCCATCCTATACCGTGATCTAATTATGGCTCTTTGTTCAGGTTGTATCCGATCATCTTTGAAAAGCTCACCTCGTTCACTACAGATATCAGAACGAACCTTTGAGGTCATATTTTTCCAAGCCTGTAATTCTGTGTCAAGTTCTTGAATATCTTCGCTTGCTTCTCCAAGCTTTTCAGACTCTTGATTTTCTTCTTGAGTGGGTTGACTTTCAGCTACAGGTGTACCTTCTGGAGCCGGTGTAGTACTTGCACCTTCCAGTATGGTCGAGTTTAGTAATGAGGCAGGTAGTGAACTAGCACCTTTCATTCCCTTTTTAACTGCATCTGTGTCAACAACGTCCGCGGTTCTCCCTTTTCTTCCCTTGGAATGTTTTTTATACCCAGAAGCATGTCGCGAGGTTCTTTTAAGTATGTTTGTGTTTTCATCATACCGAGAATCTTCGATTTTAATTCCATTTTGTGACGATTCAATAGCCGCTTCTTGCTCAACCTCTGCTCTATCCCGTATAACAATATCTGGTATCAGGGATATCAAAGTCAAGGTTTTCTTTTGCATTGCAATTGCATGAACACGTAAAAAATGATTTGGGTCTGAGTTATAGGTGAGACAATTTTTCCATATCAACATTAAATCATCAACAAAATCTTTTTTTGCCTTGTATTGAAACGTTTTAAGTTTTTTCATCACAGTGTTGAGATCCATTGGATGTTTGATAATTTGAAGATAGTTGGGGGCATCACGTTTGCTCACTTTTGTTAAAAAAGCGGTAGAGTGTTCTGTGTAACCACGAAGTTCTTGTACGACTTTCTCAGCAGCCTCGTATAATTCTTCTTGACCGATTTTTTCATCGCTTGCCTATAAAAGTAGGATTAGTATTAGCACACTCGACCTTTGGTTTCAAAATTTTACTGCTTACCCATTTCGATCTGTTTTTCCTGACATCCATTATAAGATTCTTCAACTGAACATCAGTCAGTGACAAGTCTTCTTTTTTATCCTCAATAGCGAGTAACAAGTGTTTCAGACTCAAGTTAGCCGCGCCTAGGTTCATTGATCCAAATTTCCCAATCTCACTACTATCACCAGATTCTGAATCCATTTGACGATCCGATTCTTCTAGTTTTCGCCTCTTTAAAAGCGTCTCACGATCTCCTTCAAAGCTATGATAAATAGTTGGAAACCTGCGTTTCGCAGCATCTTCATTTTTCTTAATGTCATCGCTGGAAGGAATTATCTCCACGATATTAATCACCAGTGGTTCTTCTTTCCCGTCCACTTTGGTATCTGCATTTATACCGGGTTCTGTTGATTGTTGTTCGAGTTCGTTGGACATTTCATCTTCCTCATCTGCCTCGTCGTCATAATCATCGTCATCATCGCGAGCTTTTTGTGCTGCGTGGGGGATTTGCGAGGACTCGGCATCAGTTGCGTTTATCGATAATTCAGTGGAACCCGACACCAATTCTTCAGTATCAGATTCCAGAAGTGAGTAATAATCCAAATCATCAAATGTACCATTAACCGTCCTCTTGCGTTTTAATGGTTGTTCGTTTCCGAAATTGAAAGTGAGTCGCTCTTCAGGCTCTTTGACCTGTACACTTTGTGTTGGGAATATTAAATCAACAGACCGTTCATATAACATGTATCGAATCCGTGCAGCTATTGAAATAGGATCCATAGTATAGGTAGTAGAAGGCTTTAAAGAGGCTTTGTCATTTGCCTGTGAACTTGATGAAGGAGGAAGTTGTTTAGACTCTCCAAGATTGGGTCCAGCGGAGCCAGGACCATTCATACCAATCTCATTTGGTGTATGAGACTTTCCCGGGATAAGTGGAGCGTTGGATTCATTTTCTGGTAATTGAGCATCTGTAAAAGTTGGATTAGAGGAGACCGGGGGAGTGATTCTTTTCCCCGAGTTTACATGTGCCTCTGTAGAAGTATCTGATGTAGATATCGACTTGGACGACCTTTCTGTATTGTCTTCACCTGTTGTTTTCCCCGTGGATTCCGATTTCTTTGGTGATTTGTTCGCATTCCCAGTTCCTTCCTCGTGTTCGGGTCCAGTTTCCATCGCGGTTTCGTCCTCGTTCTTATCTACAATTACTGAAAAATCACCATCGAGAAATCTTCGCCAGTTGTAAAGTCCATCATCTGCATCTTTTTCGTCTCCAGAAACGGGTTTCTCTAAAGAAGAACTGGAGGTGATTACTGGCGGATTCTTAATTTTGGAAATGTCGGTTTGAACACGCTCCAGGACTCGTTTAAATACTTCATGTTCGCCCAACAACAGGTAAGCACGCCACAGCTCGTTTTTTTCAATGTGGATGGCCAATTTATAAAGGGTGGCGTAATCACAGCGCGACCACACTTGGATTAATTTGTTGTCCATGGCTAATGGTGTGGGGGGTTGGGATTTGGGGCCAATATGATGAGTGTGGTAAAAGACGGTGATGATGTTGTGTGGTGGTGAGTGGAGTTTTGCACCAAAGACTTTTTTTTTGTGTGCAAGCAAACAGTGGAAACAGAAACAGAAACAGGAAACAGGGAGAGTAACCACACTGTAAAATATTACAAAATCAAGCCATATGGGAAAGAATTAAAAGAATAAATGCATTATACTACTCAAAGAAATAGTGAACTCTTACATATAGGGAGATATATATATATAACAAGGGCAGATAAAACCAAATTTTTGTCGATCATATATGAGAGAGACCACACACTCCACGGGTGTTTCCACACTACTTGAAGATAATCTAGATGGCATATTTCTTTGTCCATTCTCTAGCAGTTGCCTCATACTTGGCTCTGTCAGTTTTATATAGCTTTCCAATTTCGGGAACTAAAGGATCATCAGGATTCGCATCTGTCAACAGTGAGCAGATTGAGAGTAAGACCTTGGAAACGGTTAAAGCAGGAGACCACTGATCCTTCAGAATATCTAAACAAATGCTTCCAGAATCGGATATATTTGGATGGTATATTTTTGTTGTGAAGTTAATCTATTAATTTTTTTTTTTGATTGATCCCGGCCAAAGGCGAGGAAGGGGGGGTTGTGTTAGTTGAGGTACGTACAACCAACCAAAAAAAGCAAAGCTCTAATCTACATACCTTAGGAGGCTTGAATGGGTAATCAGTAGGGAAATCGATCTTTAGGAAAAAGATACCGCCTGCAAAAGGACTGTCAGGGGGTCCCATAATGCTTGCTTGCCAGTGATATAGATCATCACCTACTGGACCAGCTGAACATGAGGATGGGGGATCCCTATTTGGCACCAAAAAAAGGGTAATTGTTAGAAGTCCACTAAGGATCAAAAGAAGACAAATTGCGGCATCAAAAACATGTCGGACGACAAGAGTAAAAAGCCAAAACGGAGTGCCACGTTACGGAATCAAGATCTAGCGAGTGCGGATCAACGCGAGAATGCGGAAACCGCACTCCTTGGGCGAAAACTCCGGCCGGGAGCCGATCCGGCGGGCAGCGCAACCTGGTGCGGGCATGGACATACCTTCCAAGGTCGTTCAGTTCCTTGTTGATGCGCTTCAGAGACATGGCTTGCTTTCTGTTGTGGAGTGGGAGGTGTGAGAGAGTCTGAAAGCGCGGAAGGCAAAGGAAAAAAAAGGGAGTGCGAGGGGTTACCCGGACACAGCTAACCGCAGCCCAGACCCGGGGGTCCAGGGGCCGGGTAACACGCAACAGCGATCGTCTGGACAGCCTAGCCCGTTCCCAGATATACGCCGAACCTGCGCATCCCAGCGTAGCCCGCGTCCCGGGCGCTGATTGGCCAGACGCGAATTCCGCAGGGTTTTGGACTTTTCTCTCCACCACGGCCCCATCCTCCAGCTCCAGCTCCAGCTTCAGCTTCACCACCACGATGGAGTACTCCCTGCCCGAGTGCGACTCCTTTCTGTCCTCGCTGTCCTTCAACAACTACAACTACAACTTCACCGCAGACCTGGACAATGACCTCGACCTCGCCGCGCAAGACCCCCAGATTTGGGTCTCGGACCCGCCGCCTCCTCCCTCCACTGATAGCGCAGAGTCCAACAGTTCCCTGTTCGGCATTGAGAAGATCATGAGCGAGTCTGACGGCGTCCAGCCACACCTGCCGGCCGAGATCTACAACGACGACGACGACGGCGCCGACCAGCTCCGGCAGGACGACCACGACACGAGCCAGGCCGCTGGAGACGCCAACGGCCTCTCAGTCTGCTCTTCGGTCGAGAGCACCACGTCGCTGTCTCCGTCCACCCCTCCGTCCTCCAGAGCGTCTCCCCAGTCGATCGACACCCCCCATTCCGAGCACTCGATGCCTGACTATTCGACCGAGAACGACGAGCCCGAAACAAGGTCCCCCAACTCCATCTCAACAGCAACCTCGAAAAAAGTCAAGCCGAAGGTTGCAAACAACACCTCCAAAAACAAGGTCACCAAGCCGAAAAAGGAAAAAACTTCTCACAACATGATTGAGAAAAAATACAGGACAAATATCAATGAAAAAATCATTGCTCTACGAGACTGTGTTCCCTCTTTGAGATGCCTTGTTGGCGGTGCTCAACCAGTGGACCTCGACGGACTCACCCCTGCCAGCAAGCTCAATAAAGCAACCGTCCTGACAAAGGCTCAAGAGTACATTTACCACCTCCAAAGGCGGAATGAGATGCTGCTTCGTGAAAACGAAGAGCTGAGAAAGGCCCAGATCGCACGCCAGCAACACGGATCGCAAGGGATGATCAACTTGGAGCCACCTCAACAACAGCAACAGCAACAGCAACAGCAACAGCAACAACAACGACAGCACCAGCAAACGGGCTACTCCCTCCATCACCAACACCATACCCAACATCAGCAGCACTCGGTGCACATGGACGAAATGGGCGGGCCTATGTCGACAATCGTGCCGCCTGGGCCTCCCCAGCACCAGTATCCGCCTCCTCAGCAATACCCCAATATGCCCCCTATGGACATGAACATGCAACAATACCAGGCCCACCAGGACCCCTATCAGATGAACCCGCAAATGAATGTGAACATGGGCATGGGCATGCCCATTCCTCAGCAGCAGAGTCTACAGTCGAAGATCCTGATGGCCTCCATGGCCGGAGCCATGGGCTGCGGCATGATGAACGAGTTTGGTGGCAACGACATGAGAGGAAGCCTAAGTGCTTTCCCAGTGATGGGACTCATGAACTTGCAAACTCTGGGCTCCGCAAGGGTCTTGTTCACCATGTTCCGGTTGACCCTCATGTTTGGGGCTTTCCTCTACTTGTTCTCGCCTTCTTTCTTCAGCTCTGCGCCGGTTACAGATGCTAAAAAGGCTATGAACACACAAGCTGGTTTGAAGACTTTTAAAAACCAAAACTTGGTCGATCGTGCAAGAGAACTATGGACTGTTAACACGCAGAATTTGACCATTCCAACAAACGGACTGTTTGACGTTGTTGGCCACTTTATAGAAGTGCTGGTGAAGATTGGCGTCTCCACAGTCCTCAAATTGTACTCCAACAAACAAGACTTTGATACATCATCTTCATCATATGTTCATTCATGGCAAATGGCTATTGACTCCCAACTCTGTGGAGGTGACAAACTGGTAAACAGTTCCCGGCTCCTGTGCTCATTTCTCATTGGCCTGACGCTACCGGCTACGCCCACTGGCTATATTTCACAGGCGATGTTGATTAATATGCTACTAATGCCATACAGTTTTTTGGACCATTTGAATCACTTTTTAATTAAATGGTACTGGACCAAGGCCAAAGAAATGGTTGCTACTGCCAAGCCAAACGATTTGCCGCCTCACTTGCTGAATTTGATAAACTATGGTGAAGAGTCGTTGGTTATTGGTGAACTCAACGATCAGCTTTACGATTTGATTTGGAACATTAATCTACCACAGGATAGTGAAACTCGATCTGACCAGACAATTAAAGAAAATGGCTCGGATGAAGGTTACAAATCCATTCATACGGATGGAACGGTTAATTCGGCACTCGACGTTCTGGCAATTCTCTATTCTTCATTTTTGCTACGCGAAGCGCTAGGAGACTACATTGCTACGTTTTCTCAGCAACCCAAGAGTAACGAAATTGTTGACGACTCAAAGTTGCAACTCAGTTTCAAGTTGGCACCTCTGAATTCTGTACAACTACGAAGATGTACCGTGGCAGAGGCCTTGATTAAAGGCTTTGAAAAACCCGAATATTTTGGGAAAGCCATTGAGATGATCAAACAGGAAATCAAGAGCTTGAATTCGTTCAACGTTGACACACCCAGCTTTGACGAAGATGAGGATGATTCGGAGTTTGACTCTGATCTCGAAGATTCGGTAGATGGCGGCGGCGTCGATCAGCAGAAACAGAAGCAGTTGTATGCGCCCCTTGAAATTCAAGTTGCTTTGAGAAGTTGCTTTGCATTGTATTTTTTGACAAAAGGTGCTCAAGCAGAAAGCATCCATTTCTTTAAACAGCTGGTGAATGTAGATCCTTCCTCGATTGACATTTTGGGCTTTGCTTCTATTTATTTGACATTGGATACGATTGCGGAGAATGTTATCAAGCCAACCGATATTCAATTCGCCAAGAGTATGCCTCAACTGGAGCAAATTACAGGGTTATGTCGGATATGGATCGGTAGTACCAATAACAACAACAACAATCCTGATAAACAGACAGGTGTTGAATCCGATTATGATGACGATGTTATCAGTCTGGAATCGAGAATCGAAATTGTGGACAGATTGGTTGTTCTCGGTCGACGTTTGGGTGGGATTGAAGATGATGAAGGATATGATTCTCTGTAATGGTCTATTCTTCATTCTCTCAAAAATAATTATCTTGATCTACAAAAAAAATGTCAGGTTGAAATCTCTTTTATTGGTAGAGTGAAGGGACTTGCACATTTTTAATTCTTTTGGTTCTCTTTAGTTGTGCTTTTACTAGTTAATCTTATTTCACTTGCTTTGCGTCGTTTTATTTACTTGTTACAACTTTTTTCAACACTCTTTCTTTTGCTTTTTACGTGGATATTTTTTTCATTTTTTTTTTTCAAATAATTGTTTTTTTTGATTTGGCTTGGATTTTTTAACCTCTATTTCTGTCCAGTTATAACATATCCCATCTTTTTGTTAATTTCTTTCTTTCTTCTTTCTTTTCTTGATTCTAATTCTTTCTATAACATTTTTTAAACTCATCCAACTTATCCAAGTGATTGATTGACTGATTGATAAGCAGTACTTGTTTTTTTTTTCTTAACCCTGCTACAGGGCAGAAGTAGTATGTATATTTTATAGTAAGGGCCTTGTATTCAGTAATCTCAAATTTTGTAGATTTGTGATCATAAAACGGGTCCCACCCAACATCACAATTGATGTTATCGAGTTTGCAAAATAGAGTGTATTCGGATAAGGATCGCTCAAATATACCCCTAAAACATCAAAGATCTGTTTTTGTAAATTGCAACGCCTTTCAAAACTACGGAAATAATGGGGGAAAGACAAGTAACGATGATCAGATAATGGCTTAAGATTTTCTATTTTATGAATCACCTTAAATTCACCTATCTAACCGCCTACGCCCAAATCTCAATCTCCAATCTCAAAACCCGTTCAAACACACAAAAGGAAACAAAGCCTGTAACTATTTGGAAATTCTAGAATTCGCTTTAAGCGCCCGATTGTAGGATTTTTTACACAAATACAAAGTGCAGGGTAACACCCAAATCACATGACCAGATGAGAGAGAAAAAAGATTTCTGAAATATTGTGGGTGCTTTTTGAGAAAATGATAAATTCTTCACTTTTACACCACTGTTAATATATACATTAAGCCTATAATCTTTGGATCTATCTGAACACTATGAGTTCAGGCGATTCTATTCAGTCAATTAACTTTGACTCGTTATCTTCAAAGATCAACGATAAGCTTAAACAAGAGACTTTTACGAAGACTACTACGACTTCGAAACAGAAGAAGAATGAGTCCAAGCCTAAGAAAGAGAAGGGTAATAATAAAAAGCAAAAACAAGCTAAGGAAAAACAAAACCCATCCAAGGGGAAACATGTTAAAGAGGATAAAAACGAGAAGCATAATGATGTGATAGAAAAAGAGAAAAAACGCAAGCATGATAAAAAAAGGAAAAATGAAAAACCATCATTATCAACAACAAAAGAGGATAAATCCAACGTTGGGAAAGATAATGATAAAGATTCGATTTTATTAAGAGAAGCGCTTGCCTTGGGTGCAACTAAAGAAGACGTGGCGTTAGTTGAAGAATTTGAATCTGATGATGAACAAGAAGTTCAGGATTTGGGTGATAAAGGATCCAATAAAGATTCAAAGAAATTGGCTGCTGATGTTTCCAAGTTTATGAAAGATATTGGACTTGAAAACAATAGTGGGTTTGTGATAGACGATGATGATGATGAGGAGGAACCAGAGGAGGAAGAAGAAGAATCACAGCCGGACCTAGAAATCAAACAAGAACCGAAAACTGGGAAAAAGAAGGTGGAATCAAAGACGGATGAGAAAACCAGTGCTGCTGCTACACAAGATGATCTAAGTTTAACAAGATCTGGGAAGAACAACTATTCTAAACTGGTTGTATCACCAAGAAGTGATTGGTACAGTACCAAAGTTTCAACTCCACAAGATTTGGGGACTAAAGACTCCATAATGAAGATGAATCAATATGAAATTGAAAAACTGCACAACAGAGGTCAACAATTATTGGAACAAGAAAACCAAAGATTCCAAGAAGAGTTTAACAAATCAACATCACAAAAACGATTCTTGGGACAGATTTTAACAGCTGGTACATTAAACGATAAAATCTCAGCTTTGACTTTGTTGGTCCAGGAATCTCCATTACATAACATCAAAGCACTGGATTCATTACTATCAATTACGAAAAAAAAATCAAGAACAACAATGCTTCAAGGCTCAAATGCACTTAAAGATTTGTTTGTTGCAGGAGGTATATTACCCGATCGCAAGCTGAGATGGTTTAAAGATCAACCTACTTTACATCTTGATTCGGTTCAAAATGACAATGTACAATTGGTTCTTTGGACATTTGAAGATTATTTGAAGAAATTTTATTTTTCCTTTTTGGAGATTTTGGAACGACTTGGGCATGATCCAATAGCACATGTTCGTATCACTGTCAGTACACATGTTTTCGATCTACTTTCTGCGAAACCAGAACAGGAGGTTAATCTTTTAAGATTGGGGATCAACAAGTTGGGAGATATAGAGGCAAAAGTGGGGTCTAAAGTCTCATTTCTTTTGTTAAAGTTGGAACAAGCACATCCAGCGATGAAAAAAGTCATTGCAACACATATTATTGATTTTATGTTTAGAAGTGGTGTTGATTATCACAGTCGATATTTTGCAGTGATAACTTTAAACCAAACGATTTTGACGAGAAAGGATACAGATTTGGCGAATAGTTTGGTGAATGCCTATTTTACATTGTTTGAAAAAGTTTTACGAGAAATTGATGCTTCTAAAACAGTTGAACCGAGTGAAATGAAAAAGAAAACATCATCTGGTGGTGGGAAAAAAAATCGATGGGCTAAAAAACAGGCTGAAAAGGCAAAATCTGGACCTAAAGATCCAGTAATTGCAAAAGAAGAACGGGAAACCAAGTTGATTTCAGCATTGCTTTCAGGACTTAATCGTGCTTTCCCATTTGCGGATTTAAACCCTTCGGATTTCAAAGATAAGATCGATACACTTTATCGAATAACACATAGTAGCAATTTGAATACTTCAATTCAAGCGCTTAATTTTTTGTTCAATTTGACTTTACAAGATGTTGGTTTAAGTGATCGTTTTTATCGCACTTTATATGAAAGTTTATTGGATTCAAGATTGGAAAACAGTTCGAAATTGGCGATCTATTTGAATCTTGTGTTTAAAGCGTTGAAACAGGATCTGGATGTAAATCGAGTTTTGGCATTTGTCAAGAGAATTGTTCAGATTGCATCATCATGGTTAAATATCGGTGGTGTTACGGGCTTACTCTATTTATTGTATGAGCTTGCGAAAGATATTGGTGAGGTTAGAAAGTTACTTGGTGCTAAAACTACCATACCTTTACAAGACGAGGATGAGGATGATAGCGAAGAGGAAAATTTTAAGGACATTGATGATGAGGAGGAGGATGTGAAATTGTCCATCGTTACGACTACAAAGATGATCAAGAATCAAAAGCAAACAGAGAAAAAAGATGGTAGGAATGAGTACGATGGTCGGAAACGAGATCCCAAGTTTGCAAATGCGGAGAAAAGCTCACTTTGGGAACTGTGTAATCTATTTGATCATTTCCATCCCACGGTTCAACACTATGCGATTTTGGTCAAGGAACTATGTGAACAAGGAGATGAGAACAACCAAACAGGAAAAGAGGGAGATGAAGACAAGGTTATGGCGAAACCCGATTTGAGCCTTTACACGCTTTCACATTTTTTGGACCGGTTTGTTTACAAGAACCCCAAGGTGAAGCAGACAGCACGTGGCATCTCAATTATGCAACCATTGTCAGGTACGCCTGTTTTAAATGGCGGTCTGGGGTTGATTGCTTCAAAAGGACTTGGCTCTGCTGTTGGTTCCGAAAGGCCAGTTAATCTGCAGGATTGGGATCAGATCCAAGCGGCTGGTAGTGTGAGGGACGAGGAAAAGTTTTTTTATCAGTATTTTACAAACAAGAAATCTGCGACCAAATCGGGCGGTGATGGGAAGGCAAAGGTTAAAGGTGAGGATGGGGATGAGGATGAGGGTAGTGAGCTTGATGAGGATGAGGTATGGGAAGCGTTGGTCAAAAGCGCGCCAGATATTGAAGGAGAGGATATTGATGATGATGAGTTTGATGATGAAAGCTTTTTTGATGCGGATGATTTTAAGGATCTTGACAGCGATCTTGAGGAAAGTGAGGCGGAAGAGGAAGAGGAAGCAGAGATAGAAGGCATAGATGCAGAAAGTGATGACATGGAGTCTGAATCGGATGCAGAGATAGAGGCAAAGGCAAAGGCAAAGGCAAAGGCAAAGGCAGACGCCGCAACTATTGAGGAGGATAGTGCATCTGATGAGGAGGATGCAAGCGATGAGAGCATTAAGGATTTGTTGGGAGATAGCGCGGATGAGCTAAGTGATGGTTCGGATGTGGAGCTTGATGTTATTTCAGATCTTGAGGGATCTGTATCTGGATTAGAATCGGAATCGGATTCAGAGACTGGGTTTGAGGTGGCGAAAAAAGCCAAGAATACACGCAAAAGGGCAAGAGATTTCTTTGATGATGAGGCTGAAGAGTCTGAAGGTGAGGAGGAGGAGGAGGAGCCGATTAAGAGAAAGAGTCAGGATAAAAAATCCAAGAAATCGAGGTCAAAGAAACAGAAACTTAAAGATTTGCCAGTATTTGCATCTGCAGAAGATTATGCCAAATATCTTGGAGATTCAGAGGATGAAGATTATAGCTAGCATTTTTTGCCCCTTCTTTCTTTCGTGATCTGTTCGATATAGATTTGTACAAGTAGTTAAGTTTAACTGAACAACCCATTTTTCATTTTTCATTTTTGAGTATTTTTATGTTTTTTTTGCTCATTTTTACACTTTATAGTTTTTGCAAGTCTATCAAGATCAGGAGAAAATATAAAAACGTTTTATAGGAGGGCATAGTTATATAAGCTCAAGGTTTCCGAGAGGGATATTCTACAGGGTTTTGTTTTTTGTTTTCTATAATTTACCCACCACAATTTAAGGGTTGTGCCTGGGGCTGGGATTATTCTATTTCCCAGCCCCCCGAAATAATAAAAGTTTAGATATTTCTGGGGTTTCTATTATATAAGCTGGGGAGTTTGAGCATGAAACGGGTTTAGAGGAGAGACAAGGAGGGGGTGATTCCGTTTTCAGAGAGTACAGAGGAGAAGAAGGGGGGGTCAGAACAGGAGATAATTAGGATGTCTATGTCGATTGTCTTGTATGGTTATATATACCTAGCGTTGTTTCTAAGTTTTGGGCGAGTCAAGTAGTGGATGGTGGTGGTACCCGTTTCAGTTTAAGAGAGGGAGCCAAAAAGGCATATAAATAATACTTGTAGGAGGAGGATGAAACTGGGGATGGATGGTCAGACCAATGGCTTGTGCTGAAACGCTTTGTTTTGGATTTCGGAAGAAGAGGATTTGGGTAGGGATGATCCCTCGTTCTCTCGGATTAATGAGCGAAGAGCAGAGAGGAGCAGAGAGAGATAACCAGAACAAGAGCACAATGGGGTAGTAGAATAGAAACTAGCGTTTGTTTCTCAATTTATTTTTATCTATGAGTGTTTTCAGTTTAGCACTAGGCGAATAAAGATAAATGAGGAAGCTGGTGAGGATCTGGAGGATCCGAATTAAACGCCTTGAAAACTAACTATGGCTCTGTTAAACCGCCCCAAGGCTGACTTGGCGGATGCAGCCCGCGACGGCCCGTGAGGACGTCTGAGCAGCCCTGGAGGCCTCGCCCGTGCCCGCAAGCTGCCCGCAAGCTGCCCGCAAGCTGTCCGCGAGCTGCTGCCCGAGGCTCTCTTCGTGGAGCTCTTGGGCTCTTCTTGGAGCTCGTGGAGCTGGAGTGGAGGGCTCTGGTCAGGACCCGACCGGGTCTGGAACCGGGACCTGGCAGCGTGGACCGCACCCGCCCGCCCTCGCCACACGCCATGGCCTCTCCTTCCCGGGAGGCACGCCCCATTGGCCGCGGGCAACCCACGGGCAGTGGCCAGCGAGCAGTGGCCAGCGAGCAGTTAGCAGCAGGCAGCGGCCTGGTGGCAGCGGCCTGGGCGCCTTGCCGGGAGCAGCCAGGCAGAGCGTGGAGGAGAGGCCGTGGCCGGGTCCCGGGCAGCGGGTCCCAGGGCGGTTGTGTGCGGGTGCGGGACCCGTCCGGACCGACGCCTGAGCTGGTTTTGCCGGGCTCGCTTTGGCTTGGGATTGACCTCTGGCTGTTTTATTTCGCTCGTCTCCTTCTTTCCTTCTCTCTCTCTCTCTCTCTCTCTTCTCCCTGCCCAGATTTCTGCCATTACTCGCCGACTGTCATACGCTCTTTTGCCACCCTCTCCCATCCTCCTTCCTACTACTACTTCCCTCTGCTTCTAACCATAGTCATTCTTTACTTTAACATTCCCTAAGCGCCGATCTATCCTCCTGTACTCTATCTATCTCTATTTACTTCTCTCTCTCTCGCTACACGCCCCTCGATAATAAGAAAAATCCTCTTTCCAGAAAATGGACAACAACTTCTCAACAATGACCCCTCCTCCTTCAATCAGACAGGATAAAAACAACTACCTGTTCTCCCACAATCACCCCCAGGCAGTCATACCTACAGACCTGACCCTCGACCAATTCGAAGACCCCATGAACCTCAACTTCAATGTAAACTTTTCCGAAATCGCCTCTCCCTCACAAACCGCGTCCATGGCTCAGTACAACTACAACCTGTACAAATCCAGACAACATCTCTCTTGCCAGGCCAGAACTTCCTCCTCGCCAAACCCTATAGCCCCGGAACCGGAAATCACGCCTGCTTGCCCAACCTCCTCTTCCTCAAAACTCCCAATGATCGTAGACATCTCCATCTCCCCTAATGATGGCCGTCAGATCTTCCAAATCTACCAAACCCAGACACAAACGCCTCAACAACAACAACAACAACAACAACAACAACAGCAACCAGAAGACCAACAAAAGCAGCAGCTGCACCCACAACCACAACCACAATCTTTATCACAATCTCAATCACAACCCCAGAATACAATCGCCCAAAGAAGAATCCTCACTCCCACTTCGGCTTCCGCTGTCCCCCGAAAATCGTGTATGCCTCTGGGCGTCGTTACGCAAAACTTGCCTAGAAAGCGCTCGCTCGATTCTCCAATTAAGCCTCTTAGCCACAAACAGGCACGAACCTTATCGTCGCCAAATGTCTCAACCTCCTGCTACACAACAACCCACTCCAAGAAACTGAACGATGATGATGAAGAGATTTGGGGAAAAGATGTCGAGGAGGCTTTTATGGAAGGTACGTACAGTAATTTTCTTTAATTTTTTTTTTTTTTTTTTTTGGCTCGTTGCAAAGTACTAACTGAAAAACGCCTTTAGCCCTCCGTATTATCCCCAAGAACGGTCTCAAAAAGATTCACATAAACGGAAAGGTATGTGGCAGAAACGAACACATCTCGGACTACATTTATCTGAAAACTGGCAAAACCAGAACGAGAAAGCAAGTTTCTAGTCATATCCAGGTTTTGAAAAACACCGCAAAGGACCCTGTCCTATTAAAGTTGATTGCAGAAGGTGCAGGAAAAGAAGCCTACAAAAACTCTTCCTTTGGTGAACTGTTTCTCCAAAAGATAAAAAGAGATATTGAATCTTCAAAAACGTTTGAGAAAGGCGATATGCCTGTAGTTACTCCTGTGGCTTCCTCTTCTGATATTGGAACTCCTAGTGAGCATGCCACTAGCGTATCTTCTACGTCCACGGCAACCAGCCCCCTGGGAACTACTGCAGATGCCTACGTTGATAACTCTGCAGTTAGAATTACCCCAATTGACTTTTCCATTGGGAAACACTCCGATGACTCTGAACACGTTTACACCAGCTTGTTCAATGATAACAGCATCCAACCTCCAATGTACATTAAGCCAAGCTTACAGCTATTGCAACGTTTCCCTAGCATTGGTGACTACTTTGAACAAAAGGCACCTTTTGCCCCCATTACAGGACAATACGCCCTTTCAAAAATCCGTCTAAGCTCAATTGCAGACAATGGATCCAGTGCCAATTACAACACAAAGCTTTCTCTTCATCTGGATATGCCTCCAACTGTTAAAGATTTTAATTTCTCTTGCCTGACAACTATCTCAACTCTAGGCCGTGAGGTCTTGAGATTGTCTGAAGACGTTAGTTGTGATGCACAGGGAAATTTTACAATTCAGTTTGCAACCGAGTTTTGGGCTGCATTCCTAAGTAGCATTGAAACAGGTGGCCCTCAGAATCAAACCTCCTCTTCAGAGTCATCTCCAGAAGCTTCTGTTTCTTCAGGAAAGCAATTGTCCGAGCGTGAAATCAATGTTGCCGTTGGTGGATTAACCGTCTCCCAAGCCATTTATGGAGAAAATCCAACAACATTGGAGAAATACGCTTTTGGTGTGTTGCTTTGGGAATTTGTTTGCGTAAATGATGAAAATGATGATGCAGTTACCATTGCCCGAACCATTAGCAACGATTCAATTTGTCAAATGTCTTCTTTCCCACCATTCTTTGCAAACAAGCAAAATAGACTTTTGGCCTCTCAGTCACAACAACCACTTGCAACTGCAACACCTTGCAGCTCTTATCCAGAGTCTGTTGTCGGTACCCCTCTTTCAGGAGAGGTTGATGCTTTGAAATATGGCACCTTCTTGCTCCACGCTCAGAGAACCAATAACAAGAATTCCGTTTATCTCCAACAAAATCCAACAACTTCATCACTGTATTTGAGTGAGTCTTCAATCACAAGTCCTTCGGACTTTGTAACACTTCACTCTGGCAGCAGCGAAGAAAGTATATTGGATTTGGACTATTATAACAAAAGCGTCAAATCCGAAGATTTCAACTTTAGTGGACTTACCAACTCAACCCCTTCATTAATAGATTACACAATGGTTAACCCAAACTCTCTAGGTGGCTTGCAGACCATTGCTGGTGTTGAGGATGATTATCTTAGCACTGGTAATAAAGATGCAAATGGAACTGAGAGTTTGAACATTGGTAATACTCTTCTACATTCTAGTGTTGGCAAATTTTCAAATGCTAGTCCATATGACCTTGAACCTGAACAACAAGATACTGGTCTTTTGGCTGACTTGAAATCTGAAGATTTTAATGCAATCTTTAACTACTAATCTACTTGTTTATACTCAAAGTATAATTTAAAGCAAAAACAACCGGCTACTCACTTTTTACTTCTCCCATGGGGTCACTTACAATTGTGATTGTATACAAGAAAACATTTTTTGGTTGTCCGATTCCTTCCTTAGTTGTACATTTTGTCCTCCTGATTGATTAATACATTTTTGTTTTGTTTTTTTTTTTCTTTCCACCTTTTCATGCTTGTTATCTCTTTTTTGTATCTAATTGCATACCTCTCTTATTTTATCTTCCTTTTTTTATTTCCCCTACCTTTTTCTTTGTGTTTTTTTTTGTCCCCATCTCTCGATCTATTTTCTTTTAAGAACATTATTGTTAAGAACTTATTGTTATTTCCGTTTTTTATATCATGAATTTTGCATACTCTGTATACCTTTTTATATTTGTTGTTACATGTGTTTAAATCCTGCCAATATTGCTCATAATATTGTTTGTACTATTTCACTTTACAATTTCTTTTTTCTACTTATTATTATTACTATTATTATTGTTGTGTCTGCTAATGATATGATCTCTATCAATCACAATAACAAAAAGGAAGGGGAAGTGCAGTCTACTTTTACCTACTCAACAACCACAAGAAACGAATCTTTGCACTCTGTTGCGCGACAGAGCTGGAACATTCTTTCACTGATTGTTCTGTCTGAATCAAATAAAAATGCTCTTGGCCTTCGATGCCAAAGGTAAACTATTTTTTGTGTCGCCCTTGTTACAAAACAGCCGCAATCATCGACAAGTTTGGATGGAGTGGAGTTTTTGAATAATAAGGAGATATAACTTTTTTTTTGTTTTTTATTCGATTAATTTTTTATCTTTTTTTAAAACCAGAAAGTTTCTGAATGTTTGAATATCTCTAAATAAGAGAATAATCTTTAATAAGTCTCTCATTTACACACCTATACTTTTTTTATCTTTCTATTTTTTTTGCTACTAGTTTTTTTATATTTTGTCATTGCTCTTGGCAGTATACAATAAAAAGAGTATAAATAGTCTCAAAAGTGAACAAAAAACAAAAAAAAAGAAAGTTATAGATAGAAGTCAGACACAACGTCAACCATTGTATCCAATTTTGAAATAAGTTTGAGGACGCCGACGTAATTATGTAAACTAGCGTTTAAAATTAGTGTGTCTTATAGTCGTCAATTCTTGAGCAATCAAAAGAACTTGAGAGCGTTTATTTCACTCCTTGATCTGTTGTCAGGTAGTTATAATTTTTGAAACGGATGTAGTTTTCCGTTTGCTTTACGCCTTGTTATCTATTATTTTTCCAACATCAGATGGGAGGCATATTCCTAGTGAAAGGAGCAAGCACTTGATAGTGGATTCAGATCTCGAGACAAAACTTAATTCCAGAGCAAAAGTCATGGTAGTAAAATTGCCTGACATCATCATCTCATCACTGGTATCATCATTGTGAAACATCCCTTAATTATCAACATCAGCAGGAGGACAAGGACAACATCATTTACATTTGCTATTATGTATGGCAGATCGGAGTTTAAAAGATGGTTGACGTCAGTCAGCACAAAACAGGAAAAACGTTTTATCTGGCATTTGGGGGAGAGAGAGATGTATGGGTGTAGCCAAGGCATGGCCTGGGCAAACCAAAAAAAACCCAAGCCCAAGCCAAAGCCAAAAAAAAATTATGAACGGGAACGTTACGAGGAGACTGACAGAGACCCAAAAAAAAAATTATTGAATCATACCTTTTTGTCCACCAGTTGTAGAGCCGCAAAACGGGACACAAGTGCAAAAAAGAAAATGGTTGTTTTCCAAGTGAGTGAAAGAAGGAATGATGAATAATATAACCCATGAATATTGATTCTTCTTATCTTTTTGTTTGCGTTTTTTTTTTCTGGGGGATTATGGTTTTTACATCATCATTATCATGGAGGGGTTTTTTTGGGGGGGATATCAAAGACTAGAACCTCTAGTACTCTGCATCCACATTTACAATTACAATTTTCAATTACTTTTTCTTTCTTTCTTTCTTCCTTTCCTGTTTCTCCTTTCTACTTGTTTTCCATCCGACACAGCATTCAATTAATTGTCCAACTAACTAACGAGAAGACCCCATTTTGATTTTCGATATAAAATTTAGAACATTAAGAAATTCCTTCGTAACGGCCGACAAACAAATCCAATCCCATCAACTGTTTTAAATACTGAACCTGTTATGGGTATAACCACAGAAACAATCGTTACAAAATCTTCGGATACAGATACATCATCATCATCATCAATACCTGTACCTGGGAATCATATTCAAACAACGGTGACTCCCTCAGTTATGGATGTTGATGACCACCACAAGTATTACAAAGATGAAATTGAAAATGAATCAAAACATAATAATAAAAATGCCCGAGAATTGGCACTTGAAAAAGCAGCCAGAACAAATCGAAAATCTTCATCGTATCCCGGTTTGGAAAGATACAAGTTGTTTGATAAGATAGGAGAGTACGTGGCTTTACAACAATGTTTTTGTTGCCACGAATCTTGCTAACATGTGTGGAATAATAGAGGTGCATTCTCAACGGTTTATCTTGCTGAAGATATCAAAACTGGACAACAGGTGGCGATAAAAGTTATCAAAAAGTTCGAATTGGATGCAAAACATGTATGTTCTTGCTTGGTTGCTTCGTTGGTTTTTTCTTTTGCATTACTAATCTCCGAGGGGGAAACATATAGGATGATAGCATATTGGGAGAGGAAGGTAGAAAAGCGAAAGAACTGGTTAAGGTATGATTTACGAGATGCGTTTTCTCTATAAATATAAAAAAAAAAGAGATTATTAATAAACATGTATCTAGAGATCCGGGATTCTCAAAGAAATCGCGATAATGAAGAGACTCAACCATTTCAACATTGTTTCCTTTTTAGGATTTGTCGAGGATAATAAATATTATCATATCATACAGGAACTTATTCCTGGAGGTGAACTTTTCCAAGAGATTGTAAGGTTGACCTATTTTTCCGAAGATTTATCGCGACATGTAATTGGACAGGTTGCTGAAGCAATACGATATTTACACGAAGAGGCCGGAATTGTTCATCGAGATATCAAACCCGAAAACCTTTTATTCTATCCTATAGATTTCATCCCTTCCAAAAACCAAGTTTTCCGAAAAGGTGATATTCCGTCTCAAAAGGCAGATGAAGGCGTTTTCATCCCAGGGGTTGGGTCCGGTGGAATAGGAATTGTAAAATTGGCCGATTTTGGTCTTTCGAAACAGGTCTGGGACAGTAAAACAAAGACTCCTTGTGGTACTGTTGGTTATACTGCACCCGAGATTGTTCGAGATGAAAAATATACCAAAAGTGTCGATATGTGGGCTCTTGGTTGTGTTTTGTATACAATTCTATGTGGGTTCCCACCTTTTTATGATGAAAATATTCAAATTCTGACGGAAAAAGTCGCAAGGGGTCAATACACTTTCCTAAGTCCGTGGTGGGATGATATTAGCCTGGAGGCTAAAGACCTTGTTTCTCATCTTTTAACTGTTGATCCAAATCAACGATATACAATTAATGAAATGTTGAACCATCCATGGATGAGGAAAGGAGAAAGCGTTTATAGTCGTCCCCCTTCTCAACATAAATCACATCTTGATCGGGTCACGAAGATTAAAAATAGTGAACTGTTGGATAACTCGGGATCAAACCAAAGGATAAAAAGTGGGACATGTTCTCCTGCAGTTACTCTAAAAGAGATATTTGATATTTCAAATGCAGTTCATAGAATGGAAGAGGAGAGCATCATGAGAAAACGTGGTGAATTTATGGATATTTTGAACGAGCTTGATGAAGATGATGGTGTCGAGCTTGATAGGGGTACAAGCAGGCATGTCACTGGACACCGTGCACCACCACCACCACCAGCTTATGCCGGAGACGGTTTAGAGGAACGGAGAAGAGGCAGAACCAAAGAGAAAGGAAAAGGAGGTTTGGATAATCTCGAGTTTAGAATGTTTGATTTGAAATTGGAAGGTGCGACTATACTTGAGAGACGAAAGAAGAAAAACAGACGACAAGCAGTACGTGCCTAGACGTTGTGACTTACTCTTTTTCAATAACTTTTTTGTTTGTTTTTATCATAAGAAGCAACTACTTTTTTTATTCAATAGCTTCACCTTGTTATGTGTCATGTCGTTGTTATGTTTAGATTTTCAATCTGCTTTATAAGTTAGCGAGAAAAACATAAAGAAAAATACGAGAAAATACGAATGATTGTGCAACACTTGTTTCCACTATTCTCAAAAGTAAGGTATCATCGGACCAGAGACATTAAAAGCCGCCAGGAGCCGGAACCGATTACCACGCCTTTTGCTTCCAAGGAGCATAAGAACACAACTCGAACCATGTTTAAAGAGACGGTTTTTTCTTGTTGCCCATTTACATAGTTAACCAATCATGTGGAGAAAGGGAGCGTGTATTGGCCAGGCCATTGCCCAGTATCCTTCTCCACGCTCTACACAGTCTTACTCAATCTACAGTGCAAAATAAATGAGCTTTTAACCCGAGGAATTTGCTATTTTTACCTTCTCTTCGCTTGCTTTGCTTTCGTGTTCCTGGTCAAATGACACATCGCCTCTCCTTTATTTTTACGAGACATCCCTGCAGAAACAAGCTTTACCCGGGGACAAAACAAAAAGAAAAAAAAGAAAAATAGTCCTGGTTGTCCAACCCGATCCACCATTCTCTCGTTTTGTGCACCGACATTTTTACAAAGCATCCTCTTCCACTCTTTAATTCGTGTTTACTTTCCCTCATTCGGTTCCTTGGCTTTACTCTATCCAGAGCTGTGACTGGAAACAAACATGAGCTTTCCTGTCCTTTGCAGTATGTTGTTTCTCTTGCTACCATAACGCTCTCTTATGCCGCCGGCGTCGTCCTCTAACAAAGTCAAAAAACAAAATATGAAAACCTGAACAGTTGGATACACGCCGTTTCTTGCATTTTTCTCTTGGCGACTGTTCCATGCTCAAGCTTGTAAGGTTATAGTTGTCTCTCCTGAAAGAATTGCTATAAATTGGAGGTAATGATAGATGTTTGGAAATTCTTTTCATCACAATGGTTCAGAGAGTTAACCACTGGAATTTTTGCCAAACTATAGATCCTCCAAATTTGGAAACACGCGATATATTCCATCGTCAGTACCTTCAATTCAAGATGCGTTTGCAATAGCCTCTACCAACCCACATGCATTACCAAAAGTTATCGTAATAAGTCCAGAATCTAAGCAAGATTTGATCGAATCATGTCATGTTTTACAACAATGCTTGCAGAGAATTCCGCATCACCACAGCTCAAACAGAACGCTACCTGTAGTGGCGATTTTATCCCACGGCGCTGATTCCAAAAAGCTGACCTCTTTAGCTAAAGAGATTCTGAATGGCGTCTACGTGGCAGACGTTTTTTCAGTTGTAATGGATGTGGACGTTCGACAAATTGGTCCAAATGCTTTTCAACACCATGGAAAACCCTCTGCCGAGGCAATGCCTGAAGAATGTTATATTGGATCATTTTTTCCAAACGACGCTAGCGCTTCTTTAGATGTGAGTGTAATGAAAGAGCTAATAGAACGGCTCAACTCGGTAAACCTGCAAGCTCAGTACATTTCTTCCCCTAGTGAATTTCAACTAGTGGAATGGCAACGGACGATTATACCATATGTTGCTGTTGGAGCTACTTCTGTGGTGTTTGATGAACCTGATGCCATGGGAATGATGGAGCCAGCTGTTAAAACGATTTTCCAAGGTTTAGTCAAAGAGTTGAAGACACTGGCTCTGACAACAGGATGCGATGGGGAGATTGAAAATTGGGATCTCAATAAACATGCTACTACGGTAGAAACAAGTATTTTGACAGACGCTCAAACTTCACAACCTGGTCAAGTTAAGAATGCTACTCAAAACGACGATGCAATCAACATTTGTTCTCTTTTCTATTACAACTTCTGCAATGGATACCCTATGCACGAGAATCTTTGTATATTTGAATTGATCCAAACAGCTAAAGGTTGTAATCTTCCTGTTCCCTATCTCGAATTTCTATATGCCACAGTCTTACAGGCTATGAAAGTCAAACGCGGTGAATCAGCACTTTATCAAATAAAAGAAAGTACCAGCAGTGGCAATGAACAACAAGTTGATTTCCACTTTGAAACCGCTCCTGTAAATACCAGAAACATCAGTGCTCCTAGATCACTGCCCACACAGTTGCACCGACATTCAAGAGTGAAATCGGAGTTAAATCCTGATGTGTGGGGAGAAGAAGCTCGCCTAATTGCCAATTTCAACGGTTCGTTTGATTCTCCTGTTATTGAACAACCAGGTGGCTCTCCAGAGCTCCCTTCTCACTATGATATGGGAAGACAGGGACCAACAAATGCTGAAGGATGGCCTCCTCCAGTCATGGCCAATCCACCACAACGGTTACGAGTACCCCAAAGAGGTCCTGGGCGAAATCCGCCTTTGGTTCAAGATGAAGATGACACTTATCCACACTCAATGTATCGTTCCAGAACCCCAACTTCAAGCATAATGAACGGATCTGCTCCTTCTGCTACAGCTACTATGCATCAAGTATTCACATCAACTCAAGCATCACGATTTGATCTTGTAAAGTTTACTGGAAGAAGAAACCGAAGAGATTCAAAAGCCGACCCCTTTTTCATGGGGCCAGGTGGAAATATTCCTAGAGCGACCTGCCACAATTCCAAATCAATTACAAATCTTCAAAACGAACTAATGGCGTCCTCTTCTGATAGGTATGCAATTGTTGACTCTGGAAGACGCAACAACAAACCCAAGTCATTACGACAGCCATCTACTCCTCCACAACAATTTATGGCTTCTACGGGTGGTATGGGCCCGGCCGCGGTACAAGGGAGATTCCCGCCACAATTTACCAATCTCCCTCAAGGTGTGATGAACCGCAAAGGATTAATGAAAACAAGGGCTTCTAAATCTACTCCTGGATTGCACCAAGATTATGAAGCAGGCGGAGCGCCATTCGTACCAGCACCGTATGTACCAGCACCATTCGTACCAGCTCAAGGAATTGTCCGTTCTAGTTCTCCTTTGGATCCCCCTCGCTCTCAGTCAAGGGCACAAGTGTTCAATCATAGTGCACCTCCCACTGTGAATTTGAATTTAAATGAGAATACTACAGATTCATCATCAGCTCCAAGCTCCCCGTATTCGGGTGTCTGTGAAGCCGATACGTCAATTGGGACTGGCGGTAGCATTACTTCTTCATCCGCATCTCTTCCAGCTTCTGCTGTGCGACAACATCATCAAAAACGTATTGAAACACCAGGAAGCTCTAAATTTCAGTTTGAATATAACGCGCCGACAATCACAAACACGAGCATGTCGGAGCTACCTACAACGGAGCACAGTCCACAATTACATACAGGGTCGGCATATTCTGACTCTACAACATCTCAAGGACAAACTGAAACAGCAAAAGAGCCTTCTCTACCCGGAGAAGAACCTTCTAGGACTTCAACGAACACAGTGGACGTTTCGAGTGTAAATACCCATGGGCAAGGAAAATCAAAGGAAAGAAAAACTATGTTTGGTTTTGGGAGGAAGAAAAAGAACTGACAATCTTTGCTTGCAAGGAAAAATGAAAATCAAATTTGACTTTTCTATAATTGCCTTTTTTATTCACTATTTTTTTTTTTCAAAAAGAAAATTATGTTGACTTTCGCATTTGTTACTTTCTCTCTGCTATTCAAATCCAATAGTCCTATGAACATGCTATACTAAGCGCGGCAAAGATACCATCAACAGGAAAGGTTTGCTAAAAGATTGTAATGAGAGATTGCTATTTATTCTGCTTCAACATTACGAGTAAATGCGTAAAACCACTACTACCAAGAAGAAACGTAAACAGTAACAAGCACAAAAAACTTTTTTGATGACTAGACGAGTAAGCGCTTCTTTAGGTCAAAAGTTCTACACACAATAAACTAGGCGTCACTATCTTCCTCAGAGTCGCTTTCTTCCTCTGCATTTCGAAGCCATTCAATGTATTTGGGCACAAGTGAGCAGACGTCACTTGTTTTCACAGCCGATCCATCGTACCATTCATAAATATTGTTCTCTTGAACAATGTCCTCGTTGTACAGAATTGGAAGCACAAACAGCATCAACTCAGGACCATGCTTGCGGCGCTCGCAATTTCTCTCAAATAGACAGAGTAGATCCACTTCATCCGCATCTTCAAACACCTGCCTCTTGAAAAGCTTACACCAGCGAGTCAAGACTTTATCCACCGCACCTTGTACTTTGAGGGTGCCCGTTTCTATAAAATGCGATATGCGTTGGAGTAGAGCATTTACAGTCGCTTTGCGGACTTCATGGTAAGAAACGTTCATTGCCATTCTCAAACTGTTGATTTCAAGCATTGCTTCATCCAAATCATGATTGTACTCAATGGAACGGGATATTGACTCCAAGGCTTCTTTCTCAAAGTTGTCTTCCTCCTCATCGTCTTCGGCCTGTCCTTCGCCTCCATGTCTCCTTCCAACATTTATACTAGTCATGCTTGTACCGCTAGCGCCACTCAACGTGCGTTTTTTCTTCCTTGAGTGTGTGGTATGAACAGATGCGAATGTGGAGATGCTGGTGTCTGAAAGCGCAAGTGATTTCATCGAATAGATCAGGCCATTGTTGACCAAATCGAGCTCCCTGGTGGTTAATCTCGGGGCATTTGGCCTATCATCATCCGATTCGGACTCTGAATAATCTTCATCGACATTTTGTGTATCTGAATGATCAATATAGGGAAATCCGAGACCATCAGGACCAACTACCGATTCATCACGTTCCTCCTCAGCATCTTTATCAAGTTCATCGCTTGAAGAACCGAATTCATCAACAGGTTTTTCCAGAATCAGCCTCGAGCGGTCAGGTAAGGTTATATTTTTGCCAACTCTAACTCCAGAGCTTATGATTGAGCCCTCACCGACTTTGGACCCAGGTCCTATACTTGTGCCATCGCCCAGTATGCAGTTTTCAAGCGTTGCACCATCGCCAATAATCACATTTTCCCATAGATAGCAGTTCACGAGATTTGCTCCCGTTCCAATTTTGCAGTTTCTTCCAATGACAGAACCAGTAATAACAGAACGATCACCTACAAAAGTTCCTTTTCCGATAATTGTAGATGCTCGAATAATACAAGATTGAGCAAGAACCACTCCTTCTTCCATATACTTGTGACCTTGATGATACCTATAGGTTTGATCTTCAAGTAGATTGCTATCTGGGCAAATTGGAAATGCCCATCGTGCAATTAGATCTTTGCTGATTGCATCATAGGTTTGCTGGCTGTCCACACGGGCAGCGTACTCATCCCCGGATAAAATGTGTCCGTATATAGTCTTTCCGAGCAAATCACTTGTTAGAATACCTTTAACGAAATCGGCCCTGAGAAGATCATAATCAAAGTTTTCTTGAAATAGAGCAGGAATTACAGGAGAGCAGATGTCTACTCTGCAATCTATCAGATCATTTCGAAAGCTGATATTTGCATGCTCGGACAATATCTCGGGGTCCACTCCTATGAAGCTCCCACTTCCCTTGTGATCACCAAACGCAATGGGCTCATAGTATAGACATCTACTCGTTTCTTCATTCATTATGAAGCACGCGGGATCCAATTGCGATCTTGTTCGATGGACAGCTGAAGCCTGTTTCAGTACCATTGTCATAATTGCGTTTTTGTCCTTCGATTTACGATCTCTATGTTCTTTCAAAACTTGTTCAAAGTCCATATTCGTCACAATGTCTCCAGAAACAAGCAGAAACTCGGAGGTAATTAGTCCCTTGTTGTCTAAATCCCGAAGAGCATCTCCCACAGATTGTGATTCGGGGGATGGGATTGTTTCAACTCTAAAAGGAGAACCATCTTTGCTCCATTTTGAGTTGCTTTTATTTTTTTGTTAGAAGAAGCTTTTCAAATATTAGAGCAATGGACTTACTTTATGTATCGTTGAACTTGATCCGCGTGTGCACAGCACATAACGTAAACTTCATCCACTCCGGCTTTGGAGAGAAACTCAAAAGTATACTCGATAAGAGGAATGTTTGCTAATGGAAACAGACACTATAGACAATAACCATTTGTAAGAGGGATGGTTCAGCTTGGAGCATTCTTGATTCAGCAATGACTTACTCTTGGTCGTGAAGAAGTTAAAGGTGTGAATCGAGACTGGTAGGAGTCGCTTAGAATCACTGCTTGAAGTCTCTATTTGAATCTGGTTAGCTTCTACAGACGTCTTTATATACATGTACACTGATAATACCTCCTCAGTTGCGCTGTTTGCAGCAGCAGCGTTAGCTTTCTTGGGAGCCATTAACACTGAGTAGTTGATCTCTAGTCTTGAGTTGAGCTTCGTTCAAAAAAAAACCAAACCTATGAATCATATAACTCCAAGTCAGGGTAACATGCCCTTACTTTTTACTGAACTTTTGATATGCCCATCGTTCCAATTTTGGCAGTCCATTCTCCGTTTTCACGCAATCACGGACCCAAATTCCATAGCTCCCCATTAAATTTGCCATAACCATATCTGTGAGGAGTCTATCTCCAACTACAGCTACTTCGTCGGCTCTGTCTGTTATACCTTTGTCTTTGAAATATTGCATGATCTCATCCTTACAACCTGGCTTTTTGGTACTATGCCTCAGAACAGGAACACCAGTAGTAGATTCGAGAACCGAAGCCTGTTTATGCGATTTATCGTCATTTGTTCCTGCTGAGTTGCTAACTATTAGAAGCTGGGTTGGATAGTGAGCCACCAGGCTTTTCCATTTTTCCTTAAGAATAACGCCAATAGCGATATGTTAGATAGACAATAGGAATGTAGTGGTTAAATTTACAGATGTTTCTCATACTTCGTACTCTGGCCAAACTTTGTCATCATGGGGGGCTGCGAAACAGTTATCTTTATCTAATACCACTGCCTTTATTTTTGATGGTAGAGGAACCGGTAGTTCATTAAATGTAGGAATTACAAGTTGTGGAAGACATAATGCCGGATTGAAAAGTAAACGAACAGAGTTTAACGTAGCTGAGATGTTCATCTTTATTCTCTTTATTGGGTGCCTTGCCTATCTTACAAAAGTGGTAAATTTCAACCTGAAGAGAGTTTGCTCATGGGTGCTGCCAGATGTATGGGTGTTTTGATTGACAGAGCATTTTGTGGGAGAAGAAAAGAGCTTGAGAACATATGATTTTGGCGCTTAGTGTCAAATTCTGTTTTGTCAGGGAAAGGCCCATTTGATTTGAAGTGATCTGGGGCAGTGGTTTCAATTCATGAATTGAGTTGTTCAAAGTCAGACCGTGATCACGACCATTCAGCGGCAATAGTTGGAATTGAAATGCCAGATTCCACCAGATGCTGGGCCAGAAGCGTAGCGTTTCGGAGCAAAAGGCAAAAGGCCCAAAGGCTGTACTCGAAATACTCAAATTTGTTCTTGTTAAACGAGTGACATGGAACGTATTCCTGAGAATATAATTAGACACCGAATAATGCAGGGCTGGGCTTCTCTGCACGAATTGCGAAAAAGAAGTTTCCACGCCTCTTCTCTTTCGGATAAACAGCCACACGCAGCACACAGCCCGCTGCTGTCAGCCGGTTCTGCGATCTGCTCCAGTGCGGTGATTCGCTGGACGCACGACACCGCCCCTGGCGCTCATGCATTCGTGCATATACTGCAAGGAAGCATATTGTTTCCTCTTCGGGCGACGTACCTACGGGGGGAGAGTGCCCTCTTGTCTACTCCGATATATAAGTCCGTTCTCCGTCGTCGTCCCATACTCTTCACTTTTCAGTATCGCTTCTCTTAAGTAACTCGGTTTGTGCCTTTACTGTTGACTTTGTTTCTACTCGCTACTCCCAGCTTGCCTTGGTCGTCTTGTCTTCCTCCAATATCTTCAAATTGTTCCAACAAAGCATCAAACAATAACAATGGGCTCCAAACACACAAACTCCCCGAGGGAAATCAACATCAGAAACGCAATAACCGAGCTGAAAGAAGGAGTTCACGCGAACATCAAGGACGCCGCTCGCGCACACGGCATTCCCTACACAACTCTTTACTTTCGCGTCAAGGGCAGAAAGTCTAAAGAGCGGTCTCCGTCTGCATCCGGTGCATCGCATTCAGGTTCAGCATCTTTGGATGCACCGAGCGGGTCTCGAAAGGGCTTCGAAGCGAAAGAGATTCTCACTGCTGGCGAAGAAGCCTTGCTTGCACAGTACATCCTCACCCTTTCCAGCGGCGGACACCCTTGCAGCTTCTCCCACATCTACGAACTGATCAAGGAGATTCTGAGCAAAAGGACCAAGGTCTCTTTGCGTCCGCCTCACTCTCCAGCAGCCACTGCATCTTCTTCCTCTGCTTCCTTGTCGTCCTACGCTGTGAATAGTGGGAGCCCCCATAGCCCTTACTCAATAAGCAGTGCTGGAAGTCCAACAACTACTTCCAGTAACTATAGCGTCGGTAATGAAACGCTCTACACTGAGCCCATCCCATCCGAATGGTCCTACTTTGATAATGTAAATGACAACATGTATTCACAGTTGGATCCAAAGTTTGAAGACCTTGAATTTTACGGATCCTCGTCTTTCGCAACCCCAAATTTCATGTTGAATGATATTCCAGACTACAGATTGATGGACACTATTGGATCAAATGATTTTTCAACCAACAGAGAACCCTTTTTTTCACCAACACTTACATCCAATGACTTTGATCAAACGACAATAACGCCTTCTCTTTTTGCAAAGCAACATATTCATCAGCAGCATCAACATTCCCTTCATGTTTCTTCCCCAAAGACAAAGACCCATAGTTCAACATCTGACTGTCCCGATTATCGGACCTGCAAGGCCTGGAGTATACGTTTTATCAAACGACATCCAGAGTTCCCTTCCAACCTGTGCCAACCTGTAGATAAAAACAAGTCAAATACATATCTCGATTCAACCATCAAGAGATGGTTCAGCGGCTATGAGAGACTGATTAGGAAATATGCAATTACTAGCGACAATGTATATAACGTTGATGAAGCAACATTTACGTTAGGGGAGGGTCAAAGAAGATGGACGATTCTTGATCATTCGATGAAAATGGGACATCATTCGCACCACTCTCAACCTCATAGCAACTCAAGAAACGACAACATCAGCCTTTTAGAGTGCATCTGTGGAGATAGCACAGCTCTGAACCCCTATATTGTATTCAAAGGGAGATCTATCGATCGAGACTGGCTTCCTTATGACACAGATCAGAACTGGCAGTTTATTTGTACAGATAATGGAAGTACCAATAGCCATGTGATTAACGACTGGCTGATCAACTGCTTTGACCGGGCTACAAAACAGAAAGCACAAGGTAGAACACGACTTTTGATTTTCAATGGAAATCCTATGTATATTACAACAAAGTTCTTGGATTTCTGTTACATGTATAATATCCAAGTGTTGGTAATGCCATCGGGCACCTCCCATATCCTACAACCGCTTGACCTTTCGGTTTATGGACCTATGAAGTATAAGATGTCCTATGAGATGGACTCGCTACTGGCAGCTGGTCTTTCAAAGCTGCTGAAAAGTGATTGGGTGCATTGTCTTCAAAGCTCTCGTTCATTTGCCCTGACGATGGACAACATCAATAGTGGGTTCAAAAAGTCTGGTCTAATACCTTTTGCTCCTTTTTGTTAACGTTTATGTGGTTGCTTTATGTTATGTTTATTGTTTATGGAGATCTAGTAAATCTATTTTTGTGATGTTTTATTCATTGACACAAACAAGTTTCGTAAAGGTTTTAAATCCAAATTGTAAAGATTTTGATTCTATTGTTGAAGCACACTTTGATTATTGTTCCTTGCATGACCTCATACAAGGGACAATAGTAGTCTGTTACCCTAAACAGTAAACCAAGTTGCCTTTTTGAACGCTATTGCCTGAGGACTTTAGGAGACAAATCTTTTCTGATCTAATTGACAAAAGACTGCAGGTGAGATTCTAGCATTCCCGTATACTAAGTCAATTACCTTGCTAATTATAATCAACAGTGTGAAGTTTCTATTATAACCCTAAAGTCTAGAAGAGAAGGGCTAAACACAAGCCGTTGAATGGAACAAACTACCCTAGCCCTACCTATTTTCGGGCAATGCACCAATTCCAATTCCTATCTTTTCGAAGCCTGCAAGAAGGCTGTGTTCGAACATTCCATGCATAGAAGCACCGAAAATTACGACCTTACTTTGAATTGCAGCTCAATTATCGGATTGTTTTTGTTCATATTCCGTGCAGCTTCCATGCGTCTCCTATTCCAATTATTTTATCACATTGTGAAATTAGAAAAATCCAAAAAAGTATGTGAAAATGGTGTTTACATATGTGCTAGGCGTGTGTAATGCAGATTACCAATTGTGACCATCTGATCAGATCTATTAAACACGTAGGGCAATAATCATGAACATTTGTCAGCTCGCAATTATTGTGGAGCTGAAATTAATTACTTCTGCGAGCAAAGCTATGTCATCCTTGCCTACCAATCACAGCCGTTGTTATTCGTAGACCGGTCAGAGCCATGAGCGAAATGATGACGATCTACGAAGACAATGCCGGTAGATTCACACAAAAACCAAAGCGACAAGCATTTTAAGATTAGAAATTGCCTTGTAATATTGTTTTTCGTGAGAGAGATACAAAGGAGTTCATGACCCACCTGAATGCAAAAGCTCTCTCAGATTCAACTAATTCTGGAGGCTTTTCTCATGTCGGTTTATTTCTGGTAAAACTCATGGGCGTACCTTCGGATTGTACATTCTCGTGAGAATTATTGGTTTACGGAAATTTCTCCTGAATGGAATTAAAGAGCGATGAACTTCCTCTGTAATAAAACACAATGATTTAATTAGTCCTATCCCAGACTTTTGGCAAATTAGGTCATGGCCCTAAAGCATTTCTCTTTATTTCCTTCCTGCTGTTGCCTAAGCCAGCTAATTTCCTGCATAGATCGTTATTTTTTGTTCTTATTGGGCCAATGAAATAACACACCATCTCATACATAAATTAACATGCCGACTAATCAATTTAGTGAAGGCAGAACCCAAAGAAAGTAGCATACATTAGAACAAGAAAACAAGTTTATCTTATTAAAGATAAGAAAACTAATGAAAAAAAAGCGCAGTACGGGGGTTTTCTCGGACAAGTGTAGTATTAATGTCCTTTGCATGAGTTGTTGATTATAAAACTACAATTTCTTTCATTGTGTTGTACTCCCCATTAGCCGAGGATTCACCGAGTTAATACGCAACTTTTCTTATTCCTTCTTGCCAAGTTAATTTTTGCTGTTTAGTTGAAGCCATAATAGGCATAACTGCTCACCCTATGGAAAAATAACGACTAGATTTGTCACTTGAACCAACTTTAAATTTGTTTTTTGATGTTCATGGTATTTTGGGACCTGTCTATGGGTTGAATTAACGGTTCAAACTTGGCGATCCTCCGATGAAAAAGCAAATAATTGAAATAAACTATCCGTTATTCCGAGTTTTGCCTTGGTTCATGATGTTTTCGAAAACAAAAACTTGTGTGCTATTGCAGTAACGCATGGAAATTTTTAAACAAATGCCAAGATGATAAAATCGTTTTCTGTGCTGCCGTTATAAGGTGACATCTTATCCTTGGCATGGCTACTAAGAACTCTTACCATCATAGGAAATCATCAGGACATCAAAATAGCAAAGCAAACCATACATTCACTGGAGCCGTTTAACAGGGGTGCTTCCGCGTTATATTTCACCGTCATTTACATCCCTGACATCACTTTCATTTTACAACGGCGATCAACACAAATATCATAAACGTTGCCATTATAAGCATTTTTCCAAATATAACTATTTCATAAAAGTTCCCAATAATTCTACAAGACATAAAAAAATACCACTATATGAAACCACTAAAATGTCTCGACCTTCCCCTAGACATATTTCTCATAGTAACCTGCTCAGGCCGCCTCGTTTCCACGACTTGGTTTACAAAAGTTGTTTGTAGAATTGCATCTTCAAGATTCAAGCTCTGTTGATCAGTTGAGTCTTTATCCGACTCAGAAACAAGTGTATGACTCCTGCCAGTCGGTTCAGACATTCGATTTATGTTTTGACACTGTCTACCTCCCCTACTCTTTGAGCTCACCAAAGCTACCGAAAATGACCTTTGCTTCAAATCCTGCTCTGGTTGCTTGAAAGGAGGAATCACTTTGGGAAGAGCGTGTGGTTCTGTGGAGCATAATTGAACATTACAAGTTTCGCTGCCACTTTCACTTCCATTTTCGTTTTCTTCGCATTTGATATCTGAGACATAGCCGTTGTCACTACATGCCACAGAAGTGCTACCGCTGACTGATCTGTTGACTATCCTCAATACCGATTTTCCCTGCGAATATCCGGGAAGCATAAACTCCTTGATCCCTTTCTTTTCAAGCAGCTTTGAAATGCTTGGCTCTTCAGTTGCCTCATTTTTCACATTTTTGATGCTTTCAGGAGTGTTTGTGCTTTTCTCTTCTGCAGTCTTTGTTGTAGACATCTGCACGACCTTGCTGATGCCGCTTTGTTTACGTCCTGTGTCTTCCTGCTCTTGAACTTTTTTCCTGTAATTGAACTTTCTCGTGTACTTGCTAGTATCGATTTCGGAATAGTTCCTTGAGTAACTGACAAACTGCTGATTGGATTCTTCCTTTTTTGCTGTTAAACTTGGCACATTGTACTTGTGTTCTGGTACTTTGGGAGGAATTCCACAGCTTGCTAACTCTTCATCCTCCAAATGAAAATCTTTCTTCGATCTGGAATGTCTCTTGGAAGGGGGTGAATCACCAGAACTATCGGAAATTGGCGCTTGTCTATATTGATTGTCCGGTTCAACTTTTGGTCTGCGCTTCAGAGGATAAACTTGACTCGCAATTAATGTTGCTTTTCGCTCTGCTTTGGTAATAATATAATCTGGGGGTGACTGATTATCGTCTTGAGACAGAGCTAGTAGAGATGCCGGGCTGTTCTGTATTGTAGGTGTTATTTCTTCTGGCACTTGCATTGGGCTTGCTGGCCGTGTCTGTGGTTCGTACCCTTGATGGAAAGATAAACCGGGATGAATTTCTTCATTTCCATTTGTCTCACTATATTCTTGGAACCTCGACACCAGGATTTCCTGATCTTGTGTTGGTAATACTGGAAGCTCAAGATCGGGGTCCACAGAATGGACAATACTAGGGTCATAATTTTGGTTTCCTTCAGTCTCATAGCAAATTTGCGGGGCAACAACTAAACCTGGTTTAGTGCTCTTTGGTGAGTCTGAACAATCACCTTCTGGTACTTCGATTATTTCATATGCATCTTCATTATCGGTGTCTTCTTCAAATTCGCTATCAAATCCCAAGTTGCATATTGTGGACAAATTGTCTGTTGAGTAAAACGTACCAGAGGATTGATCAGAGATTGATTCAACGTCTTCATTGTCTTGCAGAACATCATGCTCTACAAGCATCGATGTCATCGACATCGCTTTAGCTGTGGGAAATTCATCAGTGTAATAAGTGTTTATCCCCTGTACTCGGAGGGGGAGTTGGGCAAATCTATTCATCATTCCATCTATTGCCTGTACTTGTCCATCTTCATCGTAAGTATAAGCAACTGGCGGCAGTATCAAGACATTTTTGGGTTTGAGCCCTGTAGGTCTTGCTTTACTCGTCATTTATTCGTAGATTAGTCGTTTGACACCACCTATTGTCAATAATGGCAAAACAATAAGTGAAGTTCTTTAGGTAGAAAAGGAAGGAATGAGAAAAGAAAGATTTTAAATAACGGAATCATCAAACCTGTTTTATTCGCACGCTTGGGGATCTACCACCCTCAGTAGAGATTTCCTAAATGAGACATGGAGGCTGGTATGTATCCGCACGCAGAAAGCTTATCTTTAGAACCAGACAACACAATAAAAAGATGGCATAGCTGACCAATAAATATCATGAAAAAAGAGGGAATGATTTTTCCATTGATTTAATAAAATAGATACCAACAATTTCACTGGTTATTTTGCACTCTGTTTGCAAGATGACCAGATTCTTGTCAAAGAGAAGAAACCTGATACATAATCACGTGCAAACTTAATATAACCGTTAGGTAATGGATGTGTCATTAATCAGATCAAATGTGTGATCAGAAACCACTGATCAAAATGTGTTTGTGAAACGATTAACTATTGCCAATGATAACAATTATAGCTGTTTCAAAGGGAAAAACCAAAGAGAGCAGGTTCACTACAAAATTTGCCAGTTAACTAAACAATGACGACTTGCCTATTACATTTCTGACCTGAGCGTTCCAAATAGACATCAGTTTTCTTTAAAACTATAAAACCACGAAGAAGATAAACAACATCAAAAAAAGGAATTTATACACACAGACTTTCAAAAAACGGAATCTTTTTCTGAGAAGGTTCGTCAAATCCAGTTCTCATGGATAACTTAAAGGCACCAGTACCCATAGACATGGTTTGGCCAAGAATAATGCATTCACTAACACCTTCAATCAGATCATTCTTCATGTAAAATGCAGCATCAAATAAATGATCAGTTGTCTTCTCGAATGAAGCCAATTGTAACACACTGTCACGCATCTTAGCAAGACCGAAACGGGTGATACCAAGAACCTCACCTTTATATGACATAACATCACCCAGAAGCTGGATATGACGAGGATCAACAGACATACCGTGGCTACCCATAGTATAGTCAATTTCTCCAATGATACTGGCTCTAGCAGCCTCAATTCCCAACGTGTGAAATACCTCTGGGATGTGATTTGTCACTGTTTTTGTACCTACAACGCCAACTGTTGCCATAACATCTTTCAATCCATAGCCTTCAACAAGCAACTCTTTCTTATTGTCCTTATCTCGAATATTAATAACAGCTCGTGAAATGTCTGGCAGACCCTTCACAACAACTTTTGGTAGAACACGCTTCAAGCTTTGTACTCTGTAGAAGAGATTTGACCCTTTCACTTTCTTTGTGGCAAAGCTCAGATTGGCTGCTGCACTAGCTGCTTTTGATTTCGTTTCAGGTAGCTCAGAGACTTTAATATCAATTCGGTTGTTGCCTGATATTGAAACTTCACCTTGAGAAATCTTGAGCTTAGGAGCACACCAAATAGCCTTGGCAATATCAGCGATTGTAAGTTCCAACTGTAGTTTTTCAATAGTATCCCAATCGACACGGACACTCAACATTGCCTGATTTTCCATATACACGTCTTCGATGAAATAAACAATGTCTTCTAACGAGGTCTTCTCAACTCTTCCTTTCACAACTCGGGCAGCTCTTTCATCTTCGTCATTTACCAAAACAGCTTTGATAATAGGAGTACTAATAGTCTTCGAAGCATTAATAATTTCCTTGATACGGGGAACACCAAGAGTAACGTTCATAGAAGCAACACCTGCAAAATGGAAAGTCTTTAGAGTCATCTGGGTACCAGGTTCACCAATAGAATGTGCACCAATAGCACCGACAGAAGTACCAGGCTCCACCTGTGCCTTTATGTATTTGTAGAAACAAATTTCAAGGAATTTTCGAATCATCCTTTCTGATATCTTTGCGACTTGATGAACTGCGAGCTTATCTTCATTCTTTGCAAATTCATCCAAATCAATGCCTTCATATTCCTCACCCTCAGGCTCTTCCAACAATGGCAACAGTCTCTTATGGATACGAGTCTCTGCCAATCGCGATGCTTGTTTGAACACATACTCTCTAATGGACTCATAGAATGCTCTTTCTGCATCATGAATGTCGGCAAACTCAATTTTGCCCTGATCTTCTTGGGATGTTAAAACCTTGCCCAAATTGTCCACTCTTATTAATCGTTCTTCTTTAGGCTTTAACAGCTCATCACAAATCTTTATAACTTCATATGGTAATAGACATCTATCTGAATGGTTCATGGTGATATTAAAAGCATGCGACCAAGTACGGGCAAAATTCACTGGTCTTGCGTCACCTTCCATTGCAAGAGGATCAAGCCCATCACCACCATATTGAAACTGAACAATACCATTGCTAGAGTTTCTAACAGTAGAGTCGTATTGCATGCTCAAATCTTCCAAAGATTTCATCAAACGTCGAGACATGTATCCAGTTTCGGCAGTTTTCACAGCGGTATCAACCAAACCCTCTCTTCCAGAAATGGCGTGAAACAAAAACTCCGGAGGCGTCAACCCGGAATAAAAAGAGTTACGGACAAAACCTTTAGACTGTGGAGTTTTTGAATTTTTGGGGAAATGTGGTAGAGTTCTATCTTGGAATCCATCAGGGACACGATTTCCTGAGATGATTTGTTGCCCTACAACAGCCACCATCTGGGAGACGTTAAGAGTTGAACCTTTAGAACCGCATGAAGCCATAATAAGCGGAGCATTGGACTTTGGAAGCTCTCTGATACAAACTTCTCCAACTTCTTCTCTGACCTTGGACAGCAAACCACCGATTTTTGCCTCAAGCGTTTGCTCTTCATTACAACCCGGTTGGGTTTCAAGTTTTCCTTTCTGGAAAAGATCAATGAGCTCATCAACCTTAGCGTAAGATTGTTCAACCATCACTTCTTTTTTCTGTTTCAAATGATCATCAGGAGTGACATCGTTAATGCCAATTGAAAACCCTCTGTTACCTAGCCATCTTGCACACATCTTCGCCATGCGATTCATAGCTGTTGCTGCCTCAACAGGACCAAAGTCTCTAAGTATAGTATAAAAAACTGAATGCTTTTTACCGTCCCCAAGTAAACTTTTGTCCATTACACCGCATAAAAGTTTGCTACCTCGGATGACGACATAGCCATCATTTTGCGATAGATCGTTCGGATATCCTTTAAGAGGAGGAACAAATGTTTTATTTTTCGCCTCTAGATTGATAACAACTTTAGACTTTGCGTTTGGCTTGATGAGAAGCGAAAATATCTGCTTGCCCGTCCATAAGTAAACAGGCTTGAAAATGACTGGTGGGGGTATATCGAATTGAAGGTCTCCATCTGACATCATGGCAAGAATTTGAGTAAAAGTAGCTCTATCAAAAAACGAGTCCTTATGGGATATGAGATACGAACCAGTAATAAAGTCCTGAGTTGCTGCAATAATTGGTTCACCACTTTTCGGTGTGACCAGGTTATTCTTCACGCCCATCAAATTCATTGCTTCGGCTCTGGCCTCTTCAGTTTGAGGGACATGCAAGTTCATTTCGTCACCATCGAAATCTGCATTGTAAGGTGTACAGACACACTCATTAAGCCTAAAAGTTCTCCAAGGACGAACTTTGGCGAAGTGGCTCAGAATACTAAGACGATGTAGTGAGGGTTGTCGATTGAACAGAACGATATCTCCATCTTCAATATGACGCTCAACAACGTCGCCTATTTCCAAATTGCTTGCAATTCTTTCTCTATTAGCATACCTCAGATTGCGTTTTGCGGCCTCATTTTTTTTATGAAGAAAGTTTGCTCCTGGATAAACCGTAGGACCATTCGCTACAAGATTTTTGAGTTTCTTGATGTTATATCGCGTTGCACGTTCCGGATACGTCAAAACTTTTGCAACCAGTTCGGGTACTGCAACTTCATCAATTCGCAGGTTTGGATCGGGAGAAATGACAGTTCTACCAGAAAAGTCGACACGCTTACCTGACAGGTTACCTCTGAAACGACCTTGTTTACCCTTCAATCTCTGGCAAAAAGCCCTAATTGGTTTATTCACCTTCCCCCCAATCATAGATGGCCCCGCATCAGAGTTGATGTACATTGCGACTACCAATTGAAGATAATCCCATTGTTCCATAAGGGCATTAATTGATACACCATTTTCAAGACCTGCTCTTATCCGCGAGCTGAGAAAAACGATTTCTGAAAGTTTAGTGGTCAAATCGTCTTCATTACTGGTCGGTGAGTCGGACATGACCACTGAAGGGCGGATACAAACTGGGGGAGCTGGCAAGTACCTCCAAATATATGTTTCTGGTCTACCGCCTTTTGAGGGATCAATTCCTAGCAGCTCAGCATCTGAGGGTGTAATTTGTTTAAACAGGTTCAACACCTTGAGAGGATTCAAGTCATCCATCGCGCGCTTTTGAAACTTTTCAATATCTGGTATGTTCCTCACGGCCTTCTTCATTTCATCATCAAATGCAATCTTTTCAGCACAAGATTTTTTCCCTATCCATCTATACTTTTCGTGAATAATTTTGAGAGCGGCTGCACCTTGTCCCACGGCAGCCTTTTTGACCACGCCATTTACATCTCCACATTTTAAACACCGCCGTTGCTTTTTGCATTGGGTGAGGATCTTCTTCAAAATGCCAGTTCTTCGTAAGTTATCAATTCCAGGTCGCCGCAGTTCTTTGAGGAATTGCCTTTTCGTTTCTTCGTCTAGCAATACTGCTCCACATGTCTTGCAAATGCTCTGGAGAATGGTGATAGTCGCTTTGAAATAACCAACATGGAAAACTGGGAGGCCTAATCTGATATGACCGAAATGTCCATGACAAGATGCAAGATTACCATGACATGTCAAACACTCAGAAGCGTTTGAGGATATACCCTAACACAATATGTTAATAAACTACAATATCCAATTCAGTACGATAACACATACCATCCGCGAATCTAAAGCGCCATGGGCCACAGGTATCCTTCCTTTATCCAGATCGTAGAGATGTGTAGAGGCCACTTCAACTTCGGATTGGGCTATGATTTCCTGAGGGGTCAGGGGTGTAAATTGGACCCCACTGATCTTTTTTGGAAGAATGTCAACTACAGCCTCTTTCATTTCTGAATGAATCCATGCAATGGACCAAAACTGCTGCGATT
This sequence comes from Alloascoidea africana, assembly GCA_030581615.1. Taxonomy (NCBI): domain Eukaryota; kingdom Fungi; phylum Ascomycota; class Alloascoideomycetes; order Alloascoideales; family Alloascoideaceae; genus Alloascoidea; species Alloascoidea africana. Next base: position 120,785 of record JAKTTT010000012.1, read on the forward strand.
TTGGGTATTTTGGCAAAATGGTGGGAGCCAAACAGAGAAAAAAACTATGTAGTGCACGTGACGCATACTTACTCAGCACAACTTTGGGTAAAGTGGCCGATGTTCTCTTTGCGTCTCTCTTCATCGACATTGTCCCAGTCTTCAGTTGGGTTTAGGCAAACAAATTCTACAGATTTGCAAAGGAACGGATCAATTAGATTGACGGAGAGTTGTACCTACGCCAAGGAAGAGAGAATCCTGAATATTTGAGAACAACAGCACTGAACCGAACCTACAACTAGAATCGACCAAAGACATGTCTACTACACAGAAAAAGGAAGAAACTTCTCAGAAAACAGAGCCCAAAGAGTTGGTTACGCTGGAGGAGGATGACGAGTTTGAAGACTTTCCAGTAGAAGGTGAGTGATATTGGAATACTTTTATGGCTCTTCTCTTGCCACTGGCACACGGACCAGAGATCTAACCAAGCACCGGGGGGATTGAACTCACATAGACTGGTCGGATGAACAATCTGTCGGCGAACAGCAGCAAGAGCATCTTTGGGAACAGGATTGGGACGATGATGACGACGCAGAGGACGACTTTGCCGCCCAGGTCAGGTAGGCGTGTGCTTTTTGGGGATTTTTGAACAATGAACTGGCTAACATGTACACAGTAAGAAGTAATAGGTGGCAATGAGACGAGCTCTGGAATTCTCTCATATTATGTAGAAAACTAAACTGTTATTGCTCTTGTAACTTATCACTTTTTGTAAGAACCACTCCAAATGTGGTTGGCCCTCAAATTTCTCAATTGTAACACCCAAATATCAAGCGAAACTCTTTTTCACTCCAAGTCCAGGTTCCCAGATCTCCACCACTTCCCTCTGTATTCAGCCCTGTAGTATATTCGGACTCATATATTATACTTCTCTCCCGTATTCCATCTCCTAATAACCCGTCATGTCCATCAAGCCCCAACAGCCATCCGAGCGGGAAAAAGCGCCATCCCAGACCGACGACAACAATCATCAATCAGACATCCCGAACAAAGTAAATGGCTTCAACGGCGACGTACTCCCTTCAGAAACAGCTCCACTTCCTCAACCAAAGCAGAATGGAGGGTTCCATTTCTTGCCAGCTGTTCCTTCTGTCGGGCCTCAGGTATCTGTCTTTCCGGAGCCAGACCCTCCGACAGTGGATATTGTCACTTCTTCAGCTCTGGTAAGTCTTTACAGCGTCTATTTCAAGATCCCGCTTGAAGAAAAACAAAACAGATACTAACAGACGAGGTTCAGGATATTTCGTCATATATATATAACGCTGGATTTAGGCACGGAGCCTGGTCGGATACTTTGTTGGAAGTGCATCCCCATGCTCCTCTCCGAGTGCACTCACTTTTTGTCAGTCGCTCTCCTTTACTGGGGCAATATCTTCATTATGTTTCTCATAATCACGGGCCTCCGTTTCACATCTCGATAAATGCAAATGACGAAAACGTGACTGCCTATTCGCTATCACTGGCTATTTCTTCTCTCTATGGTCATCCGTTGGAGCTTGAAAAGCCTGCTAACAATGCTGAAGCATTTCAGCTTGGCAAATCGTTGATTGCCACTGGAAAACTTTTAGAACTGGAAAATGTGTCAACATATGGAGCAGAGCTTTTAAAATCATCTATCTGCGAAGAAAATTTGATCAACCTGTTCCGGTTTGTCCTCCAGGACGAGGTTGGCGTTCACAATAAGCAGGGTGCTCTCTGCCAACTAACCAATTCATCAGCTCCAACCAGCGAAGGTGACTACAATGTCGACCACCTGGGACCCTATCCACCATTGACAAATACAATATTGTGTCTGCTACTGGAATTTTTCTTTTTGAATTTTGATCCCACCGCAAAACCCCTGAACCCCACCTACAAAACAATTCTCACCTCTATCCTGCCTTTCCACATTTACAAATTTGTCATGGAGAATGACAGACTTAAATTCAAGAACCAGATGACACGACACTCATTCGCTAGAGAAATTACAGGAATACGGAAATCTACACGGAATCAGCCCCAGCATCGACTATACGAGGAAAGTGTTGTGCTGGCATTTGGAGGAGGCAAGAATGGCGTGGAAGTCATCCGGAAAAGTGTTGGTGTTAGAAGAAAAACTCTGTGGAAAACTGGTCAATATTAGCATTTTCGGATTTTATCTTTATGAGTCTTCTGTTAAAAAAATACCCCCAAAGTGAAAATTGGAAACATAATGATTGCTGAGTATATACATAACCCTTATCTTCTTTCAATTTATATAGCTTCCTATTCTTTTTTTCCAGCCAGTAACTTGGAGCTAACTCCATCCAAACCAGAACGGGTGGTTCCGCTTACCCGGACACGGTACATCTACCTGGAAAATCGCCACTCTTCCAGAAATTGACAGCCAGACACACCTTTTGCTGAACAATGTCGACATTGGAAGAACTGGATGCCTTGGCTGATAAAAGCAGCAAAAACGACAAGAGCACGTCCCTGACAGGAGACGATACTCTTGACGATGAGATTTTCAGATCTTCCACAACAGACATCAATAACCGTACAAAACTGCTGGAGAACGATATCAAAGTGATGAAGTCTGAGTTACAAAGACTAAATCATGAAAAATCTACAATGATGGAAAAAATAAAGGATAACAGAGACAAAATTGAAAATAACCGGCAACTCCCGTATCTTGTTGGCAATGTCATTGAATTGCTAGATCTGGAGGCAGAGGCAGACGCCACCGAGCAAGGTGCCAATGTCGACCTTGATTCTACAAGAGTTGGAAAATCAGCTGTTGTAAAGACATCAACCAGACAGACGGTGTTTCTACCATTAATTGGTCTTGTTGACCCTGAAAAGCTGAAGCCAGGCGACTTGATTGGTGTTAACAAGGACTCTTATCTTATTCTGGACACGCTACCTGCAGAGTACGATAGCAGAGTAAAAGCAATGGAGGTTGATGAAAAGCCAACAGAAACATATGACGATATTGGAGGTCTGAGTAAACAGATTGAAGAGCTTGTCGAGGCTGTTGTGTTGCCTATGCAAGAAGCAGACAAGTTTAAAAGCTTGGGCATAAAGCCTCCGAAGGGCGCTCTAATGTATGGACCTCCAGGAACAGGAAAGACCTTGCTAGCGAGAGCATGCGCTGCTCAGACCAATGCTACATTTTTGAAACTGGCTGCTCCTCAATTGGTTCAAATGTTTATTGGTGATGGTGCAAAGCTAGTAAGAGATGCCTTTGCTTTGGCAAAGGAGAAAGCACCCACGATAATCTTCATTGACGAGTTAGACGCAATTGGAACGAAGCGTTTCGATTCTGACAAATCTGGTGATAGAGAGGTTCAGAGAACCATGTTGGAGCTTCTTAACCAGCTGGATGGTTTCGGCAGTGATGACCGGGTGAAGGTTCTGGCTGCCACAAATAGAGTTGATGTTTTGGATCCTGCTCTGTTGAGAAGTGGTAGACTGGATAGAAAGATTGAGTTCCCGCTGCCGACCGAAGAGGCCCGAGCAAGCATCCTTCAGATCCATTCTCGAAAGATGAATGTTGATTCAGCATCTATTAACTGGCAAGAGTTGGCACGTAGTACAGATGAGTTTAACGGTGCGCAATTGAAGGCCGTGGCTGTTGAAGCAGGTATGATCGCATTGAGAAACGGCCAATCCAGCATCAAACACGAAGACTTTGTTGATGCAATTGCGGAAGTACAAGCTAGAAAATCAAAATCTGTATCTTTCTACGCTTAGAATCATCAATACGGCTTAACCAGAATTATAGATATAATCAATAGTGTTTTTGCTGTTATGTATGTGACAACGATATTGTACAAGTTTTGGCATAACTGCATCTCCCTTTGTTCAATCCCAGTAGAAGATTTTCCCTCCTAAACCAGCCATAGCTACTTTACTTGTTTCCTGGGGATGATGATCAATGCATAAAATAGCACTATCGTCTACTTTTAATTTGGCTTTTAGCTTGCAAGTCTTCCAATCCCAAAAGAATGCTTGGCCAGTAGTGTCTCCACTCATTAAATATTTGCCATCCGGCGAAAAGGAAACTTGGATAGCGTAACCTGCACAGTTATGTCCACTGAATGCTTTCTTACGATTCTGTCTAAACCGGTCAAGGGCACCAAAGACCAGTATCCTATTCTCCATACTCTGTGTGGCAACATATTTACCCCCTGGATGTAACGCGGTCCGGGGCATTGAATGCTGCTGAGGATCTGAGATGAATTTGATAGGGACGTTTATTTGCCACTCCCAAACTCTTATAGATTTATCGTCCGAGGTAGACATGAATCTTCGGTTTTCATCAACAAATGTTATCGAGTTGACTGCCCCTAAATGATGGTCGTATGTCTGTACAATTGTATTTGGGGTAGGACTCCTTGTGTCATACTGAACAATTTGTTTGTTCGATAGACCTGCCAAAAACTGTGATTGCGATTCTGGATTAGGGTTGAATTTGACACAATTTGCGACAGCTCGATTTGGGTGCCATCTGTTTAGACATTTCCCCGTTTCTGTGTCCCATAGCTTTATAGTTTTATCAAAAGAGGAAGAGAGGAAATTAGTACCATCATTATTGAAACATAGATCTTTCACCGCTCGGGAATGTCCAAAATAACCTCGCAGCTGTTCTCGTTGATGATGACAGTCCCATAGATAAATCTTGGAGTCATTACCACAAGAAAGCAGTAAATGTCCCGATCGTGGGAAAAAACGAAGGGCTGTGACACCATTGTTGTGACCTGACCAAGTGTGAATACGACGTTTGGGAATAAAACAATCGTGTTCGCCTGGTTCGCCTAAAAGATTGATATCCAAGTCTTGAGGAACATGCATGTAAGTCCGCCCAAGATAGTCGACCTCGCTTTTTCCATAAAATTCGGTAGTTTCTGTCTTTTCTTTGATGGGAGGATTTGGCTCTGTAACTGTAATTCCTTGTTCCTGTTCATCTTGATCATGGTCATCTTCTTCATATTCTTCCTCCGATGCTGAGTCTATCTGTTTTGATTCAGCATCTTCCAACTTTGCACGTTTCGTGTTCTTTTGTAATTCTCGATCGTAGCTCCGTCTAGCCTTTTCGTAATCTCCAACAATAGTGTTATATTGCTCTGGATCTAATGAAGGATCTAAAGCATACCCTTTTTTTTCGAATGATTTCCGTTGAATTGCAAATACTGCATCATCAAACGCCCATTCTTCTCCATATCCCGTTGGAAGGTTTTTTCTCTTCGGTGCTTGAGGGACATACGAATTATTTAGATCATCATATCGAACGTTAAATCCCACCTTTGTGTCGGTAGAATTTTTGTTTGTGTTCGAGAGGGCATGAGATAGAGCCAAAGAACTTGCATCAGGTTTGACGCTGACCTCTGGTGCTAAATTCACCTTTGGCATTGGCACAAAAGGCGTGGGTATCGCATTTGCACTACGCTTCACCACATTCGAGTCACTTTCACTAGCTGAATCTGAGGAATACCCCGAAATAAGAGCCATTGCTGCATTTTTCAAATCTCTAAAAAGAACAAGAGTGTGTGTGCTCATGGATTGGATGTACGGGTGCAAATGTCTCATCGCAGAAAGATGAATTTTTTTTCGTGTAAAATAACTAAAGCTTTTAGCTGCAAAAAGAGAAATGTCAAAAAGAAAACAAACAGAGATAGAAGAGGCCTCCCATAAGGAGGATATAGAAATGAAAGATAATTCATCATCGGATGACAGCGTAAGAAATCACTTTGTGTCAGTATCTCAAGCGGCTAAACGCTAACATTTTCAACAAGTCTGATGATGAAAGTGATTTATCCGAAGAGAATAAGGAACAGGAAATTGTACAAATCGATTTTGATTTTTTCGATATCAAGCCGGATATAGACTTTCAAGCAACGCGGAATTTTCTGCGGCAACTGTTTGATGCTGATTCTGCATTATTCAATATTTCTGGCCTGGCTGATTTAGTTTTGGGCGAGAATACTGTTGGAACGACAGTCAAGTGTGATGGGATAGAAAACGACCCATTTGCTCTGCTGACAGTTATGAATCTCAAAGAGCACAGGGTGCGTAGAATTGTTATATGCCGTTCTATCAAGGTCCACAATTTTTGACTAACAGACCTGAATAGGAAAAACCACCCGTGAAGGCTCTCGCTGAATACATTTTGTCCAAGACATCCAAAACACTAGAATTCAATTTAGCTTTGAGAAAGTTGTTTGGTCCAAAGTCAAAAAGCACGCTGGGGTTAATAATCAGCGAGAGAGTCATCAATATGCCTACAGCGATTGTTCCACCCTTGTATAAATTTTTACTAAACGATATCCAAAAAGCGGTAGAAAACAAAATGCCTTATGAATGCGATCAGTTTCTGATCATTTCCCGATCTTACACCGAAGCTACATCCTCTATTGAAGATGAGGACGTCCCGAAAAAGAAGAAACAGAAGGAATTGGTATGTTGCACACGGCTAATCCAGTATTCAATTTCAATGCTAACACGACTGAATGCTCTAGCTTCAGAAACAGTTTTACTACTTCCATCCCGAAGACGAGCTTCTTCATGATTATGCTAGTTTCCATAAATCCTACAAATACACAAGGGAAGGGCAAGATGTTGACTCCAAGAGGGCATTCCACGACTATGGGATATTCCCCCAGTTGCATCTGATATTGATCAGCAAGAACAAGATCGAGGAGGCCGTGAAAGCAATGCAAGAGGCTTTTCCCCCGGCATAGTTATATTATGAGCATGGGGAGAACTTAGTACACTATAATCTAGTTAGTGTAGAGATTAGATCACATGCCATCCTGGACAGTTTTGTACTCCTCCACAGTTTCCATCTTCCTCTCCATCCACATACTCACCCCAGCAGAAGTTAGCATGTCTGCCCTGGACACTTACTGGGTTGGCATGTCGGAGGAAGGAAAGCACACGATGACGCCTTCCATATCAGGACTGGAGGTGGCAAAGCCAGCCTCGGCAGCACACGCTCGGAAGCCCTCCAACCCCAACTTGGGCTCTCGTGGAGTATTATCACAGACGACCTATGCAGCGTTTCCACCAAGACAGAATAATATGCCCACGCACTCTGTCCTCGATAAGACTCCCCCAGTGGTTACAAAAGCTCTCAGCAAGCTTTACCCCTATCTTCTGGCAACCGATAAGCTTCTCGGCATTCTCACATGGACCAACGATGATCCCTATCTGGAGTTTCTTATTATCGCAGTATATGGAACGCTTGTATTATACTGGGAGACCATATCTTTATGTGCCGGGCATTTGCTGGTAGCGGGAAGTATGCTAGGAATGGGCTATATGTATCGGAAAATTGAAAAAGGTAAGCATAATGTCATTTGTCTAGTGGAAACTTTTCCTAACTCTTTTTTGGACAATGACAGAACAGAAAAATCCAACCATGGACGATATCGTTGATGTCCTATCGGATGTGACAGCCAAGGCAGAGTTTTTGTTTGAGCCTTGCAAAATGTTAAGCAGGCTATCCTATAATGACTGGAAAAGATTTTTACTGACCACAGCAATACTATCACCTATTCATATTGTGCTAATGTATTTTGTTTTCAAGCCCCGAACAGTTCTGATTTTCATTGGCATATTTTTTCTCTCTTTTAATTCATTGTACGCCAGAGTTACGCGTATTCTGCTATGGAGGTCGAGGTTTGTTCGGCTAACCTGTTTCTACTTGACAGGATTAGAATTACTACATCCAGACAATGCGTCTGTTAGCGAGCAGTCAGTCGAGGAGAACAAGGTGAAGCCATCGATGCGAGAGGCAATAGTTAAGGAAATGAAAAGATCAAACACGGAAATCAAATCAAAGGACCGTCGAGTCACGTTCACTCATGTGGTCTATGAGAATCAAAGGCGTTGGCTGGGAATAGGTTGGACTGACAATCTATTCCCTTATGAACGGCCTGCGTGGACAGATGAGTATAACATAGCAACAAGTGTCTTGGAGGATTTTGAACTTCCTGTGGTGTCTGAACCCGGTGTTCAATGGCGATGGATTGATTCGATGTGGAACTTGGACCTCACGAATAATGGCTTTCTGGAGGTCAAATCACAAAATGGAAGCTTAACCCCACGACCTAAACCAGAAGATGGCTGGATATACTACGATAGCTCATGGCAAAATCCATATGCTAAGGATTCGATGAGCAGGTACACGAGACGTAGAAGATGGGTCAGAGTGGCAGAACTAGTGACATTTAATGTCATCAAGGCATCGGTCCCCGCAGAAGCGGTAACTGAACTGAACCCAGAAAGACTTGAAAACAGGCTAGCGTATGCTTCAGGCAACCAGGCAGATGCTGAGCCGAATCCAACAAATCAACTTCGACGGCGCTAAGTAAACAGCCGCAATTTTTTTTATAAGTATAGGTTACGGTCATGTAGGTTGATTTCTATTGGAATATAAAAGTTAAATCGATATTGACAAAACAGAATGGAAAGAATACCATTCTAGTCTCTAATTGCTGGCGAAAACCAGTAGACCGTTAAGCACCAGGTTTACTGACCTTCTTAAACGCTGATATGAATTTTAAGGGAATGAAAAGTGCGCAATATTAGTATGGAAAAAGTAAACAGTTCTCTAAACTCAAGAATATTGTTATAATTGATATGCCTTGAGCTATGATAACGCTCTGTGCCATTTAATTGGTAGTTAAAAAACGTTGAAACCCCTAACACATGAAAAATTATACAAGACACTTCGCAGATGCACTTTTCCACCAATTGAAGTTTCGACTAGATTTATTTTGTTGTTTAGTCGTTTGAAAGATGGACCATTCTTGGTCTTTGTGGATGGAGATTAACTTTTGAAGGTACTGAGAATGTTGCGACACTTATGCCAATTTTTTTGCTTCACTCTCACTTCTCTGCTATTAATCTTCACGGTATATCCAAAATACACTTGAAACCAAGTGTAATCAACAAAACATATTATGACGGTAAGTGCACTTGGACCCTCTTGCGGATTGAATGTTGAAACATCGTAGCCACTGATAATCAGTTTTTTTTGTGTTAATTCTGGGCTAACATTCGCTTAAGAGAAATATGAATAGGATTCGTTTAGAATCCATCGAAAAACGAAGACAACAGTGCAGGTACGAATAGAAATATCATTTGAACCTGTTTTCGCGCTCTATTATTATATCTCATGGTTGCGGGATTCAATCTTGTTTGCGTTTTGTAGCACTGACAGGGAAGCTAACACTGTTTTAGTGATATTGTCAAAAGCAGGAAGAGGAAGCTCGGGGAGCTTTACTACATCTCACGAATCCCCGAGTTTCCTCTAACACATGATTTTATTGTCTGCTATGAGGATGATTTGATGGCCTTCTTGGAGAAGAACGATTTGGAGAGGTATCATAGTATTTAGATCCACCAAAGTGTGCGACTAAGGTACTAACATCACTTTAGTGGCCATGGATTTCAAGAAGACGGAATACCAGAACCTGAGAGTATGCCAAAAGTTGCCGAAAAGCTTAAAAGACGGGAAAGGTCTATTAGTGCTTCTGTTTCCAGAAAGGCATCTCAATCTCCTACAGAGCCGTCGATTTCCTCTGAAGAAGAGAAAAAAGAAGGAAGCGAAACAGAAAAAGACGAAACAGATACTCGTCAAGTTAAAATGAGAAAGATAAATCCTTCTACGGATAGCCAGTCTAATTCTGTCGAAAGCACTGATCAGAAACCAACGACGACGTCGACTGAAGAGCCTAAGCAAGCTGACTCCGAATCACCCTCACAACCGGTCAAAGTAGAGGAAGAGAAAAACCTGGTCACATCCAACAGAGTCTCTGGTGAAGAGACCAAAGATTCTGCTCCTGTTACAGTCCAGAATCGTACTAGTGGCAGTGTGACTCGGATACCTCTGCCAGCTACAGACAAAAAACGCTCTATACACGAAGACGGTCTGACACCGGAGAAATTATCGGAAATGCTGCTCTTCTTAATGCCAGAAAACATCAGAACCAAATCAGAAGAAGTTCGGCCCCTGGCCGAGTTACAACTTCATATCCAGACACTGCCGATATCTAGGCTTCTGGCTATGCCCCCAAAGGTAATATCTACCAAAACGTTCGAGTCAGCATTAGCCGAGGGAAAGATGTCTGTGGTCCAATCCCGAATAGAGGAACTACGTCGATCAGGAAAATGGAGTTTGAGACAGCCCGAGAAGTTCAAAGATCCTTTGCGGAAAAGATCGCATTGGGATCATTTATTATCAGAGATGAAATGGATGCAAGCAGACTTTCAAGAAGAGCGGAAATTTAAAATAGCCGTGTGTTATGAGTTAGCTCTAGCGGTAGATGAATATTGGCAATATGGAAAAGAGGCCACTACAATCAAAACGAAACCGATAAAGTTTTTAGATCTTGAAGCGATAAAGCAAGAGGAGAGCAATCTAAAAGAAAAGATTTCAAATGATGCAACGTCATCGTCCGAAAACCCAGATACAAAAGATATTGATCTAGGACAACAAGCAGTCAATCCTGAAGAGCTGGTTGGGAATGAACACCAAGATATCAAAAAGATTAATGATGCTGTGGTCGTGCAATCAATATCAAACACATTTAATGGAAAGAAAACAGATCAAATACCAACGATAAAGATCGAAACACCCGCGGATGAAAAGTCGACACTAACGCTGTCTCCTTTCAAGACATATCTATCAGCGGACGAGCTCAATTACAGCAGCCAAAGGATTTTATCAAGTTTGCCTTTATATGATGCATTTAAAGATAGCGATGAAACTCCAGGTGACGAATACGAGCGAATGCCTATAAGCGCTGTTTCAAAGCTGCTACAACCTCTAGACGATGAACAAGATTGGCATGTTATAGTAACCAAGGCTATAAAAGATGTTGAAATTCCTGACCCAACATACAAAAGAGGAATGTTCCCAGCTCCAATTCATCGTAAGTTCAACTTTATACGGCCACCACTTCCACCGCCTCTCAAGTATGTTGACTTGAGAACGCCAACTATATGGCTGCCACAAGATGATACAAATTTGCTACGACTGGCAATGGAGTATTCAGGTAACTGGGGAATCATTTCAGCACATTTAGCGGCATCTCCTACACAAAAATACTCATCGAATATCGAAAGGAGAACACCCTGGCAATGTTTTGAGCGATATATCCAGTTAGCCGACAAATTCCAATTAAGCGATCTCCGAGGGCCATACTCGCATCAAGCCCAGGTATGGTTGGATGTTGCTAATAAAGCTCAACTAAGCACAAAACGTCGTATTTCCCCCCTTGGTGTTGGAAATGAATCTATACAAAGAGGGCACAGGCGACTAAGATGGGCTAGCATGTTTGACGCTATGCGCAAGGTCATCAAAAAGAGAGAGAGTATGCCAAAGCCTAGTGGAAATGGTTCGGGGAGTAGCTCAAGTCAACGAAAGTCACAAATAGGAGGTGGAGACCCGTCCCCTTCGCCGACTCCAGGAGAGCTTTCCAAGCTCAAATTCGAGAGGGATCGAGCATTGCAAGAGGCATACATGCAACAACGTCAACTGGCTGGATTCACGGGTAATGCCGCTGCCGTTACAGCTGCCCAGAATCTCGCTGCTGCAAATAGGGCTCGGATGGCCCAGGCTGCTGTGGCTGCTCAAGCAGCAAACCGACCTGGTTCTCCTAATACGCAATTAGACGGGGGGAATGTACCAAAGATCAATATGATGGGACAAAGCCAGCAGGCCAAGACTGCCATTGGCGCTCAAATGATGGCCAATGGAAGACAAGTTGGGGTCCCTACGACTTCAGCGAACATTCGAGCTGGCCAACAACAGTCTTCCGGAGTTGTTGCTGGGACAGGGAATATGGTCCCCGGAGCAAGAGCAAAACTACCAGCTAGATTGGGCATGGGAAGCGTTGGTTCCAGTGCACGTCCACAAGCTGCGATGGGTATTCCAGGAACACCAGGAACTCCTGGAACGCCAGGAACTCCGGGGACAGTTGGGGCTCAAATGTCTCCTGAACAGTTACAGCATTTAGCACAGTTAGAACGTCATCGCCAAATGATGAGGCAACAGCAAGTTGTGAATCAGCAAGCAAAACTTAGGGCCAGTACCCCTCAACAAACATCTTCTTCGCCTGTGACTTCATCTGCGGTTCCTGTTCTAGGGCCCGGGGTATCTCCAAGTCCTGTAATCTCTGCTGCCTCGTCAGCAGCAAACCAACAGAAAAAAGTGTTTGCCAATGCGCACCAGATTTCTGCAATCATTAGCCAGATTCAACAAGTACGTCCAGACATGCCGAAAGAACAGGTTACACAGATGGCCACTCATTACCTCAAGCAGTTACAAAAAACGGCACAAAGCAGGCAGGCTGCCGCCGTAGCTGCTGCTGCTGCAAAGGCAGTTGGTGTGGGAAGCTCAAATGCTCCTGGAAGCTCATCTCTACAACAACAGAGAGCTCAAGCGATGCAACATGTTAACTCCCTTCACCTTCCCCAGCAACAGCAGCAGCCGCAACAACAACAGCAACAGCAGCGACAAATGATCAATCAAAAACAAGTCTATCAGCAACAGCAGATGATGAAGCAACAGCAGCAGCAGCAGCAGTTGCAACAACAACAATTGATTCACCAACATCAATTTCAAAAGCAACATCAACAACAGCAGCAACAATTATTCCAGCAGAATCAAAATAGGTCGAGCCGAACTTCTTCTCCTGTAATACGAAACTCGTCGCCTCAGTTGGACGCTATAAATTCTACTTCCCCTCGAGCGCCCAGTGCTTCGCCATTATCAAGGTCAGTGACTTTGGCAGGAAACCCTGCGGGAAAGAATGGTATGAGTGGATCCTATTAATAGTAATCACAGGAAACTGGTGGGTTTTTTGGTCATTTTAGTTGAGGGCAATTCCCTCTTTAATTAATTCTCGTCCATCTGTTATATATAAACGTTCATAGGTATAACAATTGTAAACTAGAAAAATACCCACATATGTCTATAAATTTTGACTTTATTTTCTAGTTTTTGATTCTGAGTATAGCCTTTCGGACTGATAAACGTGTGAGATGTTGAGTGCCACGGGATCAGCTGGTGTGGACAGCCATCCAACAATTCTACTCGAACTAGTTTTTTATGAATTAGTTCCGACAGTAATTGTTTCCACAGGACGCTCTTCTGGAGAATTGATTCAAATTCGTAAGCGATTAACCCAGAACTAATTCGAGGTAGAGCTAATTCTTGCGAAAATAAATTCGTTGGGGAGGACTAGACTACATTGATTAATGGCACTATGTAGATGTTTCAATTCAGATCATGCAATGAGTTCAATATCATCCTGACGAGGAGGTAATTTCGAGTACAAATGTTTCTTCTTTTTGGTTCTCTGTCTAGCCTGTTTCAAAACGCTTGAAAAATCTCGTTGTCCCTTGTTTACATAGACAAGACAATACATGATACAAACCATTATTACCACAAGCGTCGGTAAGCCAAGAGCGATGTAAATGATAGAGACTTTTGGACCATAGTCAACATCAGAAATCTTGCCTCCTTTCATTACGACACTTGATCTCTTCAGTGTCACGATCATGCCTTGATCTATGTAGTTTGCGTATTCATCTCGCTGAGACTTTGGCTGCAGTGCGATAACCACTGGCCTTTCAAACTTGTCTCCAAGCCAGTCCGGATCAATTTTCAAGGGGAACACTCCAGGGGAATTTCGGATCCAATCCGACTTGAAGAAAACACCATCGTTGTTTGTTCCTCTACGGAACAGAGGTATTTTAGCAACGTCTTCAACATAGGCACCCACAATTCGAACCTGGTCCTCGCCTTCAAAGTACTGGGAGTACCACGTTATGAAATAAGTTTTATCGGGCAGCAACTTGGATAGTTCAGCGGGGGTACAAAAAGGAGCCGTGTCCTTTTTATGCTTCCCACCTTTTGCATATCTGTTTGGAGTACACCGGATAATTGGATTCAGCGGGACATATGGGTCATCTTCTTCAATCCATCTTTCTTCAACGACAGGATTCTCTTTGCTTTCACCCTTGTTACTACCTTTACCTTCTTCACTGCCTAAAGTTACCGTAGTTGCCGTTTTGAAGTAGGTTGAATAATCGGGACTGGTATTCCGTGTGACCCCATTTTTCACTTCAGGGGTAATTGTTTTCGGTCTCCCCTGTTTGTTTAATGAGACCCATTTGGCCATTGGATCTTTTGTTTCAGCAGGTTTGGCGGAAAAAGTCACTCCATCTATTACCACTGGTGTGACAACCTCCTCGATGGTGCCCACAGTCCTTGTCCAAGCCTCGATATTATGATGTGACGCTTCTTTATGTCTTTTTTCTACAAGCGCTTGACTTTTTGTTGCACTGTGATCCGTTACATGTCGGGGCTCTATGGCAGTTGTTCCATCAAGGACAGTACCAGAGGGTTGGGCAGCACTGTAAAGATGGCCTGGGACAGCCACCGAGGCTGTAATATCCTGGGCATGTGAAAAGTTTGCCAAATATACTGCTATGAATCCCACAAGCGCCTTCCTCGAAATCATGGCACTTGGTGAAGCTGGCGAGGAAGAACAGTTGGGATGCTGAACATTGATTGGTGTGTGTGGATGAAGACAACGTGCTAGTCACATTGATAATAGCCGCCCAAACATTAAGGTCCAGCAGAGATTTCCAACCACATTGGTCCATCCTATTATCGTAAAGAGAAGATGAAAGTAAAAACAGGTGTACGATTACTTATTAAAATTGACAAGTAAAAACAACAAACACGGCATTTCATAAAATCTAACACAAAGTCAAGTTTCTCGCATATCCCAGATTTCTATCCCCAAAAATATTTTGCGTAGCATTTGTAATCAAAAAGTCTTTAAACATTAAAGGAATGATGAACATGAAAAAAAGGCAAGCTAATGGTGTCCATATCAAGCAAGACAGGTAAGAATACCAAATAAACAATAAAAACCAAAATATTAAAACGTTCTATAACCATCATCATCGGAAAGCAAAGCATTAAGTCCCCATTGTGCTCTAAGAGTAACTGCATTCCATAGATTCGGTGCATCGTTTTTCTTTATATCCCCGATGGGTAAAAATTCTAGATTGCATCTATCCTCCACATTGTTAAACATGGCTCTTAACTCCGAGATCTCGCTTTTCACATGCGAAGCAATGAAAGGATCGGGTAATTCATCATATAATTGGGTATAGAGATGAGAATTGAGCCAAATGTCGCTTGTGCTAAGTTTGTTCCCAAATAAAAATGTAGCATTTCTAGAAGAACTAGAAGCTTCACTGTCAGCATTGGAAGATTGAAAGTATTCATTTCTCAAGACCATAACAGTTGTGTAGTAAGTGTCCAATAGCTTTAGGCATTCTTTATTGGTCTGATTGAGATCTGTATTTTTCGATGCAATCGCTTCTCTAATAGTGGACTCCTCTTTCACGTTTGAGATGTGCCATAGCAAACTCATTATAGAGAAAGCTGTATGAGATGAAGTTTCTATATCAGTTAATCTATCATTCAGATGTACCTCCGGTTTAGGGGCAAGTTGCTGATCTGGCGGAAGAGGAGGTCGAAGTCCAACTTTTGCACACTTTTCTTTGGCAAAAAGTCGCATAGCTGGAATGGTATTCATTTGTAAAGGAAACAATAGTGAATGGCTATTATAGTTGAAGTTCTTTTGCAAATGTTTATAATTCGGATAATTTAAAAACTGATTGTACAGCGTTAAACAGGAAATTTTATCGTCTATAAATTGCATAAATCTTTGGAATTATTAGTAAAGTTTCTAAAGATTCTGGCAATGGCATTTGAACTTACGCGATATTTTGTTTCTTTTGCTTCGGGGTTAGCCAGCTGTCAAGGTCTTTCCCCTTGCTTTTTAAATACTGGACGATATTGTGAAATCCATCAATGACATTCAGGCCATCACGTAAAGCAGGAAGACGTCCTAGGAATAAAAGCTTAGATTTTGTTGGGTAACCCCCTACACAATTTAAGAATCTCTTACCATTTACAGAGACATCTGTATTTGAACTTGGAATGATAATGTATTCATAGGGGTAACAGACCAGATACAAATATTTCACAGCAGCTATACATTCTGGATCATACGGAGATATTGAACGGGAAGTGCCCCATACGTGAAGTTCCATAGCAGTTCAAGAATCAAGAAACCAAGAATGTTTGAAGCAGAAAGTACCAGAATTACAGTTGAAGCAATTAGAGGAACTCGGAAAGAGAAAAGGAAAAGAGGAAGAAGAGAATGATAATTTATATTGGCTACTAGTCTCAGTGCTACGAGTCTCAGTTCCTGCTCAAGGCATCAGGTCAGAAGGAAAGAAGCATTTTAGCCAGATCAGAGCGCTTTTGGCATGTGAAAAGGTTTCAAGGCATTGGAAATCGGAGAATCACATGCAAATCGCCAATCGAAGCTGGCGTGCTGCGATGTACCGCGGCGTTCTGAGTTGTACCGCAGCTAGGCCTCGTCTTCAACAAGCGCTGTTACCATGTTGAACAAGTACCAGAAGAACAGCAAGAGATAGAACCCAAGCTTTGAAAAGCTCTCTACTCTGTGCTTTCCCAGTCTCCTGAATATTTCGGTTGGGTCCAGCTGGTGATCATTCTTGTGATAGCTGTAGCCATTGTATAGCAGCACCGGGAGATTGAGGATAAATGATCCCCAATAACCTTTAAATAGGCACGCCAAGGTCAAAACAGAGTGTAATAGTGTCTCCGGGATAATCAACTAAATGCGATAGGAGGAAAAAAAAATCCCCGGCCATTAGTGCCAATATTCTTGGTTCTTGGACAAAAACAGAGTCCAGAACTCACTTTGTTGATCCGGTTGCACAGGTCGATAGGATTTATGTAATCTTCGACGCATTCAATATTTAGGTCAATTATTGGTTAGCCTCTCAACTTGTTTTGAACAATTGATCCGGTATCCGATTCGACGCTTGCTCGCCAGGGGTTTAGTACCTACCGCTTTCTTCCAAACAACGATAAAGGTTAGTACACTATCAAGAAGCTGCAGTCTGGCCGTTGCCTTTTCGCTTTTGCAGTTACAGGGCGAAACAAAACCCAAGAATGAACGATTTTCTGCAACAGGAACCGATAAAAAGGACCCTACAGACGATTGACCAGGGCCGTTGAATCAAACAAACGTAAGATGAGATCTATGCACATACCCAGATCAGTGTACATCACACAGAAGAAAACCTGAAGAAACAGATTGCCGAAATTGCCCATAAGGACAAATATGAAAAACCTTTCAAATGACGAGTCATCTGCGTTAGCCATTGTATAATTCCCTTTGCCCAACGGTCACTGTGCCCTGCAGAGCCATGGACCCCATGGACCCCATCGAACCTACCAAGCTTCTGACATTTGCGCGGACCCGGCTGTTCGCAGCACCCTGACTCTCTTTCTTCCACTTGTAAAACCCCAACAAGCCCGGGGGACAGGAACAAAAGGACAAGCACCTCCGCTGACTCAGCACGGCCCGATGCTGACATAACTTTCCCAATCCGAAAACGGGTGGCTGGTAGTGCCCGGGTAACCCGGCCGCACCCGGCGGCGGCGCGCTGTGATTGGCCGCCTGGGCGACTCAGAGATAGCTTCATAAACTCGCTTCCCCCCCCGGTTCTTCTCCTGAACCGCAATCTCAGACATCATCATTATATCTTCTCGAGTTGAAACAGTGGTCATATAGCGGGCTCTTCTTCCAGACATGAGCGTTTACTACCAATCTAACGACGCATTCTCCACTTCGACTGGAGGTGCGTATGGTGCTGCTGCGATGAACTCCATAAGCAGCACCATTGCACCAGCAACAGGACTAGCAACGAACATCAAGCAATCCCAATATCTCTCTACGATGAGGTCCAAATCAAGTCCCAAGAACAAGGCCCCGAATATGGGGTTTCCTTCCAACTTTTCGAATACGCCTTTCAGGGTTGGTAGCGGCTCGCCCACCTATTCCGGTGCCCCTCCATCGTTGAGCTCCTCAATCTCCTCCCGGTCAACGGGAACAACAAACACCTTTATATCTTCACGAGCCAAGCATCTCATAAGCAAAGGCTTTGAGCAAGAGGACGATCTTGAGTTCTGTCCCGAGATCAGACCAAACGTATGTATTTTTGAGATTGAGAGGATCTCTTGGCCCACCCTCCAATTTGGCGTCGGGGCTAGAGGTATTTGCGCATGACCAAACACCGCTAACATCGTATTTGAACAACGATCTAGTACTTTTGTATTAACCGCAAAACTAATGCTAATCCATATCAAATGTATGGAAATGATTATACCCAAGCACATTCCCCGTTGAACTCTCCTATTCAACTCGATTTAAAGCTTTCGCCTTCCTATTCCTACCAAAGGAGTCAACAATATATTAATAATGGATTGCAATCGCCGACCTCGACTTTACAACATGGGAAAGGTCAGAGCTCTCCTTCCAGAACCACTTCCACACCCTTTGTATCGAAGAGAATCAAGCGACCAATTGAAATCGTCGACCCCCATACTGGTTTACGGGTGGGCTCACCATTACATGTGAAATGATGATGTTTTATTACCTAATAATACTTAATTCACTATTATGTATGTACTCTTATTATGTTTCATTCTATCTACTCAACCTTGATGTGTTACTGGGCGGTGGGGAATCTCTTTTGGATAGTTTATTTCTTCCTTTTTTTTCCTTTTAAATTGTCATTTACTACTGGTTTCACATTTTATTTGTTTATCAATTACCTCTCACAAAAATGATCGGGTTAGACATTTGCAGACATTGTTTTATGAGAAGCTTATAAATTTCACAAAAGTGCCAGTACTCTGTTTTTCATTATATATAGAGAATACTGTTACTTGTTATAAATATTTATGGAAAAACATAAAATAGAATCCAAATGAATCTATTGATTAGTTTTGGAAGATACAGTAATTCACTAGCTTGTACCGACTGGAGAATAGTACTAATCTAAATCTAGATAGCAGGATCTATCTATAATTATCTGAGTATTGGAAAACAGAATAGAATCTATTATAGTCTTGGAAGATACAGCTACTAGTTTATATCAACTGGAGAACATGAAAGCTCTAGGCCACGACAAATCTACAAATGAATATGAAATAATACTTGTGAATCTTTTCGCAATATATGTTATATGATACATTGTAGCAGTGAACAGTAGATACCGATACCCAGGGATCCTTTTTAATTGAAAGAAAAGATGATGTGCAAGTAAGAACCACCGCATGTGCCATTCGCATGTCCTTAAACCTTGAAACCCTTTGATCGTCTACGACCACGTCCTTTCTCGAATTTGCGACCCTTTGACAAAAGTCTTGGGGCTTTGCCCTTATGAGGACCAAATCCAAAATGTCTAACGGCTTCTCTCGAGTTTCTTGGTCCTCTCACAAGCAAAGTGTTGCTTCCAGTTGGTGCACGCAGGGCCAATTGATCAAGAGTGATTGCTTCACCTCCGGCCTTGATAATTCTAGCTCTTGCAGTTCCGGTGAACCTCAGTGCGGCAATAGTAGCCTTGGGGAATTCCAACAAACGGACGTCATCAGTCACTGTTCCAACAACAACGATAATCTTTTCAGAAGCACCCTCTTGCTGAAGAGCTTTTGAAATGCGGGCGAGAGAAACAGGAGGTCGGTTGGTCTTGGAAAGGAAAAGACTTCTCAAGATGACCTTGTTAAAAGGTGCCGAATCAGTACGACCTATTCACAAACGTTAGAATGCTGGTTCGACAAGATATAGAAGATCATCAGTAAATAAATAGTCGTTTGTCGTAAAATCTAAATGGTCAATCAAGAAAACAAAAAAAAGGCATGGATTGATTCTTTTGGATCTCTCGTGTTGTAATTCCATTTCTGTATCCATGATTCTGGGAATCTCATTTGTGGTGAAATATCTCAATAGACGAGGACTTACGAGCCAAAAAGCTGTAGAGCTTGACCAAAAGCTTCAAGTAGATGTTATCTGACTTGGGAGCAGAGCGGTTGCTCTTCCTGATATGCTGTTTCGATAGCGAATCCTTTCCCATCTTTGGTGTGTGCCTATAAAGACGATGTTGTATTCCACCTCAGCAAGATAATCCAACTCCAATTTCCAAGGTGGGCCAGTAAGCGCCAGCAAAGGTAAATCTGAGCACGAAGTTCCGCATTTGGCCTGAACCACAAAACCAGCATAGGGTTTAGCCCTGGTCATGTGACAGCAAGCATGGAAATGTAAAGCAGGATCCATCTTTTCAATTATTCCACGAAAAGCAAAGTGCTCAAATAAAATGAATAGAGGCTCTGAATACCATCTGGTATGAAAAAAAAAACTGAGAGTTCTGGGTTGCTAATAGACTCCCATTGTCCAAATACTACACGGTTGTATGGCTTTAGGCCTGTACCGTATGCCTTTCACCTCTTGTACAACGCTTGTGGATAACTTTGTACAATAGCAGTGAGGAACATTCTCGCACGATTTTGGTCTCGAGAATAGTGAAACCACAATGCTTGATTATTTAGAGCTTCCCATTGTTTATCGGGAGAGTCAAATAATTAATCTAGTCGATCTAAAGATGGAGGGTTTTCATAAGCTCATACTATAAGGTCTGCCTAAGATATCAATTTGTTGATAAACGGAGATTGAGTAACACCCAATTACTTGTCTTTTGATCCTATCAATGCTCATAAGTTAGCTTAGAAAGGCAAGGAGAAATGTTATACCGACAATGTAGGTACAATAAAGCGCCGGCAGGTACAAGCACAACTTTACAGAATAAAAAAGAGTACGATGGGGGTGGGTATGATTATCTTATGGATAAGGGTCCCATGTCTTGAGCTTCGCAATTTAGCGCTATTCGCTTGTTCGAATGATGACAAAATCCGGTTATAGTCCCCAGAAATCAAACGAATGAGGCACCATAAACCGTACCTAATGACCTCATAAATTTGTACCTGCACCGGAGAAGGAAAGCCAACGCTGCCATGTCTCAGAAAGGCCCAAGTGATGCTTATTCAAAAAGGAACTAGCTTTTAAATCCGAGTTCAAAGGAAACAGCCCAGATGTATCTTTCATGAAGCTTTGGCTTAAATCTCAAAGATGAATTTATATTTGCATGTTTAGTAATTACTAGTTATATTCCTAGTTATATTCCTTGGCTTTAGTCTTGCTTTGCGTGAACGGCTCTCGTTGATGGCTGAACGAACAAGGAAACTAGCTCACTTTATGAGGATTGAGTTCTTGTAGATAATAGGAATGGATCAAAGACAGTACTACATACCGTTACGTTTTGTCTTCATGTTCACAACTTAGTTAGCTCATGACGGTTGAATTGTAATTTTAAGCTAAAAGTCCAGCTACCAAAGGATTCATAATAGGAACCGTTTACAGAAGAATTATACTTTTTTGTATAATGACTTTTTGATTGAACCAAAAAAATGTACGGGTATAATGGGCTAACTGGTACTCGAGTTCGCTTACATAATTTACTTTCATGAAATTGGTATTTTTGATTCTTGGAAAATAGGAGCTATCAAATTATTGGATGGAAGGGCATATCCGTCAAATGCGTAGAATGATAAATGAATATTATCTGAAGCTTCTCTTCAAAACTTAGCCAGGCTTCGCAATGTTAGTAGTAGTCTGAAACAATGTTCAAGATGAGTAAAGATAATCTTTCCCGAAAGATCCATAGATCCCGAAAGATCCATAGACGACAAGATGATATCAGAAGTAGATACACTCGAAGGAGAAAAGACGTATGGAATCACCTTCAAACTTTAAATCATCAAAACTACAATCTGATCTTAAAGGCCTTGAGATGATAGCCAAAGTAGACATGCATTAGTATTCAAGAACCGATGGCTTTATCTAAACGGAGGACGATCAACCTTGAGCATGATTCAGCTTATATGGCTTGTTCTGATCTCGAGCCTTATAAGGTTCTAAAAGATCGGCTTCAAATAAAGGGGATGAATACTATCACTTCTCCATAATGATCAATCAGGGGAAGGTGCCATGAATACTTGAGACGCATCTATGTACTAATAACTTTGTCAAAGTTTACTATGAGAGCGAAAACACGCTCATTAAATCTTTTCCAGATGATCGAAACAAGAAGGGAAGTTCATCAAGTAGCCATTGGCTAAACATCTGTCGAAGAATGATTGCTTGGAGGGTTCTCGATTAAAGACTATATTTCAGAAACTAATCGATCCTACAAGCAGACATCAATTTCTTAGATCAAGAAAACTAGCCACACCATCTAGAATCGTTTTAAGTTCTTAGGCTCCATTATTTGACCGAGATATTTGTTAGTTCAAAATGCTTCACAAGTATATTCCATTCAAACAGATCTTAGCCCAAGATGTTAACTATAATGGATTAGTCAAACTTTGAGTATGTAGTTCACTATAATAACTAAGGTCCAACGAAAGGTTTTTGATCTTATAACAGCGACCGAGAGAAACCCCTTTCGAAGTCACCAGCTTTTGCTATTTTGGAAAGATCTTCGCTCCGCTTGACCAGCTTTTTCTTTTGCGAAAATTGTTCTTGAAGCATAATATGTGAGAATTGTATGACAGTGGAACAGCCTACACCGTTGAAGGAGCCAACTAATGATCTGAAAGGCATCTTTATTTAAATTGGAAATCAAGACAGCTTTAAAAAAAAAATGGAGGCTTTATACCCAAGATAAAGTATCATTTCTATTGTTCAAACCGGACTAAAACATCCCCTGGCCAGGTAGATTTTGTTATTATACTGCATGCCGTCTCCAATAGGAATAGACTCACAACACTACCGATATCACCCCTAACTTACTCTAACGACATCAGGAAAGATTTCTAAGCACGGTGTCGAGTTATCTCGTTTTCCGCTTGCGAGAATTTCTACCTTTTTTCTGTTGGGAAAGAGCAGTTCCGTCGTGTACCCTTTAATATGGTGATGAGTATTAACAACCCTGTGCTATTGAGTTCCAAAATTTTTGATCTTATGATCCAAAATGTGGCATAGTAACAAGGTTTCTAGCCTTCTTCTTTTCATCTGCAAATTCTTGGTTCGGATCAAAAGAACTATTACTAATGTTTAGCATTTGTTAACGCTTCAACCTTGCTTAGGCGAGACCAAGCTCTTTAAACTTGTATGTGTTTTAGGAGAGCTAATCTGGTTAACCGGGTCTATCTATTGCCGATACCATGCCTGGGTTGGCTTGGCGGGCAAATATCCCTTGCATCCATCTGCGTTGTTCATCGAGGTTGCACAACTGGCGATGGCACCGCTGGAAAAAAGACATCCAAGCACATCTAAAGCATTCCGTGGGGCTGATCCAGACACTTTTAGTTGTGCCTTCCGAGTTAGACGTAGACAATGAGCGGAGTGCCTGGATCTCTGAGAAGGGAAAAACTCACAAGATCGCTCAAAGAGGAAACGTTTTACTTCCCTATGTGAATGGATATTTCGACTTAGGCTTGGTTGTGCATGTGGACGCTCAAGCCTATTTTTTAAACCTCAACAGTAAAAAACCCTCTTTGACATTGCCCATGCCCACTCAGTCTCAGAATTCAAAGCCGTAATTGCTGCGCGCACACAAAGACAAAAAATCTATATCAACAGGGGCATTTCCCTCGTCATCTCCCGTTCTAGCTAGCCGGTTCACTCAACATCAACCGCTCATACTGTAGAGATCTCGACTTTATAATAATAACGCTCACTCAGATCGTTGCTTTGCCAACTCTGCTATCTACTAACTGTCGAGCTGACCTTACCCTTTGCGATAATCTTTCCAAATCTAAATGACGTCTTTCAGAGATATAGTAAAACGGCTGGAGGTCCCGCAGGAGCAAGATGAAACTCAAGAGTCGACAGTACTAAAGAACAAAGACATTATTCCTATGCCGGTTGAGAGACGGATATGGAATTACTGGTCGTATTTTGGGGTCTGGGGGATCTCAAATATGTGCATTTCGATATGGACTGCTGGATCCTCTATTCTGAGCTTGGGAGTAGCTATCCCTCATACGATGGGGATCATTGTCATAGGGAACATTGTTTTGACAACACTGATTATCCTCAATTCATGGGCGGGGTCTACTTGGCATATAGGTTTTACAATCTGTCAAAGGGCTTTGTTTGGCATTTATGGATCTGGTCTTGGCTTGTTGGTTCGAATAGTCTTATCGGTTGTTTGGTACGGATCACAGGCATGGCTCGGAGGTTTAGCTGTTACGGCTTTGATTTCAACTTGGAGCAGATCGTTTCTGGAAATGAAGAATACCTTTCCTGATCATGTCCATATGACTAGAAGAGATTTTATCGGTTTCTTAATTTTCCAACTGATTTCTCTACCGATTCTGGCTATACGGCCCGAGAAGTACAACAAGTTTATCAATTTGGGAACAGCTCTTACCTTTTTTACCATGCTCGGCATTTGTATAGCTGCGTGTGTTGAATATGGTGGCGCTGGGCCATTAATGACCACTCATAACAAAGTATCTGGAGAAGATTTGGCATGGGCTTGGGTCTTTGGTATAACATCTTGGTATGGTGCCCTTTCTGCGGGAGTTTCAAACGCTTCTGATTTCGCCCGTTTTTCGGAGAAAAAAGTGTCGGTTGTACCAGGAGCCGCTATCGGTACTTTAATCTGTGGAACGGTTGTGCCATTGATGGGCGTGTTAGCTGCAAGCGCAACAAAGGGAACATATAATGTAGAACTATGGGACCCTCTGAACATTTTGTTGGTTTGGTTAGAGAACCATTGGACTGCAAAAGTGAGAGCTGGCTGCTTCTTTGCCGCTATATCAATGATTTGTTCTCAACTTAGTCTAAACATTCTATCAAACGGTTACGCTGGAGGAATGGATATGGCTGGTGTTTTCCCCAAGTTTATTAATATTAAGAGAGGCTCGATTATCACGGCATTACTCTCATGGGTTGTTCAACCTTGGGATTTTTACAACACATCCAGTACTTTTGTCAGCGTGATGGGAGCCTTTTCTGTTTTTATGGCTCCGCTGACTGGGTTAATGATTTGTGACTTTTTTGTGATTCGCAAACAGAACTTGGTTCTTTCAGATCTTTACACCTTAGATCCCAACGGTACTTATTATTACACGAAAGGTATCAATTTCCGAGCTCTGGTCTCTTGGGTTGTAGGCTTCACACCAGGTATTCCAGGCTTGGCTGCCAGAGTAAATGACAGCATAAAGATTGGACAAGGCATTAGAAACTACTACAATGGCAATTGCTACTTTGGATTCTCAATATCTTTTTTCCTCTATTGGGTCCTATGTAAGATATGGCCTGTCAAAAATGCTGGGGCAAAAGATGAACAGGACCTTTTTGGTACATTCACACCTGAGGAGGCCAGGAGCATGGGAGTGATACCCTTTAGGGAAAGCAGATCTGATACTAATTCAGCTACCACCACTATTCATGAGTTTGCGCATTCTGAAGATGCCGAGATTGGCGATAAAACAAATTGGAAACTGGAGGACCAGAATGCCAAAATAGAAAAATGATGAATCTGCAGAGAAACAATTTCTTGGTTTCTTTCTCTCTAAATTATCGAAAAAGTTTTGCTTTGTTTTACCTTCTTTTATATGATAACCATGGATGCATTGATTTACTGGGTTTGTTTTGAATCATTTATAAATCGTTAATCTTGGGATTTTCAATCAATAATATTATGACCAATATTTCTATAGTAAAAGTTGTAGAGATTTCTAAATCTTTTAAGTAAAATGGTGCCCATATTCTAAATCTGTAACTTCTGAGGCAAAACATCTATTCCTTTGAAAATCAAACCAGACATGTATATCCCTATGAAAAATTTGTATTGTTTGTATTTTTTAATGCTCATAACAGTTCTTCTCCCTTTTTCAAGGCTTTTACACCAATTTCATATTTCATCCATTCGTGCTTAATTTCAGCCTCTTCCCCAATCTCTATCTTCTCAAGTAGTCCACTTCTATTCCAGTCAAACAGAGCTTGCATCATTTCTTCAAACGTTTTATAAACGTCCAAACGTCCAACCCAAGCAGCTTTGTATGCTGCTCCTGTTGCACAGGCATCTGCTATTTCGATTTTGAATGCCCCTGAAGTTGGACCTAGCACAGAAGACATGGTTCGACAAATTGATACATTTTGCGAAGCTCCTCCTACAAAAAAAACACGATGAGGTCTCTTGCTAGTTACTCCGTTTTCACTATTGTCTGCTTCTGTGAGCATTGGCCCAGCTCTTAACCTCATTGACAACGACTGTGACTCGAGAATCGCCTTTGGGTCGTCTTCAGGAATTGCCCAGGATTTGAGATCAGTCGACAGTTCATCCGTTACTGGATTGTATTCAAATCGCCGAGTTCCAGCTGTGGCATCGGGAACTATCTCTGCAAGAGGAAAGTATATTCCTAGCTTCACTGGATCAGATGAAGATTTTGCTTGTCCTAGATTGGGGTTTTCTTCAGCCAGCTGGTTGAATATTTTCCAACTATCACTAGGATTGGAAAAATCTTGAGTTTTTGAAATCTTCTGGTTTAACTCATCCCTAATTTTCTCACGGGCTAAAGAACCATTGCAGTAGCAAACCATTCCCATATAGAGACCGTTTGTTGTGGGATGGGAGAATATATGATACAAGTCTGAAGGAACCAACCTTTCTGTGGCTATTAACACTGTGGTCGAAGTACCCAGAGAAACCATCAAGTCGCCCTTTTCTAAAGGCAATGACAAAATAGTAGCAGGATTGTCTCCGGTGAATGTTGCAACTTTGCACAATTCTCTGTCAAACCCATACTTTTCAGCAAAATACTTTGAAATGTTCCCTAAAGCCTTGCCACCATCTTTCTCCACAGGCCCCAACCTATCAATCAAGTCTTTTTTTGTGTTTTCATTGCTGGATCCACTTGCCACTTCAAGCAGTTCATCGTACCATGTCTGATTGGATATATCCCAAAGGTTCATTCCGCAAACATCGCTAACATCCAAGGGGGCAATTTTACCAAGAAAGACCGAGCACAAAAATGAGGATACTAGCGAAATTCGAGCAGTCTGTTCATATTTTTCAGGATTTTCTTTTCGAAACTTGAGGATTTGTGGTCCTGTGAACCGATGATGTGCTTTGGAACCTGTAATCCTAGCCAGCTCTTCTGAACCACCAACTTTTGCTTCAAACTCCCTACATTCAGACGTAGTCGAGTGATCTTGCCAGTTTGGAGAATACTCGTGTGAAAACGTACTTGGGTATCCTATCTGCTCATCCAAGCGCAAATCTGGATGTAGATTATCGAGTACACCTTCTGCATTGTTGTTCCAGTAAACCGATCCGTGTTGTTGACCAGCACCAGAAATGCAACGAACGAGATGGAACGGGAAATCGTCGTCTTTCATCTTATTGAGCAGCAAATCAAGAGCAGTAACCCACATCTTAACGGGGGCATAAACGGATCCATCCTCCGAGTTTTTGAACACACCCTTGTCAACGCCATATTCTGGTGTGTCTTTATCGAACTCTACATTGTACTGGCTGTGCTGCCTTAATTGCTCGTCGACTATTACCGCCTTTAATTGCTGTGTCGAAAGATCAAAACCTAGGTATAGGGCACTCATAGCAAAAGAATAACGAATAAGCAATTGCTTGGTGGAAGTTGGAATTCGTAGTACGTGAAACCAAGATCGGAGGAGTATTTTGAGATTCCTTGTGTGCCTATTGAGCTCTGTAGTACAAAATGTACCAACACCCTTCAGCAACCAGAAACGCTCAGATCAAGCCACAAAATACTAGAATTTCCACAGAATACAACATCTTACAAATATAAATTAGATCATTACGCAAAAAATGTGTGCTAATTTTGCTCTTTGCTAGTGTGGCAATTCTGCTATTTCCAACCCGTTCTATAAGGCTGTTTTGCCTCCTATGTGATATGATTTGGTCTAATCACATTTCTCTTCAAAAATGGACTACTAAGAAGTTCCACCTTGTTCGAGACATCAATAGGAGTAGGCGTCCTAGACGCATTAATGTGGTTAAAAACTGGATGACTCACGCCCAATGTAGCAAAATATTCTTGCAACTCGTTCTCCCTTTTTGTGGTTTGCTCTCTTTCTCGCCTATCGTTCAAAGATCTAAAATATCCTTTCCAGAGCGGCATACAAAGAAAAGGTGGAGATGATTTGTTAGTTGCCGTTGATCTTGAGTTCCGATTCGGGTTAAAAAATGCGAAGACTGTTCTTGGATATTTCGCTTCCTCATCTTCGCCATCAGCATCCGAGTCGGATGAATCATCATTTTCATATGTGTATTCTTTAATGGGGATTTTTTGATAAGCGTGTTTGTCACCCTTGGCATGCGATTCTGCTGCAGTCTTGTTTTTTAGGGTTATTGACGTGAATAGCGATTTCATCACACGTTCCCTACTACTGACACCGAATTGAGAGCTGAAGGTCCAGGGCTTAGGATCTTCCAAGCCAACAGAATCAGCATGGCGCGTATCCCTCTCAGTCGTCAAATTGGATATCTGATTTCCAACGTTTCTATCTGGTTGGTGAATTGTAGAGTCTTTACTTTGTGATAAATGAGTAACTTCTTTTCTGGTATCATCTTTGGTAGTGGCCGCGGCCGTGGGCGAGGTTGATGATGTAGTTGTTTCTTGAAGTTTGAGCTTTTTAGTTTGAGGAGACTTTTCTTCATTTCTTTTGCGCTTTAAGTCTCCATTAAATCCCTTTCCAGAGTCATCAATGTTATTTGCTGAAGGGATTGTTGATGGGATTTTACCGGTCGTTGTTGTTATTGTTGTTGTTGCTGCTGGTGCCCCCACAGTTGTAGTACTCTTCTTCTGTGCTGTTGAACTTAGTTCCACGGGCTTATCATCTTTGGGCTTAGATACTTTCGTTCTGGAATTATCCAACTGCTTAGAATGGAACAGAGTGCTGTCTTTTTTTTCAGAAACTGGTTTGCCTTTGCTTGGTCCAACTTTTTTTGATACTAGCGGTTCACCATCCTCTTTGGACTTTGGACCTAGTAGGCGGGTTAATTCGTCTAAGCTCAGAGTTGAGGGTACTGTTGGTTTATTATCATCTTCAAAGCCATAATCAAATTTTTCCAGGTTGTGTAGTTCTTTTAATGGTGATTTATAAACTTTCCAAGTGTTTTTGTTGTTTGAAGCGTCAGATCGCGTTGACCTCCAAGAACACGTAACAAGCACCTCTAGATTTTTCCTAAAATTGGTTCTCGCTTGTGAAAGCATTTCAAAGCGATTAAACCTTCGTAGGTCGTACTCTGAACCGGATTTATACGTGTCATATACATCTTTAAACTGTTGGTGTATAATGGTTTGCCTTTTCTTGTCCGTAAAATACTCATCAACTAAACGGTGAACTTTCACATTAATTGAATCCTTTCTATAAATGGGTATGGATCCTCCAGTAATCGCTTTCCTTTTCTCATTTTCATCTTGTGATTGGGTTAGATGCCCGGCCAGATTTATTTTCATGCGATTTCGTTCTTCATCTTTTGCTACAATCCTTAAAGCTAATTCAACATCGTTCTGAAACTCTTGATGAATAGATATAATATGGTCAGCACCTTGAAACATCTTGAGAGGTAAGCATGTAGATTTTTCACTCTCGTGAGAAATGGTTATATGATCACCATTACTTTTACAATTGTTTGGTGCGGAATCTGCGCTTAGAATTGTGCTAACTGGGTCGTTTCTGGTCTTGTTCTTCACATTTAACACAGCAGCTTTAGTCACCGAGTATGACATGGACAACTGAATTAATCCACCCGCTTGCTTTTATTTTCCCTTTGATTTTCGACCTTACCTCCTGTTGACAGAAAGATATTCTGATAGTAGCACTCAGTGATGGATAAGCTAGCTT
Organism: Alloascoidea africana; assembly: GCA_030581615.1. Classification (NCBI taxonomy): domain Eukaryota; kingdom Fungi; phylum Ascomycota; class Alloascoideomycetes; order Alloascoideales; family Alloascoideaceae; genus Alloascoidea; species Alloascoidea africana. The sequence continues at coordinate 150,661 of JAKTTT010000012.1, forward strand.
GAACCCTTCCACCTTCTCGTAAGCTGGAAGCACGGTATCAGAATTACGCATTCTTTGGAAAACTCTGTACCACTAATAATGAGCTTGATCTACCAAGCGCCACACAGAAGGCCTATTTAGAGTACCCATTGGATCGAATGTGCTAAATGTACGATCTGCTGTTTTCCAGTAATGATCACTATTTAATTAATTTGATCCTACGCAAATATCAAGGTGGTATAGGATGAAGGAATTGGCTCTTTTTTAAACGATATGTGTAGAATGCTAATTGCTTAAGGGAGAACAATTTGAGAGAGATTATTCGTCAAGATAATTCACAAAGCCTGGTTTTTTTGAATGATGCGTTATTCTGAAGAGCTCCTCAATCCATATCATTCTCAATATTATCGTCTGATCTCGTTGATATTAAGTCAAAAGCGCCTTGATATTCATTACACAACGTCTGTGAATCAGAATGTCCATTGTGAAAATGTAAGAGAAAAGGAAGTGGATCGGATTAATCACAATCTACATGCTTAACGTTTTATAAGGAGACCCTACCCAAGCATGTAGATCTACCAGAAGACATACAAAGCAGGCAACCAAATAATTAGGTTCTGTTTCAATTTCTAACTTCCTAGTCATTAATATCCTCTACTTTTTTCATAAGAATTAGGTCCTAAGTACACATAGTCAAACAAAAGAGCCCATCTTTCAGTCTTTGACTAATTCAATCCTTTTTCGCTGTAAATTGTTTGTGATTGCCGGGAAGCTCGTGTATTTTAGTCTTCTACTCTTTAAAACCTCAAAATACCTGATCCTAAAACAATTGGAAGAGATACGAAGACTCTCTTTCTCCAATCAGAAAATCAATTAAAAATCAGCTCCACAAAAACCAAAAATGGAGAAGGTGCTATCAGATGGCATGAGTCCTAGAGAAAACTTTTTGGGGTCATTGGAAAAACGAAAGAAGTGGGGAAAGACATCTTTCAACAAAACAACCCCAAGAACACTCAAGATTGGATTCAAGGTGCTATCATGACCTACTCAGCCAATGGGAATAGAGCAAAAGTTAGGAAAACTGGAATGATATAGAGATTATAGATTTTCAGATAGTGTATTTTAACTGGGAAAATTGCTAAGTAAATGCTTTGTATGTGTCAACGTAGAGCGTCAACAATACGCGAATCATAACTACATTTTAGACTATATGGCCGTCTTATTTTTGGTTCAGAAGTAGGTGTGGCTTATGACGATAACATTGAAATGGCACCGATTGTTCATGAAAAAAGAACATTTAGTCAGCTCTGGAGTGTGCACTTTTGGACACTTTTTCGTCATAGTTTCTCTTTCCAGATAGAAAGACAAGCATTGAGAACAAACGAGATTGGGCAGAGCCGTTTTATGCGGACAGGCATGCTAGATGACAGAACTACAGTAAAAGAGAAGCTACACACACACAAACCGTTTTGTCTAGCCTGACCAAGAAAGAAAAATCGTGATTTGTGATCATAAATAAATTATCGTCAGTAGCACATTTTCTTGGTACTTGTTTTGTATACCATACATCTATCTCACGAGTGATTCCTCTCTTGTTTGGTCTCCAGACAAACGAGTTTGAATTATCGTTCTCTGCATATGACAATGCAAATTGTGCAGTTCTTCAAACTGCAGTTGTCAACTTGTTTCAATTGATTTCAACTACAGGAAGAACGACTCCAAATGTAAAGAAGCCATTGAAGAGTCAAAATCAGAAGTATAATTTTAGATAATGGAATAGAAGTCATAAGTACTAAAGCATGATTACATCAACACTTTATACCTGTTAAGGAAAGCGATATGACATAAAAAGTGAGAGAAGAATTTGTATAAGGTTGATATTAAACCGAGTAACATCTTTCAAAAGTGAAAGTTTACAATAGTTTTTGTGGAATCTTCTTATTGCTGTGCTGTGGCATTTTCATGTTTTTGAATGGCACAAACATTTGAGGGGTACTAAAAGTTTATATGAGAGCGATCAAGAAGAGATGACGGATTCAAGCCAATCCACAGCATATTGAACAAACCAACAGTTAGAGCACCAGAACATCCTAGATTAAGTTTTAACAAGTCACTCAGATACTTTTCTCGATGTTTCAGGTCGTGCCCTGTATCATTGTCTGTTAATTTTCAAATAACAGCCATTGGTGCCTAACAGGGAAAATTATAACAATAATCCGATCTATTACCTTTGGTCAACTACTATTCTCTATGAAAAACGTAGTGGGAAGTATCCGGATTAATGGTTGAAAGCAAACTCATCGATTTTTAGAATTACACTTTCCAACGTGCTTTCTAAAAACGGTATGAACTCTTTTTTTGTCTAGATTGTAGGAACCCATACACACTATTGGGAAAAATGCTAAAAGATCGAGACTTACACCGAGTTTGAGCAAGCAACAATCGAGAATCACTACAATACACTATACCGTGTGCAACCTCGAGAAATATGTGGCTTCCCACTCTTCTAAATAAAGCATAGTTCTCTACAGGTTCCCATCTCCCCTCAAGGTAAAATAAAAAAAAGTTCGGTCATGACATGCCGTTGCAATCATAGTGCTAGTCGGGGATTTAAAAGTTTTTCTTGATTTTGAAAGAGCCCAATGCTGTTTTTGCTTCACAGATTGTGCACTTCCCTGCGTATGTGCCGTTCCTCTTGCATTATTCGCACGTTGTACGTGCATAACGGTTTCTTTGTGAAAGAGCGAGGAGAACACACTGTATTGGTGATATAAAACGCTGTTTTCACTGCTATTTGACTTCTTCCAACTCTTCTACATTCGGCTCTCCTACCCCTAATTAATAGTAAAATGGCACAGGCTGATAGCTCTACTCCTCTGACTAGTTCTTGGGAGCAAGAGATTAAGAACTGTTCCTTTGAACGTGATGATTCGATAGAAAGTCTGAAGTTGATGTCACCAGTGAGAAATTCTAGGCTATCTTTCATTTCATCTGATTTTTTTGCGACAAAGTCGCCATCGATGTCTTCTTCTTACACAACGAATTTAGATGGAACTAGATCAAGTTGCGGCTATCCCAGTCTGGATGAAATTCTTGAAGGAAGATCCAGGTCTCCCTACTCCCTAGTCCAATTTTCTCGCCATGCCGCACACAACCATTGTGCAGAAAATCTAGAGTTTTTACTTGAAGTGAACAACTTTTGGTGTTTGTTGCAAACAGAGATTGAAAGTTCATGTGCGGATAAACAAAACAACGCATCAGATTCAAGTCGTTCGGTAGAAATATTTGCGAGTCAGTATCAAGCCATTTTCAACAGATACATTACGCCAGGGGCACCATTTGAGGTTAATCTTTGTAGCGAGTCTCGAGTAGCTCTGATATGCCTTCACGATCATATATCATCATCGGTTTTACAGAAATTAGCCCATCATGGACGAAATGGCGACCCTTTCCGTTGTCTTCAAGATGCTTATAATCAGGTGAAGGAACTAGTGAGAGATAGTACATATGTCTCTTTTATCGGATCTGCTTGCTCCCAATGCAATTATGTCGAGACCAAGGAGGGCTGTATGTCTTCTCTGGATTCTTGCCAACATTCTGCATCGACTTCAGAAGCTGTGGATAACTCCAATTCGCTTCTCTCCAGTAATAAAGAAGGAGCTACAAATGACCAGCATTCAAACTTCTGCTCCACTTTATGCAGTGATCGGTTACCAAAAGGCAATATTTTCAAAGAATCTTACGCCATTTCCTGGAGTGGAAAACCTGACCATAAATTCGAAATAGAAAGGAATGAAGATGGCAGCATCATCTCAATGGAGAGCAAACTTGATTTCCATGATCCTATTAGTCAGGAGAAAATCAACAATTCTTGCTTAATGGACTCAACACCAAGGAGTGTTCCTTTTGCTTCATCCTCCATACCATTGGGTAAAGGTGATAAAGCAAGCTTGCCCAGCACATTTCCAGTATGCGAACAACTCGCCACAGTAACGCCAACCACACCATGCACATCATGTTCACCAATTCACTCAACTAGCGAAGATAGAAATATATCTTCCAGGAATGAAACCCAGATTAAGCAGCTTAATGAGTATTTGAACAACGGCTTCAAGCAAGGATTTGGCTTTTCTAAACAATGGGGGAAGAAAATGACCAAAAAGTTGAACGTCCGGACCATTTTTACAAAAGGTTCCAACACTTTTCCAACGACATCTTCAGGATCATCCTCATAACGATAGATAGAGGGAGAAACTATTTTTGTATATAAACGATTATGATGTCAACAATCTGTAATTGTCTATAAAAGTATATTTATTATTGGGGTTAAGGATACATTTTTGGGATTTAAACATATAATTATGATGATTCACTTCTAGTATCTATTTGCAGAGGAATTGTGCTGCCTTTTTCTGTTTTAATCCCGTTAAAGCAGTAAATCCTAAAACCGAAGGATTTAAGCAGCGAGACCATTGCATTTCTAGTCCTAAAGCGTTTTGATAAGTTGGCATCTTATGGCTGAACAACGATGGATTGCAATGCATTAGAATCTTTTACCAAAGGAAAAACTAAAAGTTCACTGTACCAGTTGGTTCCTCAGTCCAAATGACAACTAACTGTTCACAATGTTGAAAAACATTGAACAAAAGGCTTGATATCCTGAAGACATTGGCATTTGGCTTGTTAAAAATTCCTAACCTTTTTGTTATTCTTCTCTTTGTTCTTTTCTACTATAAGACTTCTCAAAAGATTATTCTCCATTTTCAACTCTTTTAACTTGTGCTCGTAAGTTCTTGATTCTTCTGTTAATTCTTCGATTTTTTGTTCCATTTCTTGTTCTCTTTGCTTTTTCTTTATCCGAAACCTGGCAGAAGCTTCTGTGTTTCTTCTTCGTTTCTCTTCTTCGGAAGTTTGACATCTCACACTTCTTTGCTCTGAACCTCTTCTGGAAGAACAAGTCGAGTTGATGTTTTCTGATCTACTCACTGTCTGGTTATTATAGCCGTGTTCAAGTTTTGAGCTGTTGTGTCCATCTCTACTATCAACAACTAGTAACTGCTGATTCAAAATCGACTCGAAGTCTGCTGCATAAGTATCAACATCAACGCTGTGGCCAGCGTTGCCAGCCGGCGGCGAATTATAGAAAATATCACCGAAACCGATAGCACTATCCATAGTCTGGTTAAAATTCTCTTCACCTCTGGAAAATTGAGTTCTATATCCTTCATTTTCTTCTAAAGGAATCTGAGCTTGATGTCTAGTCATTTTGTAGTCTTCCAGATCTAGGTTGGGATCATCGTGCTGTGTGTTCTCTCTTGGCCTTCTCATATACCATTTAATTTCTCAGAGTAAAAACACCGTGATGAAACTCTTCTTCAATTAGTGGGGGGTTAATTGTTCACTGATATTTCTTCAGAGTTCTCTTGCTATGGATGAGGAGACTGATAGAATTAAACAAGGCAAAGCCCATATATAAATAGACCCAAGATTTTTTACTGTAAGATAAACTTCATTTGCAAATTACTTGATGCTGTCTCTGGCTCATTAGCTGGCGTGGCTATACAGCTACACACTCTAATGTCTCAAATCCTTACCGGTGTTTCTGCCCTCGCTTAGACATTAACAATTTGGCCCAACCAATCCTTCAGCCATGACCTTTTAGGCCTTCCCATTCATTTAAACAAAACAAATATACCTTTTCACTCTCCTCTCATCTCCTTTTTCTCATTTTTTAACAGTTGATCGATTTTTCCCTCTATTTTTATTGACCATTCTCCACAACACCCCAATTTCGTCTAATTTCACGTGCGATGGTGCGCATATGCTACTACGACATAGGCCTTTACAACCAAGAGCCTAAGGCTCTATTAGGTTTGTAAATGGGTGTTAAAATCCATTCTCTGATGTTCGGGAATAAATATTCATCGAAGCGATCTAAATCTTAGCTTTATCTTTCCACTGGTAGTTCAAGTAAGTCTATCACCTTAAAAGTCTGGAAATCCACATCTGACTTTTGGTTAATTGAAAACTTAATCTCTTTAGTTTAGGAGTTGTATGGGGAAGATATAAAAGATTTCAGCATTCAACCCCGTTGTAAACCTCATACGAAAAACCATGCTTTAATCCTCAATTATTCCTTCAATGCTTTGTATTTGTTGTACATGGTTTATTATATTCTGCCCTAACGTAGACTACAAAAAGGTCGCAGGTTTATTACAATGCTCGGGCTTCAGGGCTGACTCTCTTTCCTATGCAATGGTGATCATTTGATCTTTCCATGTACAAAAAGCAACTCACATAAGCGTTATCTATGGCCAATATAATCTGTTCAATAGTAATATGGTGTTATGCTAAACATGCTGCTTTGTATGCCACATGACTGAGATTTGATCTGAAGGGGGTGAGCAAGCACTTGGAGAGATAGCAAAAAAAAAAAACGGATTGCGCAGTATAGGCAGAAATGAAGGAAAGTTGTAAACATGAAGCAACTTAACCTGTTCGCGAATAAAAAGAAATAATGACCTTGCTTTAATTGCTCGTCCCATGGAGCAAGCATATCTATTTCGTGAGTATGTTTAGGCGTAATAAAAGTTGCAATAAGTAACCCCTAAAAGATAACGAGACCTGTTTCGCATAGGTGTGTGGAGATAAGATTTTGGACTAACAATATGGATGTGGCAATAGAGCTAGGAATAGGCTATCTGAAGGGCTCATAGCTAGTCGTTGAGATCATCACGGTAGCTCTAAACAACCTACCTGTATGAAACGCACCACTACGTTGTGAAGCTAACGGCGGAAATTTGGAGGTTTGTTTCACCATATGAAGATCAAGCGCTCCAAACGCAAGAACATAAAGAAAACTGCTAGCCTCCTGAATGCACCGGCTTACAAAAGGGAATTACCAAAAGACATTAACAAAGCCGCATCATCGTCGTCAAGAAAGTCCACATCGACTCAGGGGTTGCTTGCTACTGCTCCAAAAGCGGCAGAAAAGAATTACATCCGATCTGAACTTGTTGAGGAAGTTCTATAATCTACCCCAATTTAGGAAATTGTCTCCACTAGATAGATTTGCAAAAAAAGAGATCTAACCGTTAGAACGGTAAAAATATTGACAACCCTGGGATTCGAACCCAGGCCTCCGAAGAGATCAGGACCTTAACCTGACGCCTTAGACCAACTCGGCCAGATTGCCCACTTTTTAGATTTCAAATCTAGAAAGAAAATACAGTAGATACCTATTTGTTGATTTGTTCCCTAAGATCTCAAAGCTGTTACAAAATTGTACTAATGATCATCAATAGTACTGAATGCTTTTGGAAATTGTACAATTGTGCCTATAATACTAACACTCTAAATGTGTCCGAAGACAGTTAGCTTTTGAGTTTTCATTTTAGTTTTCCTCATTAACGGCTCACAATGCTTTTTTTTTAGTGATAAAAAGAAGATTTCAGAGTTGAAGAGCTTCTTTCTTACATAAATTATAAAAAACGGATTCATGTTATAATTTTTTTGGCACATAATACGATGCTGAGATTCTATTTTGGCCAGTATCACTCAAAGTACTTGATGGAAAGTTTATGAACAGCAATCATCAATCTGAGAGTTCAGAGCACAAAATTATGCAAAACTTCCAAACTATGGATATTTACCATTGACGGGTAATACATGTTACAAAAACGTTTAGCGAGTGTCAAAATACGCTTAACGAGAAGACCAATAGAACAGATCAAGCACATATCTTTAAAAACTTGACATAGGTACCAATCAAATTGCTTTAGACAATTGTACTTTCTGCGCTTGCTGTGGAAGTATTGGGGATGAACGTCACTTTCAGTGGTCTCGTTTACTTTGGGAAGTTTGAGTGTTTGAGATCTCAGTTTAAGGGTATTATGAGTGTAGTTGAAAATCATCAAAAATTTATAGAAAGCTTCTCAGTATGATCAATGGATTGCAATTCTTTTCAAAGCTTGATAAACGTTGTACCACCTTAAGATTCTATATAACTTCAGAACTTTATCCTCTTATACCAGTTGTGCCAGGCACTTTCATTGACTCATCCCGCCAGTAACTTGTGCCTATAAACATACAGAAATCTCATGTTTCCAAGTTGTATGTCCATGTGCCACATATCAGGAGACATCTACAGTTTTCAGACTATCTGATGCTGACTTCTGAAAGATTTCTGAGTGAGCAAGAGAGGCCAAGACCTGCTAGCTAATTACAACCCCCAAAGGTTCCGATTTTAAATTTTTGGTTTGGATTATTGTAGAAATTTTTCTGTTATGTTCCATTACTGAAATATAAGTACAAAAGAGATTCCAAAATCGTTTGCTTCTGTTTCTTTGATTTGTATGGAACCGAGTTTTTCTCTAAATCGGCACTAAAGACAAAATTTTCACATCACAACTGAATCCAAGAAGTAACACATGCCCAGATTAATTGCTTTTGCAAACAGAAATGTTGGAGATACAAGTCTGGTAACCTAAAATCTAAAACTTTATTAGCCACATGTTATTAAACAGCTTTAGCATCCTTATCTGGGTCTGCCTGCATTCAAGCCAAAACCGCTTCCCGGACGCTGGTATGGCAATCCCTAAAGATCAGAATGCTTCTAAAGATAAAAATTTACCTGGTATTTCAATATCTTTTTGTTTAAACAAAGGAATGCTTGTTTGCAGTGCATACATTTCAATTGGAAAGATCTTCGTTGATGCTGGATCCCAGATAATGGCCCTCTGCCTTGCTCTCCTTACAACCTAAAGATTGGTTCCCATGTCTAAAAAGCGAGGATTCTCTAATTCAGAGGGAGTATTATCTAGCGAAAGACCTATCGAAATTTGCAAAGCTTTTGGCAACTACCATATGACATTTTAATGAGTACATTCTAGTAAAAATGGCTATTGACCAGTAAACTTTGATTCAGTAAGGGGTACATTTATGGATTTGAGCCAAAATCCTTGCGCAGGCAAAATAGAACACTTTGGAACTGCTTTGGAACTGCTTTGGAACTGTAATGAGTATGTACTTTGGTCTCCTATTATATCTTTCAGTGTTGCTCCATTTTTAGACGTCAAATTTGCATCAATCGATAAACCAACTTTTTTATCTTATTGCTGTTGCTGAAAAATGCCCACATGGTATATAACAGTGGATGAAAACGGTTACTAGCTGAGAACTTTGGTCATATTATTCCAAAACAGCTTGTCTTCAGGTGAAAGAAACAGCAGATCTCTCATCGAGAGGAATTCCACCAGACTGATTAGCTAGTTCTTAACTTCAAAACACTATAGGATGCTTTCTTTTCTCGGGAAAGGAAATGATTAGAGAACCCAAGGATGCTTTCGCCAAGTGATGATATGCAAGGCCACATTCTAAGCTCATTTATGATTGTTGCTAATTTCACTCAAGATTCTACTGTTAGGATTGTAATGCCCCTGGCACTCCGCTTTTTATTACAAAAAACACTTCGAGGGTTAGTATAAGTACTCCAAATTCTGTTCCCCGGTAATTGTTCAGTAAAAATCGCTTTCTCTATTTTTCTATACCATTCCTTCATTGAGTTATCTCCAATTCGTATTTCTTTGTCTTTGATAGTCAATTTTTTTCATTCCCTTTTCTATGGTTTCTATCAATCAATTTTACAAGCAATTCGTTTCTGCGACCCTTCTGGTACTAAGTTTCAGTGCTTTTGCTATCAGCGCCGACTCGCCCCAAGTGGAGTCGATATTCGTTACAAAAATCGTCACTGCTTACTATCGTGGAGCTCCAGTTTCTAGCAGTGTTCCTTCCTCAAGTTTAAGCTCCAGCTCAATTGTTTCGAGCTCTCCTTCATCTGGTTCGAGTTCTGTTGGATCCAGTTCAGGCTCCACGATAATAAGCAGTGTTCCTTCTTCAAGTTTAAGCTCCAGCTCAATTGTTTCGAGCCCTCCTACATCCAGTTCGAGCAGTACCACATCCACGAACACGCCCACTCCATCTTCGGAATTGGACGCGTTTGCATCTGAAATTTTAGATGCCCACAATTCCAAAAGAGCTTTGCATGGATCGCCAGCCTTAGTGTGGTCTAATGAGCTTTACGACTTTGCCAACAACTATGCTGAACAGCATGCTTGTGAAGGCCAATTGATTCACTCCGATGGTCCTTATGGAGAAAACCTGGCGGCAGGTACCTCACTAACAGCACAAGATGCTGTAGACCTCTGGTACGAAGAAATTAAGTACTATAATTATGATAACCCAGACCTGAACACGGGAGAAACTGGACATTTTACTCAACTTGTATGGAAAAGTACCAGCAAACTTGGATGTGCTCATAAGACCTGCGGTGGAGTATGGGGGACATATATCATTTGTAGTTATGAAGAGCCTGGAAACATGCTTGGGAGTAACTGGAAGTACTACAAGGAAAATGTTCTGCCTTGACAAAGCTGAAAACTTTGATATCCGGTCTATTCCCTTTTTAGTACTTGAATTTCTTAGTTACTATTATGCTCAAATCATGTTTGTTTTGATCAATTGGCCATTTGCTCAAAATCCCAATCGTAACGTAGAAAAGACGCAGCAGTTCTCTCCTAATCAATCTTATCAAAAACAATTGAAGCGTTAAATCGTGCTGTTGGTCAACGACTGCTTGTTTTACCTAAAAGGCTTTTTCGGCATCGAATAGAAGAATTGTACACCACGGCTTTGAGCTAATGGAGAGAGAGAAAAAAGTTAAATTAACTGATAAGGAGTTCAACTGCTGTAATATCCAAAGGATTTTATTTCAAATTATATGTGATCTTATGAAAGTGAGAAAGATCTTCTTCCCTCTTCAGGTTTGGGATAGGAATCAATATCCTTTATAAGCCAGTAAAGTTTGAGAACCACCTCAAACTCTCAATAACTTGGTTAATGCAAATAAAGAGGGTTCTTTCAGATGCAAAAGAAGATTCGAAGATTGGTTTAGTATAATAATTATCTCAGAATGCCTCTCCATTCAGCTGAGAAGATCGTGACTCCATATGGAAGAGAAGAGGTATGACCTTGATAATGCACCACCATCTTCTAAAGCATAGCCGAACAACTGAGCTCACAAAAACAAAATAGATGTAAATCTTTCATTTATACAAAAATCGCTATGCGGCATCTCCATCTTCGTAGGGGAGGTCAACATAGATCTGAAAGATGGGAGTGCTCGGGCTTTCACATCCGACACAGACCAGAGATTTCGGAGTCCACTCAAATGATGCAAGTAGTGTTTTAGAAGCACTAGGAAACATTCACGGAAAACATCCACAATAACAATACTCTCCTACCCCAAAAATAGAAGAGTTTCTCTAGATACTGGTTTAGTGCTTCGTAAGTCTGATTGTCATCATCTTTTAATAAGTTGCTACACTGTCCAAAATCTGTCCGAGAAACAAATTGAAAAACGTTGGTGAAGAAGCCCACACAAAAGATTCATGGGAATGATCAATTTAATCCACGACAGCGATAGAAATTTCGGGCTGAGAAATCATCACCTCCTTGCTACGACCCACAAAACCTTCCCCAAAGCCTTCAAAGGTTCTTCCAAATAGAGAAAAACACCTCATTAGAACGTTAATAATTCCAAGACAAAGTGCCCAGCATGTTAGAATATAGGACTATAATATAAAAGACGATACACGCAAGTGTCAAAATGAGAAAGGAGTAACACACCTTGTTTCAGTTCCAGTGGTTACTCCCTTGCCATGATTTTTAGTTGAATTTAATTTTGTAGCCTGACTCTCACTGAGATGAACGTGCTGATGAGCACAAATTTTGCAATAAGAAAAATTTATTGAGTTAAAGAATCAATTGTTTGGAAATTCTGTACTTTGAGAATTTTAGGCCTAAGAATTCAACCATTTAATTTATAAGCAACGCTCAAATTATGTCCAGTTTCTTCCAATCTCGAAGGACAAATCTGTTATAAGCTGCTCAGATCTTACTTCCAAGTGGAAATGTCTGTTGTTTATGGAACTAGGGAAAGTAAACAATCATAGACTCGGTCGATTAGCATCTTGAGGGGACTTGTATTTACTCAACGAATTAGTTATTATCATGATACGTTTACTTGAGATCATTATCACATGTGGGCGTAAATAAGATAAACCTAATTAGCTGTTAGTCTTGGGCGCAAATGAGTTAGAAGACATTTTGAGGGTTTCTATTAACATTAGATTATTGTTAGTATCGTAACGTTTTCGATAATTTTTCCAGAAGGGGTTAACCTGAGGTGGGTTTTAGGTATTCTTGTTAGGAAGTGGAAAAGAGTCTGCAACTACTCTTGTTGAAAGAGCAGACAATTGAAAATATAATGTGCCAGATCAGACCTGATTTAATATCGCCAAACTGCGCCTGATCCTCAAAGTTTGACAGATCCATCGCTATTCGCTTTCGGTTATATTAGAGATGAGCGCCAAAGTGTCTGTTTGCAAACTCGAGGACTCTGTGGTCGGCAATTCTAAGTTTCAAGTAAAAAATGGAAAAGAAGCGGCAATTGCTTGTTTTTCCAACGCGGGCCCTCAACAACAGTGCATGTCTTGACGCTATCTGTCGTATCTGGTATCCTTGGCTAGCCGCCATGCATTATTGCCGCTGGTGAAGAAGCAAATGGAGCCTTATAACTATCCGAGGTTGGATCAGAGTTCATTTCCCTATATACTTTGAGCCAAATTGGCTCTTCTCCAATTGAGTTTTTGGTTGGAGGCTTTGGCTTCTCGAATCCAGGACCTTATTTTTCTGTGTACCATGTATTTAATTCTTTGAACTAGAATATTCTTTCAACACTTGCCAGGAATTCCTTTTTTGCCTGACATCTGCGTCATCTATCCGTCTACTAAGAAAATACAGAAAGATGAATTTCAAACTGAGAATGTATATAACTGAGAACGTTGTCAAAAGTTGTATTGACATAAAATAGAATAAACACACATGGTTCGCCTTGTTGGCCTTTTCAATTAACTCTTTGCCGAAAATCACCATCACATTTCTATTCTCTTTTTTCAGAATCGACGGCAACTCGGCAACTTTCCAACCAATCATCTTTTTCAACCTGCTTCGAAAACATAATGAGAAGAACCATGCACATTACCTTTCACGTTGAAGAAATGCCTGATTAAAGCATCAATTTATTTTATGTCTTAAATTTCACCTATTGGAAGATTAATTATTTATCTTCTAACCGCACGCCTTGCTTAGTTCACCATTTCGTGGCGCATCTGATGCTTACATTGACATAATAAGAATTAAAACAACAATACTAATCATGAATTTAACAATTTATTTGAACATTTCTTATATAGGACAGAGTTCTCGAGCGATCTTGAAAATCAAAGAGAAGGCGACTTAATAAAATTCATTCTTTTTCCTTCACCTTTGAACTGTCACTATAAACGATCTATCACTCTACATCTCTTGAATAGCTTAAACCACCTAAATGGGAATGTACCAGCAACGAGAAAGCGTGCGATCTTATCAGGAGTTTGGAAATGATGGTGAGAGCATGTACACAGATCCAGATTCACAACAATATGCTAGTGGAAGTAGATGGCAAAATTTTAAGAATTCATTCAAAAAGATAGAGGTAGAAGAGCCACCCGAAAGTTACTCAGATATGGAGAAATGCATCATCGCTACCGCTAATGTTCCTTTATCAAGAGAACTTACTGGCCGACATCTTATTATGATCGCTGTTGGAGGAGCAATTGGCGCTGGTCTATTTATTTCTGCTGGTAGTGCAATGCAAAACGGAGGACCCGCGGGTGTTCTTATTGCGTATGTTATTGTGGGAACAATGATCTTTTGTATGGCGAATGCCATTGGCGAGCTAGCCGTAGCCTTTCCTGTGTGCGGCGGAGCCTCCACTTTTTCGACCAGATTTATTGAGCCTTCTTGGGGGTTTGCGATGGGTTGGAATTATGCAATGTCCAATGCCATCAGTTTACCTACAATGCTGGTAGGAGCCGCTATTGTTATAGACTATTGGGAACCAGAAGTCAGCTCATGGGTCTTTGTAACGCTATTCTACGTCCTCACAGTTGGCATCAATCTCTTTGGCGTCCGCGGATATGGAGAGACTGAATTTGTGATGGCAGCCATCAAATTGATTGCAATCGTTGTCTATATTATCGTGGGAATTGTTCTCATCTGTGGAGGTGGCCCCAAACATGAGTTTATTGGCGCTAAATATTGGAGGGATCCCGGAGCATTTGTAAACGGATTCAAAGGCATTTGTAATGATTTTGTTGCTGCTGCTTTCTCTTTTGCAGGATCTGAAATCGTTGGCCTTGCCTCATGTGAATCTGCAAATCCAAGGAAGGCTTTACCAACCGCAACCAGACAGATATTCTGGCGAGTTACTCTCATCTACGTCTGTAGTTTACTGATCGTCGGATTTCTTGTTCCACATACCGATCCGAGATTAGGATCCAGTTCTACAGGGTTTGATGGAGCCACTTCTCCATTTGTCATCTCAGTTCAGAACACAGGGCTGGTTGGCTTACCCAGCGTTTTAAATGCCGTGATTATGGTGGCCGTCTTCTCGGTTGCCAATGCCTCTGTTTACACTTCCTCGAGAACACTTGCTGCAATGGGTTTACAAGGACAAGCTCCCAAGATTTTTGCCTACATCGATCAACGTGGCCGTCCTCTCTTTGCTGTTGCACTAAATCTTGGAATTGGGCTTTTAGCTTTCATTGGGAAATCCGAGAGTGCATTTGACCTATTCAATTGGCTGAGTGCCTTAACTGGCCTCTCATTTTTCTTCACCTGGGGTTCCATCTGCGCAGCTCATGTACGATTCAGATATGCACTCTATATAAGAGGACGTGGACCAGAAGAGTTGGCGTTTACCTCTCAGGCAGGGGTGGTCGGATCGATTTATGGGCTGGTGATTATCGTTCTCATTCTGATTGCTCAATTCTGGGTGGCATTGTTTCCTCTGGGCTCTTCAAAGCCCGATGCCGAGGGATTCTTCAAAGCGTATCTCTGTGTCCCGGTAGTTTTAATTCTATGGTTGGGACACAAAATTTGGAAGAAGAACTGGCAACTTTACATTAAGACAATTGACCTGGACATTGACCTTGGCAGGAAAGAATATGATATGGAAATGCTGAAAAGGGATATTGAAGAGGAACAGGAATTGCGGGCGTCTAAACCTTGGCTCTATAGGCTATACTATTCATGGTGTTAAATTGATATCATTACATAATTTGTACTAATAACTGGTTTTTATGATTTGCAGAAGGGATTATTATGAGAACTTGAAAGGACCTATTTTTGTTGATCAGTAGCTTGTTTGATATTATGATCTTTTTATTTTAGATTTGTTCAGAAAGTTCAGAAAGTAGTCTTCATCAACTTTGCTTGTTAGTGACTCTTATTACGCTAAACTTGTCATTAATGCGTACATTACAGAACACTGAATTTTCAAGCGCTAGATCGAGATTTCAACTGTGAGCATCTGGATATGGTACTTACCATTTCCAATGGCTCGCTCTTTGAATCTCAATACGCCACCTCCAAAAGCGAGTCAATCAAAAAGCTCGGGCTCAAAAGCTTCATCTTCGGACTTGCAAAAGACGCCCAAGAACCCTTCAAATTCTAAACACCCTAATAAAGAAGGAACAACCCCATCACGAACACCCCTTGAACATGCATCATCAAAAAGTAAAAAGTCAGAGGCAAGTGCCATCTCTAGCACTTTTATACTTCGGCCTTCCAATGTGCAGAAGGTCAAAAGCTCAATGAAAATATACATACATGCTTCTGTTATGAAGAATCTTGAAATATCTGGGGGAAGCTTTATACATATTTCACGAAATGGTGACATTGGGGTTGTAGGAATCGCGACAGCTGCTGAAAATTCAAACGCTTGTGAGCCAGAAACAATCTTAATCTCTAAAAGTCTCCGGTCACTGGGGGCTCTATTGTATGGCGATAGAGTTACTATAAAACAGTTTTCTTATCCAGAGTATGCCGAGACGCTGACTATCTCGGTAGCTGGCGTTCAAGATGAGGCAAACCGAGCGGAAGCTATGAAGCTGCTAGAGGAAAACAAACACAAAATTTCTCGACTTCTTGGGGAGGTGGGACTTGTGATGCCAGGGATAGTTTTCCCAAAGGCACTTTTGGACAGTGAGAGCGAAAAGGCGTCTTTAATTGTTATTGATGGTCAGGGTTTACCTGATATAGGGAAACTAGATTTGGAAAATGACGGAGACGAGTTTGAAAACGATCATAACGGTAGATATTCTGGACAAAGAACTGTGTCTCCTGCTTTTGTTTTCAACAGTCAAAACACGAAATTGAATATATCACCAGAATGTAAACCAAAGCAATACCAAATTCCTACAACGGTGACATATTCATCAATTGGAGGCATGACAAAACAGATCGCCCTTTTGAAAACCAATGTTTCATTACCGTTAAATTCTCCTCATTATTTTACGCATTTTGGAATATCCCCTTCGCGAGGAGTTTTGCTTCATGGACCTCCAGGAACTGGCAAGACAATGCTCTTAAGAGCCATTGCACATGAATCTAACGCACATGTGTTGACCATCGATGGACCCTCAATTGTTTCAAAGTACCTGGGAGAAACCGAATCATCATTGAGAAGTGTTTTTGAAGAAGCAAGAAAGTACCAGCCCTCTATCATTTTTATAGATGAGATCGACTCTCTGGCACCGAAACGAGATAGCGATGACTCTGGAGAAGCAGAAAATAGAGTTGTTGCAACGCTTCTTACTCTAATGGATGGAATGAGCAGCACTGGCCGAATAGTTGTGGTCGCAGCGACGAATCGTCCTAATTATATAGATTTGGCCTTGAGACGGCCTGGAAGATTTGATCGTGAAATAGAAGTTGCCATACCCGATGTTGATTCCCGACTTGACATTTTAAAATTGCAATTCTCAAAGATGGGGAAGAACCATGAGCTTTCAAAGCAGGATATTGAATCTGTCGCTGCAAGAACTCATGGCTACGTGGGAGCAGATCTAGTGGCTCTTTGCAGAGAAGCAGCGATGAAAGCTATTAACCGAAGCATTGAACAGAGCATACCTTTAAGCGAACTAAAGATAACAGTGGATGACATAGACACAGCCATGCTTGATATAAAACCTAGCGCAATGAGAGAAATATTCCTGGAGACACCCAAGATTCGATGGAGCGATATAGGAGGACAAGAGGAGACGAAAAGGAAGTTGATTGAAATGGTTCAGTTGCCCTTAGATGCACCAGAAACTTTTAAGCGAATTGGAATCACAGCTCCCAAAGGTTTGCTCATGTATGGACCTCCTGGCTGTTCTAAAACCTTGATAGCGAAAGCCTTGGCGACAGAGTCTGGCGTAAATTTCTTGGCTGTAAAAGGGCCTGAGATTTTCAACAAATATGTAGGCGAGTCGGAGAAGACAATACGAGAAATTTTCCACAAGGCAAAAGTTGCAAGTCCAAGCATAATATTTTTTGATGAAATTGACGCAGTCGGCGGGAACCGATCTGACTCCTCAAACACCAGCTCGGATAATGTCCTTACCACCCTTCTTAACGAAATTGATGGTGTTGAAGAACTCAAAGGAGTGGTTATTGTTGCTGCAACAAATAGACCAGATGTTATTGATCCCGCTCTTCTTCGGCCTGGACGTTTGGATAGACACATCTATGTCAAGCCACCTGATTTTGACACCAGGAAACAGATTCTGAACAATTGCACCAAGAAAATGCGCATTAAATGGGAAAACTTTGATATTGATAAGTTGGCCAAAAGTACAGAGGGTTGTTCTGGTGCTGAGATGGTTCTACTCTGCCAGGAAGCTGGCCTTGCTGGAATTCGAGAAGATAAGAATTTGGAAGAGGTCGAGTTTAGACATTTTTTGGCTGTTCTAGATACAATACCACGAGGCATAACACCGGAAATGTTGGAATTTTACGATAATTATACAAAAGAACGAGAGGGACTACAGCATGCTTAATATATTTGTAGCGTTTTGTTTTTGACTTTTAAACAATATTCAAAGTTAGTTGATGAGAACTTTTATGCTATTTACAACATTGCTTTATTCTTTCAAAACACCTCTTACAGCTCTCCACATGGCTTCTCGTTCTTTTTCATCTGCAGAACCACAACCCGCCCATCGGATCTTGCAATTTTTATCAAGTACATAAACGTATCCTGCGAATATGTTATCCATTTTTATATCTCCTCTCACTTGCTTAGGAACAGAGTTTCTTGGTAGGATGAAATACTTGTCTTGTCTTGACTTGGGGACAAGAGAGCGGGTACCTGACATGAAAAGATATGTGAAGATTGCCTTGATCGGATTCTCCGTTAGACAGAGCTCAACAATTTGAACACCTGGGAAATCCGACTCAAATGAGTCTGACCTGAGGAACGAAGTTTTGCTTTTCTCTTCCGGATTTTTCGACTTCTCTTCAGCTCCATTCTTGTAAAAAAAAGATTCAGTTTGCTTTTCCCCCATCACACTTGTAAATGCTCTCACAATCGAAACCTTTCCTTTCAGCTTTTCTACAGTACTTTCTTTCGTACTCGAGACCAAGGTTCTTCCTATCATATTTGGAAAGTAAAGGGCCTTATCTTCTCTGAAATAAGCAATTGGCGATTGAAATATCTTTCCCTCAGTATGTCTAAAAATGTATGTCTCATACAATCCGGAGCGTGAAAATTCTTTTTGACTAAAATAGTTGTCTACCATTAGAAAATGACTTTTGATGGAGTCAAATGAGGTACATACAGTTCTTTTCGTCTTTCCAAATGTTTCTCATAATTAAGCAAATCCGCTTTTTTCTGCTTTAGAGATCTATTATCTGCTCCAACAATCTGTCCTTCTTTTGGTTTTACAGGTATCCCGATGGGTCTATCTAGTCTGGTCACTTTTACCTCCAAATCGGGTTTTGTGTTCTCAAGGTTGTTCTTCAGATTGCCCAGAATCCCACATCTGGTCGCCGAGGTACTGAATTGTTTAGCCAGTATCTGAGAACTCCATCTAGTACTATACATTCCCCAAAAGCTTGAGGCCAGCATTCTGGAAGAAGAAATATAGCACTCAAGCTGGACTGGTACTGAAGATCAGTTTGTTTTACATAGTGAACCAGTAGCCAGTGGCAGGGTAAACAGCCCTCTATCTTTTGAACCTTTAGTTTTGAAACTGAGAATGAAACTAAAAAATGCCAAACTAGATGATGTTATATATTGGAAGACAAAACTTGATATTTCACTTATATGGAGAAGACCCCTCAATTGAGTGGTGCACTTTTGTCAGTTATGAAATACTATGAATTAACCAATAAAGACCTGACAGAGTCTCTGATACAATGCCAAAATATCCCAGCTGATGCAATAAAATGAATAAGAGACATAGATTTGAATCTACATCATGAGTGCGAGCAAAGCAGCTGCTATTAGGGCAAACGAAATGGTCTGAGAGGCAGCACCACTGTCATATTCGAGAATAGAGGTTGAGTTTGATGCGGCCGTGCCATTGTAATTGGCGATTGAACCGCTCGCGGAGGGAATAGCAGTTGAAACAGTGGAAAGTCCTTCGTTTACTGGATTGGTGGCATTATTGACGGAGGATGAAGTGTCATCGATGGGCTGGGATACGACATCTGTTGGATTGGTCTCGGAGTCTGCGCTAGAACCAGCAGCGCCTTCAACACAAGAAGTTCCAATACAGCCGTCGGAAGAGCCGCTATCGTTGCTTGAGGCGGCAGGAACAGGTACAGAACTGGCCTGATTGTTATTGTTTTGAGCTGAGCCCTCGACGGGAGTTTCAGCACCGGACGTTACGGTCGCCGGGCTGGAAATGGTGGATATGGGAACCACACAGGAGGACGATTCGCATGTCGTTGTCTCAACCACTGTGGTCAGAGAATTGGCACCGGTAGATTCAGAACAAGGCACGACTTTGGTCAAAGTAACGACGGCAGACTTTGTGAGAGTTGCGTAAACAGTGGATTCGGCAGGAGAAACAGCAGCTACCTGGGATGGAGATGAACCAGAACCGGAACCAGAAATTGTAGAGATTGGCACGACACAGGACGACAAACAAGTAGTGGTTTCGACAGTCGTCGTTGATGATCCGTCCTCGCATGGAACGACCTTGGTCAAAGTAACGACGGCGGATTTTGTCAATGTTGCGTAAACGGTAGATTCAGCTTCTACAGCGATTCCAGAAGATGAAGATGAGCCAGATGATGCAGCGGCTAATGTGGAGTTTCTAGTCGAGCAAATATCTTCAAATTTCTCGATAGCAGTTTCGGCATTGCCATCGGGACAGATGTCATTTAAACAAGACTCGACGTTTGTGTACTCGTTTGTACAAATA
Source organism: Alloascoidea africana (assembly GCA_030581615.1). NCBI lineage: Eukaryota > Fungi > Ascomycota > Alloascoideomycetes > Alloascoideales > Alloascoideaceae > Alloascoidea > Alloascoidea africana. The sequence goes on from JAKTTT010000012.1 coordinate 170,997, forward strand.
CAGTTCACCTGGTTCATGGTATCACAGGAGTTGGAGTTGAGAGTCACTTTGCTTATACACGCCAATAAACATGCTGGAGGCGCAGCCAAAACTGGGGCAGCTAAGCCTAATGAAAGGATGAGAGCTGCAGAGGCAAAAGTGTTGGAGGTTTTCATGATGATTGAATGAATGAATGAGTGTATATGGTTAGATATGCGATTATGCGATTGTAAATAGAAAGAGTATTAAGTAGAAGGAAGATATGTCTAGTAAAGAGAGACTGGTAATTTTGTTTTTGAAAGACAATACAAAGGTTCAGAAAGAACAGTAGACTCCATCGTTTAAATACAAAAGAAGTATTTTAATTCTCCAAGCCTCAGGCTCATTCTGCCTCAGAGTATTTCAGCTTTGAGAAGCCGGCTGGTGGAGCTCGGAAATGGATAAACAGGAGCTGGAGCGTGCCAGAACCTCTACGCCTGGGACAATAAACACTGGCACAGATCCACACTATTCAGCATAGCCACTATTGGATATTCAGGGCGCTTAGGCTTTCATTATTGTTGAATTAATAGTTGTAATTAAGGCATAGGTCCTCCAAAGGGCTAGGAGATGGAAAGTTGGAGTGCAAATAGTATAATCACCTGAAACATCTTTTCTTCAACTGTAATCTTTATCTTTTCCTGACGCTTTTCTTGCGACCGAGACACAAGCCACCCATGTCTTCACCAGAACCCAGCAATGATCAAGATCCACGGCTTGTTGTGTCCCCGACGTTAGAATCGCAGGGTGGCCAAACCGACATGGACCGCAACGGATCAAATGAACGAACTCCTTTATTGGCATCATCTTCAAGTCCTGACGATGATCATCGATCTGCCCCATCCTCAACGAGTAAAATCGCCACCTTCTTACACAACGTCTCTCAAGCCGTTAATAGAGTCCCAGTGAGATTCTACATTGCCTTCCTATCAAGTATTGTGCTTTTGGTAGTTGTTGCCAACATTTTTTACTTTGGAACGCATGCGCCCGAGATCATGCAAACTTCTACTAAAGCCCAACTCACTGATATCCAGGTCGTGGGGTACACCGATGAAGGAGTCAAAGTCCATGTCACTGGAACCGTTTCACCAGACTATGATGAAGTGAGAGGTGTATATTTGAAGCGAGGTTGGAAGCTGATAACCAGTACCATTGGAGTCATAGGTCTATCGATTCCCAAAGATGTTTTGCTATTCATTAAAGATAAGGCTGATGGTTCCCAAGGCCAGTTTGCTCAAGCCGGGAGCATTTCGGTATTGGACGATGTGAGAATTTCACTAAGGGATAAAGAAGAATCATTTTTTGGGTTGAATCTTGTCGTCAAACCAATGATCAATGATGAACTAGGTGAGCTTTTGGAGCAGGTGATGGACAGCTTCATGGATGGGCAAAGTTTGCCTACGCTATTAACCCGTGCAAATTTTCAACTGGGGATTAAAACTGGACTTTTACCTGTGCTTAAATTTGGAGTATCTGTTGATCAAGAGGTGAACCTGGAGAAAGAAGTGAAACATGGGGAAAAGCTGGATATCAAAATCACTGACGTTCACGTCCATAACGCCACTGATTCCGATTCAAATGCCTTGGTTTGTAGTGCTAAGGTTCATGTATGGAATCAAATCCCCATATCTTTAACAATTCCAAGTCTAGAATGGAACATCTTTGTTGAAGGATGTGATGACCATCAGTTGATCAGATCTGTGCAACTGGCGACTGGCGAGTTTCAAACAGGTGAACCGGAAGGAATGTTGATTCCAGTGGTTGGTGTGATCAATTCTTTGCCAGATGAACTAAAAGAAAAGTGCAATGATGGATTATCTCCTCTTGATAGAATTGTTCAGAAAGCACAAAGGGGAGATGAGCTTGTGGTGGTCGTTGGCTATAGCTCAGAAACCACTGGAGCTAAAGCGCCATCTTGGTTATCAGACATGTTAACTGGATTCATGATTCCAATTCCTCTGAAGGGACTCAACAAGTTTTTGGATAGTGACAAACTTGTGGATCAAGCGAGCATTGGGAAGATCTCGATTCAGATTCCCGAAACCACAAATGAACGACCCAAATTCTCAGCACTTGTTGATCTGAATGCAACGATCCCTGAGGCATTATCAGAGACGCTGTTTGTTGGTAAAGTCCGAGGAGTTGCTGATTTGTACTATAAAGGAGAAAAGTTTGGGGTGCTTGACATGGACGAATGGCAAGCAACCAACACGACCTATCACAATAAGACGAAAGTGGAGGTAACACTCCAACTTACAGACATTCCTCTCAACGTAACAAATGTTTCAGTTTTCTCTCAAGTTGTTGTGAATCTTGTAAACGAGAAGCATATTGAGATTAGCGTCAAGTCCGTATTGGATGCATTTTTAACAACACCATTTGGAGGCATCACAGTGCGTGGAGTGGAAGCAAATGCCGATTCTTCAATGGATACGGACATTTTGGGATTTGTGGATAATCTGGATGTTCGAGTTAATGATATTTTACTACAAGACAGTACTTCGGAAATGGTTGCTTTTGCAGTGGATGCTTCAATTCGAAATCCAACCGAAATTTCGATGCGAGTGCCCTTGATGAATCTCAAAGTTCTCTATAACGAAACCGTTGTGGGGAAGATTATGGTTCAAGACTGCTACATTACAGCGAACGAAACGTTTAGACTAAATCTTGGAGTTATTTTCCATCCTGTGACGGGAACCGGCAGTCGTCGTTCTCATGATCCCAAAGTTGATTTTGAAGAATTTCTGAGCAGAATAATTTCCCAAGCTGATTTTAACGTTGTTGTTTCTGCTGGTGAAAACAGTCTCCCCACCGCGCCTGATCTGTCAGAAGCAGTCAAGGGCGTGTCTCTAAGTGTTCCTTTCCCCAAATTTAAAAAAGGAGAATCAACATCGTTTAAGAATGAGCAAGAGGTTGATACCGAGAACGAGTTCATTATTAGCACAATCATGCATATCCTATCTTCAAGTGCTGAATTTGTGTTGTTTAATCCAATTTCGAATGCCAGTATCAAGGCCAAAATAGTGAAAGCGGTGGTTACGCATGAGGGTAAAGAACTTGGATACATTGAAGATTCACAGCGGTTGGATATTACACCTGGAACGTACAACTCACCTTTGATTCCAATTGGATATGCACAGGGAGTTGGATCGGACGTTCTTCGCAAAGCTATCAATGGTAAGTTGTCCGTTGATGCTGTGGCGTTTATTACAATGTACATTGGGGACCTTCGCGCAGAGGTTGTGTTTCAAGGTGAGGGTTTTGGAGCCAATGTGAGACTTTGATTGTAGTTATTATGTTTACAAGTATGGCATTGCCTTTTTTTCTTTTTCTTTTTCTTTTTTTCTAAAGGGATTTTTTTTTTTTTTTATTTGGTGGATTAAAGAATCTGGATTTATACAAGTTACCCATCCATACTATATTAACGAGGTTTTCTTTTTAAAAATATTTGGGAGGGGAAAAGGTGTTGTTTGCTTTTAGGGTTAAGTATTAATGATCCTTTTTTATTATTATTTGTATTCCCTATGAACATGTAAGTGATGTATACAGTTTTAACCAGGAGGCAATTGACTGGCATCAACATCATTTGTATGGTTGATTTCTTTGTCCTCTTCATTTGTGAAAGATTCTATAGGTGCTCTTGTCAATGCCATCATTCCACTTCTAGCAACCTCAAGGATACCAAAAGGATGTAAAAGTTTTAAAAAAGCGGAGATTCTTTTCGGTTTTGCCGAAAGTTCAACAACGCAATTTCGGTCCGAAATGTCCACAACTCTGCCTTTGAACTGTTCTGCAAGATTCGAGATTGCGTTCAAATGGGCATGTCTATGTCTCAAAGCTTCACTGGGTGGTAGATTTCGTGGATTGTAGCGGCTTTCAAGCTCAGAGGAATCATGGATGTTGTTGTTGCTGTATTTGGCCTCAACCTCTGGATCATGATCCATGGTGTTTTGCTCATGGCTTGAAACCAACTCTTTGAAATGTTCGGGACCCAAAAGCGAAACTCTTGCGAGGAGCAATTCTCTTTTGACAATGTCGGAATGGGTGTAATCGAGTACGGCCCAGACAGGGACCAAATCCTCAACCTGTCTCCGGGCCTGTTCCACGACCCCTTCTTGGCCCTGCAAGACAATTGTCATTCTGGACAGGTTTTCAACCTCGGTGCTACACACAACCAAGGAATCAATGTTGAAACCGCGACCAGCCAAAATTCCGGCGACACGGGAGAGGACTCCAGGTTCGTTTTCGACGAGGCAGACAAGTACATGGCCAGACGTTGGGGATCGGTCAGCGACCGGGGTTTCGTACAAAATGGAGGACACGGCGCTTTCCGCAGACCACGTCGAGGTTTCGACAGTGGGTAATGGGGGGGCTTTTTTCTGGTGACGAAATTTGTATGCGAGGGCAGAAGATGAGGGATGTCCATGTCTTCCAGAGGAGTAATTCCGGAGAGCAGCAGCAGGAGGACCCTTAAACGGGAGTGCGATCCATGGTGGGGTGGTTTGAAACGAAGCAATACGGGAGCAACAACACTTTGCTGCTTGGGGATTTGCGAGTCTAATCATGGATGGCAGAGACGGCGGATATGAACTAAAAGGCAAAGGAGAAGGAAGGAGAAGAAGCGTTATATGGATCTGGGGTTGTGACTAATTTTTCACACTATCCCAATCAGAGCAGCTCATCGTGGATTTGGCCGGAGCTGGGGGGGGATGAGCTGAGCTGAGACAAGCTGAGCAGAAAACTCAGACCAGGTGCGGACTGGAAAGTGCACGCGTGGAGGGGCCAGTAGGGGTACATGTGAGCACAGGACGGGTAAAATGCAATTGCTATCTAACATTAATTAACAAACAGGCACAAACAGTTAGATCAAGATCAAGATGAAGAGGAGGATTGGCGTGTTGGCACGTCAGATTGAGATGATCGAATCCTCCGGTTTGTAGACCACGCGGTAGTCCAGGCTCTCCACCAGATTCGAGGCATGGTCGATTATCAAATTGGCCACAAACGTGTGCCAGCCGGTTCTGTTTGCCATGACAGGCCCCCGTTGAGAACCTCCAAGCTGCTGCTGCTGCTGCTGCTGCTGGAGATGCTGTGTTCGTCGTTTGCCGCTCTCGTCGAACCTGACCTTGCCCGAGACAATCGCCACGGCCTTGGAGCTGTCCGTGTTGGTCGCGAGGTCGGGCAGAACGTGCACGTCGTAGTTCGTGATGTTGTGCTGGGTCAGGATCATGCCGTCCATGAGAAAAGCGGTGAACTCGTCTCTCCCGTTCACGGGGTTGCCGTTGAAAATTATCGGCGCGAGCGGCGCCAGCGTCGGGAACGACGTCGCGGCGGCGTCGTCCAGCGACTGGATCAGCGTCTTGACGAGGTTCACACAGATGCCCGTGGGGTTCTGCCCGGAAAACGACATCTGGCCGCTGTTCTCTTCCACGCCTGGTCGACTTTTTTGGTCTGGTTTCGATGGTGGGTTTTTTGCACTTTTGGACCCACTGGGTGTACGGGTGTACTGGACGACGGGTCACGGGTCGCCGACAGCGGGTCTCTCAGCGGGTCTTTTGTGCGGGTGTTCCAGAAGCACCTGCGGGCGGCGCAGGTGTTGACTGCACGGCGCTGCACACCTGCACGGGCGCGTTTGCCCAAACGGGACGGGCGGCGGCCGGATCGGGCAGGGGCGGCGGGTATTACAGAGCCAGCGGGTCGCCAGGCCCCGGTCCGGGGCCCCGGTCCAGAGATATAATTAGTACAGCAAATCCTCCACAGCCGGCTTCTTCTCTTCACCACTCCCTCCTTCTCTTCTCTTCTCTCCTTCTCTTCTCCTTCTCCTTCTCCTTCTCCCAGTGCTGTAGTCTGCTTTGCTTCCTTCTTGTGCCATATTTCCCGTTTGCTTTGCCTGTTCTCTTCGCTCCTCACTAATACGTATACTTGTACCCCGTTGCTCTTCTTGCTGCCCGCTTATCGCTGAACCTTCTGCTTGTAATGGACTCCCACAACATTGCTCTTGCCTCGCCCTCCCAGCTCCACCACCGCGCCGACGACCGCGATGCCATTTCCTGCCACAGATCCCAAGATCAATCCCAATGGAGTAAGCTCTGTCCTTTGCACTTGCACTAGCACGCCCTCGGGATTCCACCTCCAGATCCACGTCCGCGTCCAAAGCTTTTTTTTTCGTGGTGATCCAACACTAACCTTACTGTCCGTAGGCAAACGAATCCGTCTCAACAACTCCTCCAGCTGCTCCGTCTACAGCTACACGACCCCCAACACAAACGGCTCGTCCTCGTCCTCGTCTTCGTCCTCGCTGCTCGCCCCGCCGTCCCCGACTCCCACCCTCGCCGGCCTCGCGACCCTCGCCAGCCCGTTCCGCACCTCCTCATCGTCATTGTCTCTGGCCTCCAGCGCCTCCAGCGTCACGGGAAGCGTCTTCTCTCGCGCATCAAGCACCTCTGCCGCTTCCTCTGCCGTTGCCGCGGACGACCACTCCACTGCTCCCTTCAAACAGCCGCTGACATCTACAAATGGACCTTCGACTGCATCAGCAAGGCACGTTTCCACATTCTCATCTCAGGACACAGATAACGACAATGATAATGACAATGACAATGACAATGACATCGATATCGATATCGACCCGGTGGACGCCTCCAGTATATGCTCCTCCCCTGCCTCCTCTCCAGTTACCGCTCCTGTGCTGGTTCACAGTTGCAGCAATCCCCAGCAGGCCCCAGATCTCCAGCACAAGCACCAGCACAACCAAATAGATCCGAAAACTGGCCTTCGGCTGGACGTGTTCCGTCCAACCTCTGTCGTGCCCTCGCTGTCCCTCATCTACCCCGACACGGCTCCCAGAAGCTCTTGGCGAAAGGAACTCGAAACATGGATGAAAAGAGTTTATCCTTCCAAGTATAAGGAAATTACGAGCGTCATTGGTATTGATCATGACCAACGCCCCGATTTCAGTTTCAAAAGCCGGAGATTGGTACGTTTACAACGGGAAGAGGCCGAACGCGACAGAATCAACAAAGAACGCCAGAATCTTATTAGAGAGTTGCAAATGGTTGCTGAAACGAGCTCTGCTACTGACCAAGGTTCTAGAAAAGAGATTGTGATTACAACTATTGAGGAGGCCGATTTCATGTGCGATGATGAAGACGATGAAGTCCAGTCGAACAACCACTTCGAGCAGAGTACGAATGAAAACGAAATTCAAACTCAGAGACCCGTCCTGGTGGCTCAGGCTCATACCCAAAATTCATCCAAAAAAGTTACGCCCAGTATTTCATCTTTAATCAACCCAGTCCATGACGAACCAAAGCGCAATACAACAAAATCTTCAAAAGCCAGAAATGTTAGGCATAGTAACGATAAAGACTCTGGTTATGGCTCATTCCAAACCGCAGATTCCATCCCATCATCATCATCTTCTTCCTCTTCTTCTTCTGTGTGGATCGGCAACATGTCAGCAAAGTCGGTGTCTACCACAACCACCACAACGACCACTGCGACTGCTGCAATTGCCTCCCACCGCTCCAACCATCATCATGGAGGTGGCCATGCATCAAGCCATCAAAAAAGACGCTGTATTTCGTGTTTGTCGGATAATTCTCCCTGTTGGAGACCCAGTTGGTGTCCTGAATCAGGTCAGCTCTGTAACAGCTGTGGTCTCAGATACAAGAAAACGGGTGCTAGATGTCTTAACGATAAATGCCGAAGAATACCTGCAAAAGGTGAATGGTTGATGATGCAAAACAAATTCAATTCCACAAAACAGGAACTTTTGGATAAAGGCGATCCAAAAAATGCTCAACTTGTCACTTATCTTTGTCTCTCCTGTGGTAGTGACGTTGAAGTCAAGGACAACTCCAAAAAGTAACCTCTGGAAAGTTTAATTTTTTGTGTTATTTTGTTTCATCCTTATCTACTATTATTGGTTTTTACAATTTTATCATACCGTCAAGTTTTTCACTATATTTTGTTCTTGTTATGGACCTCCTACTATTCTTTTTTTTTTTTTTTATCTGTCTCTTTTTATTTGCATTTGGCAGTACATATACATATCATTGCACTTTTACTTCCATGATTGATTGATTGATTGGGTTTTCTCTTTTCCATTTATATTGTACACTTCTCACACTCATCTAAGTTTGTTATATCGACCACCACCGCCATTATTTAGAGATCTCCTGGAACCAACAATATTTTGTTATAACATCATCATTAACTATTAATTTTTTTATTTTTTTTTCTTCCTGTTGTTGCTTTAGATTGATTTTGGATGCTTCTTTTTCTGGGAAAAGCAGAGTATAATGATAGTATTCTGTCCTGACTTTTCTTTTCTTTTAAACATATTTTATTTGGATTTCTTTTGCCGTTTATGAGAGCGAAATGTATTTATTATCATCTAATCATGAAATGATTCGTTCTACCGGTGCAACTAACTATCCTCACACAATATCTTTTTTTCCCCCCTTTTGTTGTAGATTTGAGACACCGAGCGGTATGGATAAAGCCAGTTAACGGTTCAACTCACTGGTTTTAACGATTAAAGTTATTCCTTTTTTCTTTTCTTCCTGTTATTAATACTATTATTTTAAAATTTGATTTCTGTTATTCGTCAAGAGATGAGATGAGCGAGGTGATAAAAAAAAAAAAAAGCAAAGCCAGTATGACATCTCTTATTTAGACCATACACATTATTAGTCTGGAAATTAATTCAAGTTAACCACTTTATTTGATTTTGAAGAATTCACCACAGTGCGTAAATCGATAGATTGTTCTCTGCTTGCAACAATAGATAAGAATCACAAATTCAAGAAAAAAAAAAGGGACAACCTTTCTCGTGGTTCATAGGCATAAAAATAATAATATCAAACACGAGTGAGTGTGTAGTAGCCGATGACCGATGATGTCCAAAGCCACCCATCCACAAACTTACAATTATCTTTTATCCAAAAAATATTTTCTTCTTTTTAATAGATTGTAAAGTGCCCCCTTTCCTCATGTTTATGACCAAAACACGCTTAGCGTTTCTTGTTTGTGAAATCCACACAAACATTACACACGCAGGCAGGCGGGTGGGGTGGGTGGTATTTTTATTTGTATCTGAGAGTGTCTTAATAAATGAACCAAAAAAAAAAAATAGAACCGTGTCAAGATCAACTTGGAACTGCAATTGAGCACTCTATTGATCTGTTTGGATGAAATGTCAAAGAGTAGTAGCAAGATCGACAAAAAGAAAAGGGGGGTTTCTATATCCCATCCATTGTATCCAACAATTGTCAATGTGTTGTTGATACTACAAACCAAGAGAACAACCACGACCACGACATGGTGGTTGTTGGTATCAATCTGGATATCTATTTATCATTTTCCTCATCTCGTAGTCTTTCACATTTTTGTCTTGCAGGATGGGTGAATAGTTTTCTTGATAATTAAAATTTTGTGTTGATTTCCTTTACCGGCTTGACTCACTTACATTTTCCACTCATTCATTCCGAACAAGCCAGGATCAATTGTACTTGTGCTTTTCCTTTTCCTTTTCCTTTTGCCTGTCCGTGTGGATCACAACCGTCCACAAACCAGCCATCTCATGGAAGGGATCAAAGAATGTGGTGGATACCACTACCGTGGGTTTTCCCCTTAATGTATCTGGGAGGACTTTCGCTCATGCTTGAAAAAGCACAACGGATAAAAACCAAGCATGAAACTATGTGGTCCTTGCTATTTGATCCTGATCTTGATCCCGTCCTGGCCCCAGCGTTTGATCATCTTCCATCCTTCCTTCTATCATCCATTAATCAAGTCAAATCAAATCAAATCAAATCAAATCATTCATTCATTCATCGTTCGTATATATACACACACAAATTTGTAAAACCTCTTTCGCACGCACATACGAAATGCGCACCAATAATTTGAATGTTTCAAGATATGCGCATAAATCTTGTGCGAATTTACTCGCAGTTTCCGTGATCTTTGTAATATATTTAAATCTCAACTCTCGTAAAATGAACGTCCTGGCTTCGTAACACGCGTGGACCGACCGACCGGGTCCAGTCCGTGCCCTGCAAAGAAAAGAAAAATAAGAAAAAACCGCAAAATTCATATCGACCGTTCGTACTGTACCGCATCAAAAATAAAATGTAGGTGATACATTCTGTTGTGGGTGTTCCGTCCATCTAAAGATCATAATCGTAGTTGATTCGATTTGAACTTGGTGACGCCAGAGTTTGACGGGGGTATCGATCGGTCGCTCGGTTCTTTCAGATTCAACATTGGCTGTTTCACCGTGACCGAGACGAACTGAAACAGGCGGAGATGTCTATGCCTCCAGTTACCCGGTACTCATCTATTTTCGGGGGTTATTTGGCGCCGTTCAACAAAAACGTCACTACCCGATTTCCATTTGATGAACGTCTGATTTGGATTTTGCGTGGGATTTTTTAGGTTTTCCCAGATCATCATCTTTCTGTCAAGGCATGCCCATCTCCCCAAAGAGTCCGGGTAACTCCTAAATCACTTGCAAGGTGAAAAAAAAAAAACTACTGCTACCAGGAACACCAAAAATCATCATCATTGTTATCTGCATTTTTCGAGGGCCCCGAACAAGCCCAACATCCAGTCCAACATGAGCAACGTAAATCTTGATAAATATGTTATTGACAAGGAAACCACGTTGGTTTTACCAGATACAAAACATCAAAAGAGATTCGAGCTTGGTGTTTCATTGATTCTATACAACTGGGATCTTTTAAAAAATGCTGTGGATGAACAGTGGGGAGGGAGTGATTCCGGGGATAAAAGAGACTGGATGGTTGGATCAGTTGTTGAACTTTTTGAAGATTCGTATATCGACGCAGAGACGATAGAAACGAGGTTGTTGGATATGATGGAGGATGAGTTTAATTCTCAGGTTAATGATGATTCAGCTTTGAATATTGCAATTTCGGTGATTGATATTTATAAACAATGTGAAAAGGATGATTTTTCAACGGTTGACCAGTTGTTTGCAAAATATCAGCAAAAACTCGAGGCTAAACAAAAAGCCACGCTGAAGGCACAAAACGATTTACAGACACCACCAATATTGGAAGAGAAAGAGAAAGAGGATGATGATGACGTTGAAATGGGTGATGCAAACAATGATGTTCCTCCTACCATAGATGAGGATGGTTTTCAAACAGTGAGCTATAAGAAAAAAGGCAGGCGATAGTTTACAATCCCATACCATTCTAATCCCAATCTATGAAACAAAAAAAAAAAATGAATTCCAAACAAAAACAAATCAAAATGCAAAAGACTAATCTCTCTACTCATTTGCCAAATGTAAGACCCTCCAGTTTTCTCAATACAGAGTCCGCAACAGCATCTACTGCACCTTTTGGACGCAAAAGTGATGGTCCCTGTGGCATAACCTCTTGTACTTTAAACAGTTTGATATAGGTCATATTCCACATTCCTGATCCCAGGTCCACGGTTTGTTTGAACCCAGGCAAGTTTGAAAAATTCCCAATGTTATTTGTCGCTGCGCTCATTGTGTTCTTGAATCCTGTAAGTAAAGCGCTGGAAGTAGTTTCTGTCCCCGAGTTCGACTCTTCAGTACTTGGCGCTTGACTTATCTGTAACTCATTCTCAAAAATACGTCCCCATAAAACACTTTCGTACCATCCCAAAGAGGCACTGCTCCATCTAAACTTTACCGGTTCAATCTCCAGTGTTAAGCCCCTACTGTTTTTGAATATTACTTCTGCTCTTAAATGCGAGAGCTGTTCTATGATCTGGGAAGGTTGCTCCATCTGTGATGAGATTTCCGTTATCGGTTGGAAATAGGATATGTGATTTGGAACCGTGTTTAAAATATAGATGATCAGTTTCATCGATGGCAACTCTGCCAATGTTGTTCGTATCCGTTGTTCCTTCGGCTTTAATGCAGGTGCTTTACCTTTACCCTTCATATAGTCAGATTGTAGGTAATTTGTGGGTCTCATCAGATCGAGATCATCATCATCCTCTTCTCCATTTTCGCCCTCAGATACGGCATCATCATCACTGTCTGCTGCAATTCTAAACTTGCTGCCACCACTGCTGCTGCTACTACTGCCGGTATCTGAAAGTGTTGTACCGATACTGGCGTTGCTCAAGTTTCGAAGTACCATGTCATTATTCATAATCACAAACATGAGAACTTCATTTCGTAAAGTTCTCTGTGTCGCCATGTCACGAATCTGAATAAGCTGTCCCAAAGAATCGAGTAGCACTTTCACAATGGGAATGTTTTCCTTTCTCGACAGAAAGGAGGTACTGCTTAATTGTGTAAGTATCCGAAGAAGACAAGTGGAGGAATCATATGAAATATTCTCCACTAAAGGTGAAAAGTTGTAGATTATCCCCAACAAGGTTGGAATCAAAAATTTAAGATGCATGGGACACTTTTGAATCAATGTACTCGATTGGTCAATGACAAAATCTCCAATGCTTCTTCCATCATACTTTGAAAACAAATCGGGGAGATATATATTGGTATCGTTCTGTTTGATTTCCTTATTTGCTATATCCAGAGGGGAATTCGCCAACTTTAGTTCGAGTATTTCTTTGGAAAGACTTAAAAGTGAATACAGACAGATTCGCACTAGTCCAATTTTGCTCTCAGTATTATGATACATGTTGATGTAATAAAACAAGACAAGTATATCTTGCACAACATGACCGTTTACAATGACAAAAGCTCTAAAGCGCTTGTTGCACTGCATCAGTTCCCATTGAAGAATGACCAGCTCTGCGATCCATAATAGTTGTTGCCTTTTCTTAGAGTCCTGAAATATGGATTTTGACGTTATAGTTGGTGATCTCAGTAAGTCGCTTAGTGATGAATAAATAAAATGTACATCTTTGGAAGTATGCAATTTGGATATGTAATAGCGAACGGTATTCTTTGTAGGATACGCTAACGTCCCCTTCAAAAATTGCAGGTCATTTGGAACGGTATAAACCATCATTAGAACCAGAAATTGGAGACTGTAGGTAGATAGTTGATGTTGAAGAGCGGTATTATCAAATAATTCAAAAAATTTTGGACCATCCTTCTGCTTTGACAACTCCTTAGAGTACCCCAAAATTTGATTCAGCAGAGAGCAAATCAGGGAGAGCAGCTTCACTTTGTGTATCTGAGTGGTTATGAACGTTAAGAATTTGGATCCGGTTATGGAGACTTCTCTTGAAGAGACATATAAGCAACTAGAGCATAGCGCCAGTAACAGTCTCAAAATCTCTACCTTGTTTGAATCGTACTGGTTCAATTCGGTGCTAGAAGACGGCTTGAACGCTACATCATTGCAACCAATCCCGGTTCTCCATATCTGATATGTAGTTGGATTATTCGAATAAGGAAGGGCGAAGCCAGGAACAAACAACAAGTCAATGGCCGTGTTGGCCAATCTTGACCCCAGGTATCCTTGAACCTCTTCACTTGGAGAAGAAGGGGATTCATTAGATGAGTACCGGGAAGACCAGAACATGTCAATCAAATCGTCGTTCAAGTCTTTGCTCTCAAAAAGAAAGGGTATTACTCGCGTGAGAAGTCTTGCACAGTTGAGACTTTCTCGGTTTATCGCCTCGTTGGATTCCGGGGCGCCTCCCATCTGGGACCGTAAATAAACAAGTCTGTTGGATACAACGACAATTAACGTCCGAAAGTTTACAATATTGAGGTCCCTTATCGTCCTGATGTCCGAGGCTGTGAGCAATGAGAATATGTCATTTGCAGACTCTGGCTGCTTCCAGATCTAACGAGAAACCCGCAGTCAGTAAAGCACATCTCTGAGATGGCTGCACAAAACAAGCTTACCGAAGACCAGTACTCGTCGTTCGCCAAAATCTCCGCATGCCCGGCTAGCTTGAAGATGTGGTTCTTGAAAACCAGCTTGGAGTCGGAAGCGCCCATGGCACAGTGCAGTTGTGGAGTGTGGCAACCAGGCTTCCACCAGCTGGAGAGGGTGGGTGTGTGGGTGTCCTGTATTTCGGTAGTTACCCGGCGCATGTCTCCAGCGGCTGCACATGTGACACGCCCGAGAAAGAAGTTCCCAAATAATTAATTTGCAGTTTCTGGCGGACATGGCTGGCTGAGAAGGACGATCTGTTAAACATGGGGGCCGGCCCTGAGAAGACGAGAAAGGTAAAAGCGCCCTCGCTCCTCGCTCCTTCTCCTTCTCGCCATTGTTCCTCCTCGATAGTGAATCGCAGAAAACAGCCGTCATGAGAAACCCCCTTTCTAGTGGAAGACCCACTACTCCTTACAACCAGGTCAATTATGTCCTCTCCTTGGTCGAGTCACACTTTGGACCTCGCACCTTCGCGGCTGGACAGTAAGTATATACATCGCAAACTAAGCTTTATGGCAACTTTAATTCTAACAGCCTCTTTCTGTGGTTTAGGCTCATGTCCCACCCGTCCTCGCTGGACAATACGCTGGCTCTCGCCGGATACTCCCTTCAGGCCCTGGCCGAAGCGATGAAGCGGATGGACCTGGGGCCATATAAAGAGTTCTTCCAAGCTTTCAAAAACCTCTTGCCTCAGGTTTACTGGCCCTCCCTGCCCTCTTTGGCATCACTATTTGCCATCTTTGGCCTCGATGTCGACAATCTGAAACGCTTGAGGTTCATTCTCCACGATGTTGTCTTCAACGAGAGATATGTCGCTGTGGATTCGGCCTCTACCGGTACTAAAAGCGCTGATGTTAGGACCAGGTCACCATCACCAATTGCAACAACTGGGATGGCCCAAAAGTTACCGGCTGCTGATCGTCTTTCCAGAATGTCGGCCCTTATTAGCGATGTCAGAATCTTTAACAGGCTTTGGGGGATGCTGCCGTTGCTCTCTTGGTTTTTTGAAAACATCAGAAACCGGAAAACTGGATTCTTTGGACCCGACCGAATGCCTTTACCTCCTCCACCGAGGTTTGAGAGATGGGTCAATAATTTGAAGCTCTTGATGCTCTTCATGTTCCAGCCTCTTGAAAACTTGGCCTATCTTGGCAACCACAAGGTCATTAACATGTCCAAAACGACTGAAATGAAGCTATGGTGCTGGAGTAGTAGATTTTGGGCCATGTACGTAGTTCTAGAGCTTGTTCGTCTCACGAAAGAGTTTTTCCGTCAGTTTAAAGACCACAAGAAATTCATTCCTTTCAGAGGGAACAATGGTGTCATGGATCAGGTCAATAAGTCGATGGTTACAATGAGAACCTTGCCCTCTGCTTGGTATACCGATGTAATTGTGAATCTTGCCTATCTCCCCTTAACTGCCCACTGGTCTTGCGAAAAGGGTTTCTTGAGTGATTTTACAGTTGGTGCGCTTGGAGCAACTGCTGCTGCCACTACTGTTGGCCCACAATGGGCGGGAATCGTCAAGGGAAGAAATCTTTAGGGTTAGCCGTATCAGATCATACCAATGTCTTTGTTCGTTCTCCTATTCCTCATTTCCTTCTCTCTTATCTTTTGTGTTTCATGAAATTCAATGTTATAGTGAGATGTTATCCGGTTATATTTTTATCTTCTGCTTTTATCATGAACTCTTCAAATACTAAATAGTCTAAGAAACAAATCATTCATTCGTTGTTTGATACTTGACAACTACACTTCTATGTGATTATTTTAACATTTATATATTCATAACTCGTATTACACTCTCCTAGACCAGTAGGAGAAATACCAAGGGGGATTAAAAAAAGGGGTTCCACAGGATTATTTCCTCACGTTTAATCCATTAAAAATCTCTGTTTACCAAAAAATCAGCCTCCTCTAGATCATCATCCGAAGCAGGAGATACAGCAATTGTTGACCTCAACGGAAGCTTGTGGATTGGCCTGTTGCCTACTCGGTCATCCACTACACTTGTATCTTGCATGTTCATTTCTTGAACATCATCGTAACTTCTTTTATTCAATTTTGAAGGAGTAGAAAAAGGTAGTTGCTGCATTCGAAAACTGAATTCACCACCAGAGCCAGAGCTTCCAAAGCTTGAACTCATAGAAGATGAGGAATTGTAGACCAATTCAGGAGGAGCAGATATGTGAGAAGGAAGCGGCACTCGTTGTATTGGTCTGGGCCCACCACTCTGAGGACCGTCTTGTGTGGTATGACATGGTGGCTGTGGTGTTCTATATTGAAAAGTTGACTTGGCCAGAGCTTCAAGATACCTCTCGTTTTTATTATCATTATCACCCAAAAAGCTTTGTTTCGTATTCTCTAAATGCGTACGCACATAGTCGTTCTGATACGAGTAAAGAGACGCCGTATTTCCTCGATTTTCGTAGTTTGATGGGTCTAAAGCAACTGATACTCCCAAGTCATCGTCACCGTTGTTCTTGCTTCCAGTGCGGTATCCTTCAGCTACTTTTTGTCGGATTCTCATTCCCAGCATGGAGAGCTGCCTAACATTCTCATAATCTTGGTTATACTTGTATTGATTTCCACCTTCGTCAAAAGATGATTCCGGTTTCCTCGATATATGTCTTTTCGTGCTGTTTGTCTCCATTTCTTTATCCTATGGTGGAGCCAAAAGGGCGAAACTTGCTCGAAATCGCCATTGCTTATTAAAATTTACCCGGCGTATCTAACCACGTGCAGATAGTTGCCTGTTTGGGGAAGTATGTTGCTTCATTACCCGTTTGGGTCGAAATTACATAATCTACCCAACCATCTTTTGAAAGGTCTACATGAAACCTTTAGGTTTTGAAATAGGTGCCAGACTTTAGAACGTTGAATTAAATCCTTAATCACAATTTTCTTTGAGACGACTCAAGGAAGAGGGGTAACTGAGATCAAACAAGTCTTGACATACTCGAATTAGGATGCTTCAATATACATCTTGGTTTAGTTTCCAGTATGCTCCGCAGACAAGGGGATAAGCGAGGTAGATTAACAACCAGCCCCACCACCCTGTATCTATCGCACATAGGTTGAATCAGCTAACAGAAAAGTTCGCTAAAAATCCGCCCAGGTAGCTAAATATACACAAGCATACAATGATGATGGATGACAAAGTCGAGAAGGAATTGAACAATAGGAGTCAATAGATTGGGGGGACGAGCACTAGCAACTGTTTTTGAGTTTTCCTTTTTTCTTACTCCAAATGTCTAGCCTTCAAATTTCCTCTAACTCCTGAACTCTTAAGGCTGTTTTTCCTGGGGTATGTTTACCAGACATCCTAGTAGACACCTGTTTGATCAATTGGTCAGTCCTCTGAGTGCAACTATCTTCCGAGGACTGGTAAAATGGCTTCTGAAAATCTCTCTTACGTTCATTCAGTGTAGCCATGTATTCCACGTCGACCCTGTCAATCCTGGTGTTTCTATCGCGCACGATGATAAAGGAAAGCTTCTGAAAAGTTGATCTTCTTTGTGCGTGCTTGGCTTGGTGTTTAAATACTTGAGTACTCGACTGGTTTTCACACGGTTGGTTGGGTTAGTCAACATGTGGATATCAGAGAGCAAAGACTGACTCTGGGATTATAGTAGTATAAATTTGAGAGAAATGCCACATTTAGTAGATAGAAGAGCTGAGACATAAATAGACTAGTTCATAGTCATCTACAGGCTAGCAGTTATTTGCAATAATGTAAATTAAAGCTGTGTATCACATATTAACATTGTAATCAAGTAATAAGTGTTAGGACTCAGGTGATATCCATTCCGGGTAAGCTCGGTTTATAGCTATATAAGTAGTTAGATCCCTATTCTATAGCAATTCAGCAGCTACGTGTGTGAATCACTGACCCCTAGCTCCCTTCCGGACCTAACAATACGAGCAGTTTGTAATAGTGATAGGATAGTGCTGGGCTCTTGCATGAAAACTCTAACAAGAGCTGTTTTCTTCTAAACAAATACTTTACTTGTGCCTTGTGTCATATGTCAATAACTTTAGATAAGTCCATTCAAATGTTGTTTCTTTCACAAAATGCTTTATTCTGGTTCTGGTAAAAGAGATGAACATAGTTTTGTTGGGTACTTTGCTTAGACAGAAAAGAAATGGAACATTTATAGGTTCATAACGATCAAACCTACAAATTTAAACTATTTATAACACTGCCGTAGGAACTTTAAAACCATTTGCATTTTGGATTCTCTATTTGTGCAGATTTTTAAATTCAAAAGATCAGCCTTGATGGCCAAGTTGGTAAGGCGTATCACTAGTAATGATAAGATCGTCGGTTCGACTCCG
Source organism: Alloascoidea africana (assembly GCA_030581615.1). Classification (NCBI taxonomy): domain Eukaryota; kingdom Fungi; phylum Ascomycota; class Alloascoideomycetes; order Alloascoideales; family Alloascoideaceae; genus Alloascoidea; species Alloascoidea africana. Next base: position 189,227 of record JAKTTT010000012.1, read on the forward strand.
GCTCGAGGCAAATTTTTGACTGATATTGGCTCCATAATCATTTTTACACTTGAATAATAAATGTCTATCAAGTAGTTACTGTATGTCTGATAATTTTGAATGTTCATATTTATCCAGTATACCTTCGTTTGATTTATCACTCCTTCAGTTGTTTTTCTCCGTGGCTTGGCTGATGTTGAATAATGAATCAAGAAATAGGAATGACTCTGTGGCCACCATTAAACAAAGATGCTCTCCTGAGGTATGAATTCAGCAATAATGTTTCTTTTAAATTTAGACTAGTTTAAAGAAGTCTCTTTCATTTTAGATTGCAAATTTTATAATCTCCTAAGCATCTTTGATTTTTTGATTTGAAAAATTTGGTAAGATTCAAGTTAAACTTCATAAAACGCCGTCTCGTAAGCGGTAGAACACAGATCCAAGCGTAATCTAACACATTTCATAGGTTTCTAAAAATCACGATCTCTTTAAACAACGATTTTAGAATTACGCAAGCAGAGTCTTCTTTCTGAGCCATAAAGGGTTAACAAATGAACAAGGAGCTCTCAAGGGAGTTTTCCAAGAATCCATTTTTTTGCAATCATTAAAATCAATGGGATATTGTGCTGCGTTTTTGTAGATTTTTTCATTGGGTTGTACTGATCATCTTTTCTCTGGTCAAAACAAAGCATGTCTTTAAACCTGTGAGTATTCAGACTTGAAGCTTCATTCTGAAGAACTGCTCCTTTGAGAAAATGATTATTGGATCACTGCGGCATAAAACGCAAGGGAAAGTACAGATAATTATAGAAAACTAAAACCACTTGCTGGGACAATATTTACTTCCAACTGATCGAATTTACGTTGCTGGTTCCATCAGGTTCGAGTCAAGGATTTTATTTGAGATACAATGGTTTATGCAAAACTGATTTTCCTCACAATATCAATAAACCTCTTCTACAGTAACCAAAAACCAGACCGTATCTTGCATTAATTCAATTGAAAAACATAACAGGTAGTGAAAGCTGATAAGAGAAGATTTACTCTAGCCACTGAGAATAAGCTTTTTTGAGCTCTATCTGATTTCGGCTTTTAGCCCCTGCATTAAAACTAACAGTGATCGTCACAACCTTTCCTTCTGAAAATGTAAAGAGAGGGTCCTCTTGTATGAGCTGGGGTAGTTCACTTTGAATGCTTATCTTGATTCCAACACAGAGAAAATGGAAACATGGTCTGGAATTAGATTAAATACTATGTTGGCTAACTGCAAGCGCTGAAGAGTGCATCGGTTAAAAAACTACCGAGATAAATTGATCATAAAGTTAATAACAAATGAAAGCTAGAAAACGACTAGTCATTCACCTAAATGCTCTTCTGCACTTGCGACTATTCTTCTCCCAGAACCCCAAAACAATTTAATTATTTGGCATAATTGGGTAGTAATTCATGGATAACCTTGCTTTGTGTCATTCTAAATACCTTTGCCAGGCCGTATGTAAACTGGAATTTATGCCAAAGTTCCAAACTATATAGGCAATGTATGTATCCAAAGAACCAGATACTTTAGATAAACTCGAAAATAACTTCTGGTTTCACATGTTGTGCTATACGGCGTTATTGATTTGTTAAGTTAGTATTTAACCAAGTGTCTATAATTTTAGACATGCCTCAGTGGGAGACGATTTACTATCGGTTAGCCTTGGATGCGTGATCTCCTCACTCTCCAGTAGTGAGGCTTAGATAGGTTTATATAAGTAGTCCATCTGTTCCCCCTTATGGGGAGGAATCAACGATTCTAGGGTTGTTTGTAGCCTCTCACCTTCTCAAACCCTTACCCAATCCCTTAGAAAGCTTTACTTGACCAAAATTCGAGGACAAAGCAGTAGAATATAATTTACAAAAGAGCGCTCAATTTTAGCAGCTCCCAATTATAAGCGTTTAAAGAATAAGCTTAAATTTAATCCAGAAAAAAGTTTATTGCATCTGAACATTCAAGAGTATGCTTGTTGTTCCCTTGTTTTTGGCATAGAAATGTTTGATCCAGCTCGCTTAATTCCAAAAACACCGAAATACTTTAGAGAGAATCATGTATATCTGTAATACTATTAGCTAATGTCCCCCTTTGATAAATAACTCTTGAGATGGCATTGTCTCTGGTGGTTTTGAATATGCGGCACTATGAGCCGTAAGCTCCTGCATCTCATGCATCTTATTGGTAAGATCGTTTTCAAGTTGCACCTTTACACGAGATCTGAAACAAAAATAAATCGCATAATATCCGCGGCATCGCCTTGCCATTAATTCCGGAATATATGATGCCGTGGAAGAACTGTCGTGCTTGTTCGCACTATGTCGATATGTACTAAGACTAACTGTAATGCTTAGCGCGTGTAGCAGATGCATGATAAGAGTTTTTGCATTGATACGGAAAGCTTGGCAGACTAGATCTGTAGGCTAAGACCATATACCTACTCTTAAAATGAATCCCATTTCCTAAATGATTGTAACGGTAATTCAGTATTATCTGACACAATGCTTCTACCAAAATCTCTCACAAATTTGACATGACAATAATGCTACAACTATTTTGGATTTCCTATTGAATAAAAGTGAGCGGTGTGGTACTCCACATTTTGAACTTGCTGTTCGAACTCAACAAGATCAATCGTAAGAGCCATGCCAAAAGATAAGCTTAATTTTATATGGAGCGGATTTTCTGTTTAGGGTTGTACGTCTTGGAGCTAAAGTTTATAAAGAGAAATGCCGCTCTGTTTATTGGTTTATTCATTTACTACCAGTCGCAGTTCTATGATGCCCCCCTGTTAGGCTTTTTATGTCTCTTTTTAAGTTGCTTTTATTTGGATCTTTCTGATCTTATTAGACACGCTGATATATAAATTAGCAAAAGTTCGAGATTTCTCAGAGAAAAAGAGAGGTTTGCAGGGAAGCATCTTCTGGGAATGAGCACTTGATTCTTCTGAATAGAAACTTGATCACAGCATTTTCCATTCGGTTTCAATCGACACATAATGGTATCTGAGAAGGTGACCGATAACAATTCTTCGGAGCTCAAAGGCTCTGAGTCTGATTCTAATAATGAACATGAGGTTGGGAAGGGCGAGATTATATTCAGTGAAAGCACTCTTGACTGGAATAAGGAAAAGAAAGATAGATTTGCATCAAGGCTTACTGAGAATGATCGAGTTTTGGAAGATGAGCTTCCTCCTCAGGTGAAATACATGTACGAAAAAGTCGAAGAGATGTCATCAGAACATGCTTTTGAGGTATTGAAGAAGGCCATTGAAGAATTTGAAGGCGATCCAAACTTTCCAATTGATGCTTACGACAAGATTATTTTATTGGTTCAAGGGAGGGATAATTACCCAGAACCAGAATCATATGATTTTGATTTAAGAATGGAAGCGGCCATCATCTATTACTACTCTCCATATCAGGAAGTCAGATCTATGACAGATCCATACGATGATCCAGATACTCCAGTCGAAACCGTTAGAGTTTATGTCATGTCTATCGCCTTTACTGCTATATGTTGTTTTGCTTATCAGTATTTCTACCATAGGTTCCCTTCGATCTCGGTACCTTCAACATTGATCATTATTTTTGAGTGGATAATTGGTGAGGCCTGGGCCAAATTCATGCCAGAGTGGGAAATTACCGTGTGGGGGCGGACATTTAAACTGAACCCTGGACCATACACCTTCAAAGAACAGATGTTTGGAAGCCTGATTTTGAGGAATTCTTCGTTGTATACTACAACAAGCAACTTTCCAGTGGATATTATGCCCATGTTTTATGGAAACGATTGGGCAAAGAGCAGAGGCTACCAGTACCTTCTCACCTTTTCCACTGAATTTATCGGGTATGGAATTGCTGGATTGTTTAGAAGAATTCTCGTGTACCCTGTCAGAATGATGTATCCTTCAGCAGTCCCCAGTATTGCCATTGTCAAAACTTTGTTAGAGCCAGGAGTACAGCAAAACATCCACGGCTGGACTATATCTCGAATGAGATTTTTCTGGTATACATTTGCAATTTCTTGGGTTTGGTACTGGTTTCCAAACTATATCGCCAACTTTATCATGTTCTTCAATTGGACAACTTGGATAAAGCCTGATAACATTAATCTCGCCGCCATGACAGGTACCATCTCGGGGTTGGGAATTAACCCGGTGCCTACGCTTGACTGGACCAGTTACATCGGTAGTTATACTCCATTCTTTACAGCTACAAACTCTTTTATTGGAGCTGTATTGGGCGCCGCAGTATTAATTCCAGCACTCTTTTACACCAACTACTACTGGTCCGCATATCTTCCTATAAACACAGGTACTGTTATGACCAACAACAATACAGCATTCCAGGTAACACATGTCTTAACTAATGGCTTGCTGGATGAAGATAAGTACCAGAAGTACTCTCCTCCATTTTATTCTGCGGGAAGTTTGATCACGTATGGTGCATTTTTTGCTTTGTATCCATTCACATGGATTCAAGTCATTGGTTCAAACTGGAAAACAATTGTCTTCTGTGTCACCGATCTGTACAAACATTTAAGACATCCACGTATGGGATTTTATGAAGGACTCGATGACCCATACACTAGAAAGATGAAAAAGTACAAAGAGGTCCCACATTGGTGGTTTTTGGTGCTTCTTGTAATTTCATTGGTTTTTGGTATTCTGGCGGTTGAATGTTATCCAACCGAAACACCTGTTTGGGGTATTTTCTTTGCTGTTGGGATTAACTTGGCATTTTTTATCCCACTTCAAGTTCTCCTGGCTGTTACCGGAACTACATTCGGTCTTAATGTGCTAGTTGAGATCATATATGGGTATGCTAATCCCGGAAACGGTGGTGCTCTTAATATCATCAAATGCTATGGTTATCAAGTTGATGGGCAAGCTCAAGGATATGTTGAAAATTTGAAGATTGGCCACTACGTGAAAATTCCACCAAGGGCTCAGTTCAGGGGTCAATGTATTACTCTGGTTGTCCACATTCTTGTTGTTGTAGCTATGGTTAACTGGCAGATCGAGACTACGCCCGATTTCTGTGTTCTCTACTCTAAAGAGAGATTTTGGTGTTATGGAGCAAGAACGTTTTATACCGCTTCTGTTTTCTGGGGTGTTATTGGCCCGAAGAGAGTCTTTAGTGGGCTTTATCCAACATTGAGGTGGACGTTTTTGATTGGAGCTGTCATGGGAGTGGTGTGTATGTTGATTGGTAGATTCTTCCCAAGAAAGTCTCGCTTTTTCCAGCCTTCGGTTATGCTCATCGGACTTCTCAGCTTTGCTCCTGGTGGACTCGATGGCCCGCTAACCAGTTTTTACTCTTCTTTTGCTTGCATGTTTTGGATCAAGAGGTATTATCCCGCTTTTTGGGATAAATATAACTATGTGTTTTCGGCAGCCCTTTCAGGAGGGGTTGGTGTATCGCAGTTCATTCAATATTGGGCCGTTCAATACAAGGCGAAGAACATCGATTGGTGGGGAAACAGCGTTTCATATGCTGGGCTAGACGGTACGGGAGATACGGCAAGATTGCCTATTCCCGAGAAAGGATATTTCGGTCCTGATTTTGGCCATTTCCCCTAGTGTAATTGTTGTTTTCTGTTTTCTCTTTTGCGCGTTGTGTGCGATGAAAGATCAATTAGATGTGTTTTCTGTTGTTATTGAGTTGAATTGATATGTTATTAAATGCCAATGAGGATTTTGATGTGTTTTGTTACTCTTCGGGTTTTCTACTCTAGGACATTTGTAGAACAGATTTTGGATTTCAGACACACCAACGTAGACTGTATTCGCGTTCTTTATGCGCAGAAAGAACACAAGTTAAGGTACAGTGAAAAACCCGAACCTTTCAGATTTGCCTAAAAAAATGAAATGAATTTTTGTATGGCCAGGCCATCCAGCCCTATTCTCGTTTATTTTCTTCTGGTCCTCAAAACAAGCATCAACAAATGAATGCAGAAAATTCGGATGAAGTTTTCATTCACAACAATAATTATTTCAGTTCATATTGTAATTTGCACACCTGCTTCTCTGATCACTCGATTAAATCCACTAGTTCTAAACAGGCGATGTGACTGTTAAGCCAAGCATCGCTAAATTGAACAATTACAAATCCCTTGTTGAGGGAAAATCCCAATTTTATTATTAGGTAAGAGTGTCTTGGCCATATCTGGAGGAATGCAAAGCCAAAATACAGGTAGTAAGCACGAGTTAGCAGTTTACTGTTTTTTTTCTTGATTCTCACTACTTTACTTTAGCTTGGTGTAGGAGAACCGCAATGTTTTCTCAAGTCAACGGGCATTTATGATTTTCTATTGTTTCCAATTTTGTTTTCCCGGGGCGACTCATCTCAAACAAGCACACTTAATGGGTGGTGTTTGTCTGAGTCCTCGAGCCAACCAACCTAGAACTCTGCCAACAATAGGAAAAAAGGATCTGGGATTCTCTTTACTTTTCCTCAAATTGGAGATACCACGTGTACCTGAGAGTGGCATTATTGACTAGCTTATGGAGAGAAAGGCTAGTCAATATTTCAGATCCGCTGTCACTGTTTGGAGTATATAACCAGGGCATATCTTCTCATTTAATGCTACATTCAACACAGCTCATCTCAATCACTCGCTAGCTAATTAATTATGAAGTTTTCTGCCCTGACCATTACTACTGTCTCTGCCTTTGTCGCGAGTGTAACAGCAGCTGATGCGCCCACAGTTATCGCCACAAACCCAGCTGCAGACACAGATGCTCCTGCCACCGTTGTTCCTTTGGCCCCTACAGTTATTGCAACAGCAGGATCAGAACAAGCAGATCATGATGCTGCTGTTGCTAGTGCGAACGCAGCCCTGTTGGTAGCTCAAGCATCTCTTGCCGTGGAACAGAATCTCTACGCTGCTTCAAATAGCGCTTCTTTTTTGGTTTACTTAGCCAACGGTGGCGTCACACTATCTGGATCTGAAGCATCCGCCGCAATCGCATCCGGGGAAGTGGTTGCATCCTCAGTGGCCTCTGAAGTCCAAGCTTCTGCCGAAGCTGGGACGCAAACTGGTGATAAGAAAACAGCTACCGTTATCGGTACTACCCAGGACGGGACCGGCAAGGCCAAACCCACAGCTGCCTTGGCCACAGAGGGTGAAGGCGGTGATTCGGCCAAGACTTCGCCAGCCGCATCCGGAGAGGGTTCGGAGGATTCTGGAAAAAGCAATCAATCAGACTCTAGCTCCAGAAGAAGGTCTAAGACAGATGACGAATCAAGCGAAACCGAGTCCGAATCAAGTTCCGAGACATCGTCATCAGAGGCATCTGTTACTGATAGTGATTCTGGGGCCTTCGCTATTAAAGCCCCAATTTCCTATTCATCTACCATCATTCTTCCAGCTGTACTGATTGCATTTTCTGTCCTTTTGGGTGTCTAAAAAGTCAACTTTCTCTTTATACTTTCTGTATTAAACCTTTTTGATTTGATTTCTTTCATCTTCAAGTTTAGGAGTACAAAACAACGTATATGAGCATTCTCATACGATGGATGGGATAATCTAAATTAATACAAATTTTTAATAAAATTGCATTTTCAGCTTAGACTACTTCTTAAATGCTATTGGAATTTCACAACAATGTATCATGAGGAATCGCCATCATTTTGTTTTTGTAGTCTGATCTCTGATTTCAATTGGAAGTTTAAACTATTTACCTAAGTTTAGACCAGAGTGTTATAGTTTTGGTGTTCAGTAGTCACTTCAAAGTTTGTAATACTGAGCTTTATAATTCTTAGATATTCAAACCTCTAATAACATGCAGATACAGATTATAGTTTTGTTCCGCCGTGTACCCTAGATCCGTAAGTTAAGAAGAAATCGTCATTGAGATAGGATCCTCACAATGCAAAACTAGGCGCAAGGGTTGGAAATTTAAACCCGAAATGGTGCTAGGTAAAAGAAGGGAAAAAAGTATACGAAATAGTTGTGAATAAGACTTTGGGAAATGGTAGTGGTTTGGTGATGATCTGTGGCTATCTGCTTTGGGTTGGAGTTAGGCCCAATTATAGGTTCAAGACATGTTGACAGTCATTTACATCTATATTGTAAAATAAACGCTTGTCAGTTTTCTAGGGGTAGACGCCATTTTCCAGCAAGACAACAACTCACGCCATGAATAGAATACAAGAATGTTTCAAACTAATGGATTTAAGGTACCGCAATGGTCAAATCAATTGACAGATTTAAAACCAATCACAAGTTTTGGCAGTTCTTAAATGCTAAGCTCGGTGAGAATTCTTTAAACACGAATTGACTTTTTTGGCAAACAATTCCAATCTCGTTTTATCACAAATTGATCAAGAGTATACCAAAGACAGTTGATGGTGTTTTACGAGAAAATTGTTGAAGAGCTTAATATAGTTATAGGTTTTCATAATAAGTATCTTGTTCGACAGAAAAATGACCAAGTTCTCAAAACAAATACGAACTTGCTTGCATAAGCCATCACCTAACACCAAAAATACATCCATTTCACTATAGGGTTTAAATTTGGGCTAGCGGGCTACGAGATCCGACCCAAGCCGAATACCTTGTTATAGAAACAAACTGGATGGATTGCTCAGCAAAATAAAAACATTTGATCTTTCTGCGGGGCACAGTACTTGAATTGAAATTGGCCTTTGACTCTGGTTTTTGGCAGTTTCAAATCATACTTATAAAAAGATATCGTGGACCGGGAAAGCTTCAGTGGCCCCTGATTCTTTAATGCTCTATAAATATACAAGCGGTGATTTGTTCGAAGGCTCTCGGTAAGCCAATTCGAAGATCCAACCCATGTTCGCTGAGAAACGTGAAGTTTCTAATAAAATCTTCTCTCGGAGCTATTTTGAGAACTTTGACGACTAGAATTTTCAAAACATCGTCGGTTCTGTTTTATCTTGTTTTCAATATGCTGATCTCTATATGCAGGGTTCAGCAATGCAGGGACTAGACCCTTTTGAACCTTCTCCACATTTATAAATATACTACTCTGGGGTCTCAAAATGTATTATAAAAGGCAGCTGAAGTTATCTCAAGTTTCTATCTCAGCATAGAGAGACCATTAAAACATGTTGCTACAAACTTTATTCTATTCTTCATTTCTATCCAGCACTCTTGCTCTTCTGGAAAGAGAATTCACAACAATTGGAAATGACACTGAAACCTCATTTGTTGTTAAATTTACAAGTCCGTATTCAAACAACTCTTGCATCAATGGTTATCTCACTACTCAGTGGGTAAGCATTACCCAAGGTGATGATGAGGATCTGGAAAAAATGGAATACATTGCAGACTTGATTCAGTCACTCGAGGATGAAGAAAAGTATGAGCAAGCCGTGCTTGCCATCTCTGCTCTGGCTTTCTTAGGCGACGACGAAGCAATTAGCCTACTACAATCAGGCAATTTTGATTACTCCTCTGTAGGCGTTGCTGCCTTGGAATACACTAACGGCGATGATCCAAATATAAACGATACTGATTCTTGCCTGGCCGAACTTGCTGGTTTTTATGATCTCGCTAGTAGCAGTGCGGGACAATCACATAAATTGAGAAAAAGAGAAAACGAAGAGTTAAACTTGGATTTGTTTAAAACTGAGTTGGCGTCTATTGGAAACTCCATTAACGACGAGGCAATACTAAACTCAGAATCTGGTACCGCAGTTGAGACAACAGATATTGATTTTGACGAAGAAAGCCTAGTCGATCCTCTATCTAACTCAATAGTTGTTGACGATGAACACTATGATTTATCTCCTCTTCAGAAGCGCGCGACTATTCACTATAATGGAAAATGTGTTGGGAAAAATTTGGCTAAAAGAAACAAATGTAATCAGATCTACTCCAAGTATCTTTCCTATCAGTTCTACCCAAATAGAGCACTAAGGTACAAAGTAGGCAACTGCATATTTAGGAGTGCAAAGGCAGTCACTAATTCGGTCTTCGCTGCTGGCTCCCTCTTAACTATCTCTAACGGATGTGCTTATTACAAAGACGGCAAGTATGTTACTAGTGGGTGGACCATTAGAACTTCACAATACCCCAGAATGTGCACTTCATCAAAAGATGCTTGTAAAAACCAAGCTGGCTAAGAAACTTTTTAGTTTTGCTTTTGCATTTTGATTGATGAGATATGATATGCCATTTTTGCTGCTCATGACATTGCTTTGTGAGCTGAAAGTGTTGATATTGGAATTTTGCTTTACACCTTGATTGATGAGATATGACAATTTTGATGCTCACAATACTGCTATGTGAGCTGACTGATGTTAAAATAAAAAATATATGCAATATAATCTAAATTGGGGTTTTAAACAGACGTTCTTTGTAAAAATGTGTGATTCCTCGTGTGATTCTTAACGTTGATGAGAGATTAAAACCTGAACTGGTGAATGTCCCGGAATGATAGTTAGCTGGCTTTTGCACAGTCTTCATTCCTAAGACTATGTATGACAAGAAAATATTGTAAAGGGTTTAGGAAAACCCAGGACTCATCGATTCACCCAAATAGTTCGATGTTGGCAAACTTGGACCAACAACGCTAAGCAGTGACAACCTAGTGAAATTTATCTGATGTGTTATTAGCCCTTAAGAGATTTCAAACTCTGCCTATGTCCATAGAATAAATCAAAGGAATTTTGCTTTTATTTTCTACTCGCCTACTATTGACAATCATTTCTTTGCTGATTTGTTTCAGAAAAGAGCCTGAGCCAAGCCCAAAAATAAGAACTGGTAATGTTCATACCTTTTTGTTAGCAAAAACATAAAAATGGATTTCAAGAATCAGGGCATTGACACATCTCTCTTCTTCTGCCCTCAAAAATTCTGCAACCTTGGTTGAGAATGGTTTTTTTGGTTAGGAAATCCATACTTTTTCTTATAACAGCTAGCCCCCCTCCCTAGTGTTTATAATCAGAAAAAAATTGAGAATCTTTCAAAAGCCATTCTTGAAGTAAATGGCAGTTAACAAGATTGTTTAAGTTAATTGGCATTTGAATACCAAAGGAATTTTGGTTTTCCAGAGAAAACAGTTTATGACAGCCCCCACATGAATGGCTATCAATTTTTCGTGAAGACTAATAGAATTTCCCCTTTCCTCTGTTTTTAATTCAACGACTTACAGCCAAATCCGATTGGTTTATAATTGCTTCGAAAAAATAGCTCTGTACCATATGAATTCAGATGGCACATAAGGCAGCAAGCATGTGAGGCTTGGCACAGAAATTAAGCGCACCAAGAGCGAAAAGAAGATTCCTAAGATCATTAATGGAACGACTTCACATATTCAATGTAGTGATTAAATCTAAGATCCCTTCTACGCATCAATAAATGCCCAAAATTGTTCATTAGACTCACTCGCTGAAGAGTTGTTGCCCAATCTCACGTATTTGTGCTTTTCATTCTTATCAATTGTTACAAACCAAAATCAGAGACAAATTAAATAAATGTTAGATTCTCTCATTCATTTTTGGACTCAGATTCTTTTAGGGTATGCCCTGTGGGTTAAAGGGAGTTACTTATCGTAAATCATGATTCTCATACGCCTTGTATGTTAACGCCGATGCATCTTGACCTTTTTATCCCAGTTCAAGCAAATTGGTGATTCGCTGCTGGAATCAGCAGAGCTCAAATGATTGATACATCAGATATCGGAAAAAACGTAAGGCTGAAGATAGTTGAACCATAATATGGTGTCAGCCGAACAGTCATCCATTAGTTAGACTTGACATGCATATTCAGATCGAAGAATCGGCGAATAATTCTCAAGATTGGACCGTAGCTTTTAAACAAGTAAAGCAGGATTAACTTACTCCGTTTTGCCATAGCAACTTTTAGTGTAGTACGTGTTCCAATTGGCGAGTCGTTCCCTATGAAACTCATGTATTCCCCTATTTTTTATATTGTCTTAAGGAAGAAAGACATATCTGTAACAAATTGTTAATAGAAGGTTCTGAGTAGGAACCTAGTTACTTGAAATCTTCCTTCTGTTTTGATCATAGAAACACTCTGAGCATATAACGAATAACATATTGTTGAATCTAGTTCGTGTGTTAACTACTTAATGGCTGAAAGCAGATCCATCCTACAGTTGTATGATAAGCTTTGACATTCAACTCTGAGTTTGAGATTACGACTGGAAACAGGGACCGGACTTGACATTTGTAAAGCCAACATTTTTTTCAGAATCTAGAATGTTGTCTTACATTTAAAGACAGAGATGCTAGTACAAATATAGAGCAGGGTGTTTGAAACCGACAATACTTAAACTTGTCTCTTTCGTTCATAGCTTATATACCGAAGACTACTGTTAAGGACATAGAAAATGGCGTGGCAAGTCATTTAGAATAAGGATTGATAATTCTTTTCCCCCAAGGCGACCCTTTTTGTGTCTTAAAGTTTGAAGTTATTGTCAGAGACAATTTTTGCTCTAAATACTGCAACTTCAAATCCTATAAATCTAACCTCTTTCGTTGTTTCACGAACCAGAAGTACACGCTAAGCGTCAAAACCTACATTCCTTCAGTTTTACTAAACACAAATAGATCAATAATGACTTCAAAAGGTTCTAGTGGAAATGAGGCCTATGAGCTTGAAGAAAATTCCTCTCACAGGTCTTCTGGTCAAACTGACAAAGGCTTCAATCAGCTAGATCCAGCATACTATCTATCTATGGACGACCAAGACGATGCCATTGATCCAATTGAAGAGAAAAAATTGCTACGGAAAATTGATTTTATACTTTGCCCCATGATGTGTCTTATTTTTGTGATTCAGTTCATGGACAAAATGGCTACAAACTACGCTTCGATTTTGGGCCTGAGGGAAGACTTAAAAATGACTGGCGACATGTACACCTGGTGTGGAACTTCCTTTTACATTGGTTATCTGTTTTTTTCGCTCCCTGGTTGTTTTATCTTACAAAAATTTCCAATCGGAAAGTGTCTTACAATTTATCTTGTGCTATGGGGTATTCTCCTCATTGGCATGTGCTTTTCCAATTATGCTGGATTCCTAGCATGCCGAGTTCTCCTAGGAATGCTAGAGTCGTCAGTTAGTCCTGGATTTGTCCTTCTTACATCTCAGTGGTATAGAAGAGAAGAACAGACTTTGAGAACATCGTTTTGGATTTCAATGAACGGGCTTGCACAATTACCTGCCTGTGGTATTGCTTACGGGCTCGCACAACATAAAGAAAACCTTTCAATTAGTGCTTGGAAAGTTCTTTTCATTCTTCTTGGTCTGCTATCGTTTTGCTTTGCTGTCGGCGTCTACTTTACTATCCCAGATTCCCCTTTAAACGCCAAATTCATGTCATACGAGGAGAAAAAACTAATAGTAAAAAGATTGAGAGCAAATCACCAGGGCATAGGCAACAAGATGTTTAAATGGGATCAATTTAAAGAGTCTTTTACTGATGTCAGGACCTATATTATGTTTATTTCAGGGTTTTCCCTTGAAATTCCAAATGGCGCACTCAGCAATTTTATTTCTATTGTCTTGTCCACTTCATTTGGATTTTCCACTATGAAGTCTTTCTTGATGCAAATGCCGGCTGGAACTATTGAGTTTTTTGGTTTGCTAGCACTCGGATTCTTTTGCCAATGGACCAATCAACGTATGCTGACGGGAGGCATATCCTTAGCTTTAGCTCTGATGGGATCAGCTATGCTAGCATTTGCACCCGAAAAGGGAGCCAGGCTGGCAGGATACTATATTCTTATGGTTGGACCAACTGGGTTAACCATCATGTTTTCAACACTCGCAGCTAATGTTGCTGGTCACACCAAAAAAGTCACTGTCAACGGAATTTACTTGATTGGATACTCTGTTGGAAATATCATTGGACCCCAGATATTCAGAGCAAAAGATGCTCCACAATATCAGCCTGCAAAAACTGGCATAATGGCTTGTTATGCCGTTTCTTTAGTCTGCTTTCCGATAATGTTTTACATCAACTGGAGAGAGAACAAACGCCGTGATCTTGAAGGAGAAGGCTACTATAGTCATGAAATGAAACTTTCCTTTGACGATCTCACTGATAAGAAGAATAAGGAGTTTAGATATTCTTTGTAAAGAAGCTAGCAAACTTTCTTGATTATATGCTCTAATGATAACAGCGTAAAGATATGGCTTTTGAAAATTACTATTAAAATAGCGCCGTATACTGCCCGACACTCTGATTAGGGACACGGCTTGAAGATTCTCTACATGCTCCTTCATTGCCAAGTAGTTTCTACCTGTGTTGTAAAGTAAAGTGCTCCATACATATGCAACAGTTGACTTAAAATGATCCGCCAGCTATAACCCTCCATAATGCTTATGTTTTTTTACCTTTCATTCAACAATTATTCCTGAATATCATATTATAAGAAAGATATGATGAGGTGAACATCTGGGCAGTCAATGGTTTGCCTCAGCACCCAGCACTAAGACTCAATCGATGGTGATAGTTTTTTGTCTCTTTCTCACACCAGAAACATCCGATTTATAATAAGACCCATTCGCACTTTTGCCTTCCACAATTAATATATCCTCATCACCAGAGTTGACAATGTCCTCATCATCGTCTATTGCGATAGTTACCCTGTCGTCATCTTCAATTTCAATATTGTTGGAAACTCTTTTCATTCCATGTGAAATTGAAGACATTTCTCTGCTAGTCTCTGATAATTGTGCACTTTTGACGGGCGTTAATGGCCATCTTGAGCCTGATCCTGATCCTGATAATGCCTGTAAATTTGGAAAGATCGATGGCGTGGTAACATCTTCATTCTGGTGTATCTGCGTATTGTGAAGGATTTGGTTATGGTAGGCTCCCATGCGAGACACAGGATTTTGGACAGGGCGAGTATGCCCATTGATGCTAAGTAGCAATCCGTTATTGTTATGGGTTGCAGGTTTCGCATTTTGAGAAACGTCCCTAGGTATATTAATTGTTCTAGCGCTGTGAGGAGGGATACTCTGTGAAATTGATTTCAAGTTTTCTTCAACTAATCCCGGAAACTCCTCTTTAAAGATTGCACATTCATTATTCCAAATCTTTGAGTTTCTAGCAAACGCTCTTTTTTGTTCATTAGAAACTGAGGTGAGGGCACCAGTAGAAGGATCTGAACTGGTCATAAAACTTGAAAGTCCCAGAAGTATTGTTGAAACGCTCCAAGCTGGATTCCAAGTTTCTGGATGAAAATCGGAAATCGAAAGACAAAGCTTCCTATTTGTCTGAAACCTCCCGTTTGGCGTAGTCATCTTTATGGAAGGTGGCTTGAATGGGTAATTTGGAGGAAACTGCAGCTCTCCCAAGTACTGTCCGCCAGCATATGGAGAATTTGGTGCACCATCTATTACGTAGTACCAAGTTAAAATATTGGATTCTTTAGGATGAGCAATTATCAGTGGTGGCGGATCTTCGCAGAATTTTTTGTACTCGCGAGAGAGACGAATCTGAGCGCTTTTGGTAGCCATTACCTTGTAACAAACTTGGAAGAGGTGAGAAACACAAAAAGCTCAGGTGGTAATTACCCGGACGCGTGTTTGTGTTTTCAACCCACCAGCTGTTAACGCAATTATCCGTGCATACATTTAAAAGGTTATTGCTAAAGCGAAGAAACTAGTGTTCAGCATGAAAAGGAGAAACTGAGATCAAATGAGATTCATAACCGAACTACAGAAGGATTTCAATCTCTTTCCCACAACCTTGACTATTTGTTCATCAGGGCATATTTCTTTTTTCTGTCGACAGCTTTTCATCCTTTTTGACAAGTGTCAATCGTGCTTCTAAGAAGTGTGCGTTTTGCAACTCCTGGATTCAAACTTTATCACTGGGAACTGTTTCTGGTTCCTAGTTGACCTTACAATCATTTATGGTAATCGAATTTAAGACTTCTTACTTTAGATATAATAGGGGAAATCATGGAACCGATTGATAGAGGTAATGCAAATACAGAACATGACGAGCCAGAGAACTTCTAACACTTGTCTCACAATTATTTTCAGGTAGATGGAGTATTATCAATGCTTTGATGAAGAAGATGGATCGGCTGATCCTCGAAGTGTACAGAAGGATTCTGTGCAATCTGGAACCTTCATGGTCTATCATCTACCGAATACGCAACGGAGCAGAACGCCTGGCCAGAGTTGATTCAATCCAGATATTGTTTATGAGCACCGACGCTTCTTGTACATTTCTATCGTTTTATCAGTTTTTGCTACGGAATTTGCTTCTGAGAATAAAAGAGAAGGATTAAACAGACGATCGTTAAACAACCAGTCAATCCTTACAAAGCACCTTACTCTAGATGTGAAACACTGAATATTTGGTAAAGACGACAGAAGAATAAAAACAAAGCAGATTATGTCCATGATTACGTAGGACTAAAAGAATCAATTCTTCAGACTTCATTAGGTATAGGACTGACCCAGGTGAACTGTTACATTTTGGTTTAATGTTCTCTTCAGTCAATCATTCTAAGTTCTGCAGGCTTATTAAATAGGAAGAGTTTCCTTCCAGATTTGGACATGCTGTATCCTCATATGAAAACATCCCAACCCAGAAAGCAGTAAGGTAATTTACATGTACTCAGACTCAAAATACTACAACTTAGCAAATACATAAACAATACTTGAACTTGAACTTTTCAAAAAAAAAACATCAAAAGATCTAAACACTCTCATACTCATCATCATTAGCAACATCGAAACTATCTTCTTCATCTGAGGAATCAATTGTAATTTCTCCACCCCCAAACTTGGAAACAAACATTTTTGTGGCCTCTTTGCTTTTGCTTGCCGCCGCTCTACTACTAGGTTTCCTTCGGGTATTAGATCCTGAAGCCGAACTACTTTTCTTTGTAGTCTCTTCAGGCATGTCTGGGAGTTTCCTAAAGTTGGAGAAAATATCGTCCTCTATATCTTCTGGATCAACATCAAAGATATCCTTATCTCTTGACTTCTTCAGCGGAGATCCAAAAGCACTTTTTCCAAAGACAAAATGCCCATCGTCATCTATAGTCGTTTGCTTGCCGCTACCGTTCTTTTTTCCTTTGGCTTTGCCGGTGGATGACGATCCCAACACCTCATCTTTTACCTTTGGCTGGGCTTTAGACTTTGAAATAGTCGGTTTAGCGGCCGATGCTTTTGATTTGGCACCGTTAACTTTCCTCTTTTTGGCTGCACCGGGCATAAACTCATCGTCGTCTTCCTCCTTCTTTGCCCTTCGTTTTGCCTGTTTCTTCTTAGGCATATCGATTCCTTCAAGGCTTCTTTTAGCTTCATCCTCTGCCATGAATTGCGCCCATGCAACTTGAAATGCATCAAGATCTTCAGACCAAAGATCCTTGGGTGTCTTACTTAGAAAGATTTCCAGCTCTTCTTCCTTCTCATCTCGCTGTTTCATAAGCTTTTCATATCTTTCTCTTGTCAAAGACCAGAGAGACATTCCAAGCAAGTAATCAAAAGCCGCCGCGAGAGTCTGGGGGCGCTTCACCTCTTCTTCCGAATCAGAAGTTGATTCAATAGCGCCTAAATCGACATTGTCATCCTCTTCTTTCTTAACCAATTCATTATCACTGACTGGCGTCCCGTCTTTTTTAAATTTTGGAAAACCAAGCTTTAGCAGCTCATCAACCAAAACGGATTTCTTTTTGTTGCTCACCGTAAACTTTTTCTCGATAATCATCTTCACAAATCTAGCCTGCGCACTCAACTTATCTAACTGGTATTTTAGCGATTGAGACATGTTGTCTTTTCTCTTCTGATAGTACTCTAAGCGAACGTAATAATATTCCCTCAAAATATCTTCTGGCGTGTCATACTTCTTAATTTTGCCATATCTATCAAAAGCCACCATATTAGAGAGACTGATCGTTGTGGCCAACTTGAATCGTTCTTCCAGTCCCATGTCCAACGACTTTTTCATTTCAGCCTCAGTTAGCTTTACAATGAATTCAATTCCGATCTTGTGTTGTTCCGTCATATCCTTGATCCATGGCGGCGAGTTATTCGTTCCGGTCATTGCATTCATTAAAAACTCTTTCATAGTGATTGTCCAAGTCTTGATGGGAAGCTCAGTGATTCTGAGGGTAGTCTCATCCACTTGCTCAATGATACCTTTCGCTTTATACTTCCCGGGTGCTATCTTTACCATTTCGCCTTCCCATCCTCGGTACCAGGGTATCATATCCTCCATATCCTCTCCAGCCATTAGCTTCCTAATATTGCTGATGATGTCTATCGGATTGAAGCTAGGAATGCTAGTGCTATACCCAGTACCAATTCCATCAGCACCATTAACCAAAATCATCGGTATAACTGGTAGGTAAGCTATGGGCTCGACTTGTTTTCCATCATCGACTTGATAGGTATAAACTGGGTTATCATTATAGTTGAAAATTGTTTTCGTTATATCAGAAAATTTGGTGTAAATATATCTCGCAGCTGAAGCATCTTTTCCTCCAACTGCACGAGTACCGAAACACCCTTTGGGCTGAAGAAGGTAAATATTGTTTGATCCAACAAAATCCTGGGCCAAAGCAACAATAGTTTGAATCATTGATTGATCACCATGATGATACGATGTTGTTGCAGAAATCTTACTGGCCAAATCTCCCACCTTTTGCTCTTTAATATTTGCCTTGAAAGCGCCATAAATAACTTTACGTTGAGCAGGTTTTAGGCCATCAAGTACAGAGGGTATAGATCGAATGTTATCAGCCATACTAAAAAGAATCAATTCCTTATCAATAAATTCTCCAATTGGGACCTGCTGGAGTGTAGAATCCAGAAACGTTCCAGGCTCAAATTTCGATAACCAGTTTTTCCGATCATCAGCTCGCTTCTTTGAAAATGCAAGATCTATCATATCTTTTTCTTCATCTTTTAAAGCCTCAAAAGTCTTCAAGTGCCTATCAAGATCACTAAAGTATTCACGACCTTCTCTCGGGTCTGAAGTACCCAAACCTTTGTAATACTTGTGGGTCCAAGTACAAGTTTTTCCTTCGGTTTCTGTCCATTCTTCAAACTCAGGCATGGTGTAAAATGACATTGTCCTGGAGCGCCTATCTTTTATAAACACCTTTACAATTGGCGTAATAAACTCAATCAAAAATCCAGGTATTTGCAGCAACCCTGGAAAAGAAGACTCAATGAAATTAATGATAAGCCCTTTGATATGACTGCCGTCATAATCCTGATCTGTCATGATCATAATTTTGCCATATCTCAAGTCTTTCACGTCTTTGTAAACTTTTTTATGTTGTAAACCCATAATCTTTTTAAGAGATTGAATTTCAACGTTTTTGGTGATTTGGTCGTGACCAGCTTCACGAACATTGAGCATCTTACCTCTCAAAGGGAAAACTCCATAGTAATCTCTGCCAACCACAGCCAAACCTGCAACTGCCAATGCTTTAGCTGAATCTCCTTCCGTTAAAATCAAACAGCATTTATGTGATTCACGGGTCCCTGCCTTATTTGCATCTTCCAATTTTAAAATTCCAGTAATTCTATTTCTCTTGCTTCCATCTTGTTTTTGTATTGCTTGATCCGCATTCTGTCTGGATTTATCCATAATAATAGTCGTCAACTCTGTATTCAAGATCTGTTTGATGAAGGTATCTGGTAAAACACATCGAGTGCCGAAATCAGACACCCTGGTTGTCAACTGCTCTTTCGTCTGAGAAGTAAACGCTGGGTTTTCTATCAAACAATTGACAAAGACAAATACATTATTCCTGATCTGAGCCGGCTTTATAATTGCGCCTTTATGCTTTTGCTTCAGTTTTTCTTGCACTTTTGTAACAATTTGATCAGATATATGGTTGACATGTGTCCCTCCTGTGGTTGTGGCGATGCTATTAACAAAAGAAACTTGACTGAAAGAACCGTCCGATATAGCAAATGCTACTTCCCATCTTGGATTAACTTGCTGATATAAAATCATAGGGCCCTTGACATTTTCCCTTCCCTGGCTGTTTCTCTCCAAATGTTTGACGTACATTTCAACGTAACTCTTAAAGTTCCGAATCTTCAAGCGAGTTCCATTTAGATAAACTGCAACATCTTTGACTGATCCTGCCATATCATACACCCTTCGCCTCATTACTCCCAAGATGTGCTCATCCAACTTTTCCATGTGGAAGTGCTTTAAATCAGGTTTGAAGGATACTTTTGTGTATTCCACCTGCTTTTTGAGTTCAGTTATCTTGGCTTTCTTAACCTTTGACATGTTGTCTGTCCAAGTTTGCTTGTAAAGCTTGTTGTTTTTCTTATCGGCAGTTTCAACTGTAAATTCTGTGGAAAAAATATTACAGAGCTATAAACGAAAATGTTGGTTAAAATCCTGCCAAAATGAAAGCATAGTCTTTCAAAACACGGAAAATGGACAGCTTACCTTCGCACCATAACCATTTCTACCTCCTGTGACTTTTTTTTCATCGTCATCGTAGTTGCTCGAGGTCAACAAGTTACCAAAAATGAGCTCAGGAATATAGATTTTCTCTTTGG
This sequence comes from Alloascoidea africana, assembly GCA_030581615.1. Taxonomy (NCBI): domain Eukaryota; kingdom Fungi; phylum Ascomycota; class Alloascoideomycetes; order Alloascoideales; family Alloascoideaceae; genus Alloascoidea; species Alloascoidea africana. The sequence continues at coordinate 209,748 of JAKTTT010000012.1, forward strand.
TATGGATTTCCACAGGAATACCATGCCCATCATTGTATATCTCCACCAAATTCTTTTCCGGGTCAATGTTGACTTTGATGTTCTTCATCGTAGGATCTCGAATCTTATTATCTGCGGCATTGACAAGAATTTCGTCAAATATCTTAAACAATCCTGGCACAATTGTTACTTGTCTTTCCAAAGTTGTTAGAAACAGTGTGCTCATTGATTAAGGCCCAAAAACATACTTAAAGTTCATCGAACTTGATTCTTCGTCATAAATGTACATTTCAAGTTCCGTGGGTTCTACAGATCCGATATACTGTGAAATTCTCTGTTAGTCACTGATGTGTGTATCAATGTTTAACAAATGACATACTGTATCAGGTCTTTTTAAAATCTGCTCTAGTAGAGTAAGCTTCTGGTATTGTTCGGAGGCTGATTTGGTGCCATTTGTTGTCAACTTTGGGGCAGAATCCTGGATGTCTTGGTCGCTTATGTCCATATCAATGTCATCAGAAACATCATTCTCGACATTGTTCGATGCTTTTTTAACGGAAAGCTTGGTGACCTTTGTACTTTTGGTAGCTGGCTTTTTAGAAATCTTTTTAGCGCTCGCAGCCGGTTTCGCTCTGGGCTTGGCCTTTGGCTTCGCCTTTGGTTTTGGTTCGATATTCTCAAGCTCAAAATCACTTCCATCATCGCTAATTATGAACGAATCGTCATCGTCACTGCCTATATCAAAAGTCATGTTTGGTTGTTTAAGTCAGCTAGGAAGGTTTTTTTTATTTATTTATCTTAGAGGGTTTGGAACATCCATACATACTCTTAAAGTTTGTTTTCTTCTGTGGGGTTGCTATGGCAACTACATGTCCCTTGTGAATTCAAGATGCCAGAACGCGATTGAAGGCAGGTATGTTGAACAGAATATGAGCAAGCATCATTTACTGTGTGTGCAAATGTCCAAGCGCAACAGTTCTAGTGGAGCATAATTAAATCACCGAAGCAAGGGACCAAGGATGATAATAGAAAAAGCGTACAAGATATATGGATAGAACTAGATATTTGTAAAGTGTCTGAATATATAGCTGACGAAGGAAGCAAGATGTATCATAGACTAGAATTGGAAAACCCGATTCCCGTCAAGTCCACACAGGCATGAGTGAAGCAGACTGGGAATCGGTAGCATTATGACGCATTGTGAAATAGTAACTCGTTGAGTAAGTCGTATGCTCACATTCAACTCTACAGACAGGAAAAAACTTGGATCGGGCGCAATGGTTATGTTAAGAATGAAACGAACTTTTGGAGAAACAATTCATCAGATCATAATTCCAGTCAGATTTGACCTTGAGCCCAAATCCCAATTGTTGGCTCTAACTTCACCCGAAGCTCTACTCACTCTTTCGATTATCTTTTAAATAAAGCCATGTGGATCACTCCAGCCTGCACTACCATGGAATTATTCGACAAAACCCCCAATCAAGGGTTTCAAGTTTTGTAAACTGAAAGGCTTCGGTTCTCATTAAAACTATCGTAGCATTCATTGAGCACAAAAGTTTAAGAAGATGAAGGCAATTTTTAAGTGTCTAAGTGGTTTTTCGCTTATGCTGCCGCCCCTGATCCAAGTTAATCACATGTAGCTACAGCTGTATCCAACAGGCAAAGTATGACTACATACATCTAGATTTTGATGTTTGTATCTTCTTGATAGCTTAGCTTCATATGTCGTTTCTGAGATTCATATTAAGGATCATCGAGCGAAATTTTTCAATCTGACTAGGCCTATTTTCAAATTTTTGTGCCAGATCTCTAACCCTTAGAGTATCTGGGGATTCGGGTTCTCAAGCTCTGTTTTCTTCTGTAAACTTGCTAGTCTTTTTCTTTCTGGTCGTATTACTGAGCCTAAGGTATTTACTACGTAAACACCCGTACTTCTCTTACTCGTCCAAGAGGGGCACACACAACCTTTTGTAACCTTTGGGATTTTTCTCGATTGAAACCTAGACATTCTGCAAGCGACTAGGGAGAGGGCTTTGACTGCTCACCGCATACCTTTGCCTGTAGAACTCTACAAACTTTGGGATGTTCTCCTTTTTTAGCATTTCTATTGTGAAGTGGGACTCCGCCACTCCGCTGGTGATTCTTTCCTCTTCCCACAAGGGGCACTCCACGACCTCATGGTCGAAGAGAGGCGCAAGATGGCCACCACGGCACGCTATGTCCTCAGGGGAGAGATTTTTCTTTACCTGATGGTCTATCAAACTCGTACCATTCAACAACTGAGCCGAGGCCAAGAGAATGGGTTTGGGTTCCTTGAAATATTTCTGCGATAGCAGATCGGATTTCTGTGTCGGAATTTTCACGTTGTGGTCCTTGTTCACCACATATCGTGGGCTTAATGCCATGGAATCAAGTTCTTTTTCCCAGAGTTCGTTTGCGTATTCTCTGCACAATCTCTTCCATGTGTTTTTCAATTGCGCTGGGGTCGGGCCAAAGAATATGCACAGGACGTGGAGATGGCCAGTTCCTACAAATTTTTCCCGGCCTGGGGGGTTCACGACAATCGTCTCCAAGTGAGGGTGTGGACGCTGGAAAGGGTGGGACCAAACGAGGAGACCTGGTGAGAAGGGTGACGTCGTGGTCCGTCAAAAAGTCCAATCCCACTACGGCATCCGCTCCACAGTCCAGCTCCAAGTGGGTTAGGAAGAAGTTAATCTCGTAGGCGTTCCCGTTGACGACGATTGATGAATGGACTCGTCTTTCGTGAACCACCGTGGAGAACCTTCCGAACTTAATGTGGGTCAAGGACCCAGTAATGAATGCACCTGCAACCTGTCTAATTGATACAGATGCAGATGCATCAATCATGGACCTGGGATTTGCCCAGTCACATGGGTTTATCGAGGAAACCGGGTCCTTGACCCACATTAAGTTCGGAAGGTTCTCCACGGTGGTTCACGAAAGACGAGTCCATTCATCAATCGTCGTCAACGGGAACGCCTACGAGATTAACTTCTTCCTAACCCACTTGGAGCTGGACTGTGGAGCGGATGCCGTAGTGGGATTGGACTTTTTGACGGACCACGACGTCACCCTTCTCACCAGGTCTCCTCGTTTGGTCCCACCCTTTCCAGCGTCCACACCCTCACTTGGAGACGATTGTCGTGGTGTAAAAATTTGTAGGACCGGGCCAGCTCCACGTCCTATATAGATTCTTTGGTTGCTGCTGAGATCGCCTGAATGCTGGCCGTCTGTGATGCCGCCGTAATAGCAGCAATATCAGCGAGGCCAAGTCCGCTGAAGACAGAGCTGAGAGTTGCGGAGAAGGAGAAGTAGACATAGTGTGTGAGCCAGAAGGAACCAGGCACAACATCCATGTAAGGGTTCAAGAAGGCTAGAGGCTACAAACAACACTAGAATCGTTGCTTTCTCCCCATAAGGGGGAACAGATGGGCTGCTGATATAGAGCTATCTAAGCCTTAATGCGCAGTAGCCTGGTCACCGCATATCCCAGTCTATCCTTATACAAAGTCACTGGAACTCTCATAGAATAAATAGTTAAGGCATTTACTTCATCATATCTTTTAACTAATCCCAAAAACGAAAAAACAAACAAAAGACATAAATAAAACAAACTGCAATATAAAATCATTCCATAAATGTTGCCAACTGAGTTTCTACTTGAATTGCAATGCTGTCATCAAGCAATCATATGATTTTACAGAGCCCGACCGACTGTAGCGTAATACGGAGAAAAGCCCAGTTCGTAATCCGGTAGGTAATACGGAGAAAAATCCGAAATCAAGAATTGGTACAGGGGATACCGGCCGGTCATGCCAACCCGGAGTAACTAGAACTGGTCATCGCAAAAGACCTGAGTTTGTGGGAGGACTATGGAAAATTGCGCTAAGCACACCAGTCGCCAGGGCTTCTGATGGAAAAGAGCCTGGGAAAGGAAAACTCCTTTTGTATACAAGTTGAGAATGATCTTAACAAGAATATTATCTTTCACTAGAGACAATTGTTTACAAAGAAGAAGTGAGAGCGTCGTGTATTCATTCTGCCTTATAATGTATTTCAATGGGCAGAGATCTCAGTAGCCATTTGAATCTTGGACGGGTCTCGTTTGATAGAATTGAAATCAAGAATCCAAATAGCCTTTATTGCTTGAGAGCGCATTTTATGTAGACTGAGATATACAAATTTACAGGAAGAGGTTGGACACAAAAGGTATGAGGAGAATGCTAACATGAGTTCTGGGATAAGCAGTTCACTCTACTAACAGGAAATCCAAAACATATTGTGAACAATAACCATAATGAGACTATTTCGAGAAGTAATCAGACCTACTCTATAGCCTTACATGCTTACCAAATATTTCACAGAACCCCGGCCATATCTTTCGCCTTGGGTCAGTTGTTGCATGGTACAAGCCTGATCAGTTCTCAACTAAGGAATTAAATATTCTCTGAGAACACACCCTGTTTTGGCCATGAGATGGTAGTGTATCCTCTGTTGGACGAGAAGAGAGTGAGGAATGTGACAGAATTCCACAGAAAAGAATTCCGAACAATAAGCGCCGACAGCTTGTAGAATTCTACAGGTTAAAGTATGCGGTGAGCAACCAAAGCAGACAGGGCATTTAGAGCGAACCGCAACACGGAAATCAGACCAATTTCCTCTCCATCGAGTTGCTGTCAGAATGGCTTGTTTTGTCGAGGAATCAACCTCTGCTACTCTCGAGTACCCCTCTCGAATCAGTGAGGATGTCGGGTGTTTACATCACTAAATACTTGAAGAGAACAAATGACAGTACCAGAGCTCGAAGAATTATATAATACTGGAGAAAATTAATCATTTGAGTCACTCTCATTTTGCCTATCTCAATGGAATGATTCAAGGATGAACGGTTATGGCACTTTTGTTTCAGATTGGGAATGGCCGTAGCAGTCATGTTACCAACTACCAAGTGTGAAAGGGTAAAGTTATATAGATCTCGTTAGGAAATCTATTGTAGCGAATCTCTAGATCCAGGTTATGAAGATCTTTATATACCTTACTAGTACACTGATAAAATGATTATCAAAAGATCGATCCAGCTTTTGATCAACTAGTGTTAACAATATATTATTGATCAACTCGTTTCTAATTCTTCATCAAAGGACGAACCTCAAGCTCATATTTATGGTATCTGATAATTCATTTCTTCCTTCAGTTGTTAGTACTGTTTTATCCAAGGTGCAACAAATCAAAAAACATGAAAATAAAATAAAAAAAGATAAAGCCGAGTCTCAAACTTTTGGGATAAAACACAGAAAAGAGTCGCATAGGGCACACAAAACCACAAAAACAAGACAGAAAGTATATATGGAAATAAGGTGAATGTAACAAAGCCCTTTAAAACGACTGGTTTATCGAAAACAAATGGAAAACAGACAAAAAGTAAAGGAAGCGCTGAGTGATTTTCAATTTCCAATTCCCATTGAACACAAAACTGTCCTAGTAGATATTGAAAACCTGACTGTGAAGTATTCTCTTCACTGGTCGCCACAAATAAAAATAAATAGACATAATTGCAAGACATTCAATAGTCTTATGGCCAATATTCGCCTACTTCTAAAATAAAATAAAACATGCATGTTGCTTTGCCATAATGATGATTCAGTTAATGACCTGTGCTTGCAACTTGTTCTCTAAATGCATTTGATATTTCCCCCGTGTGCTTGCGCAAAGTCTCACCTACACTGGCAATCGTAAGGCTTTCTTCCTCAATTTCGGGAGCATAACCTACAGAAAAGTGGTCAGCCGCACTATAAGTACGAGAATGGTGGAAAGAAGAGACAAAACCTGCATTGTTGCTTGTCGTGGTTCTCGTTGTTGCTACTGTTGGAGTTGCAGAGGTATCAGTAACATTGGACAATGCTGAAGAAGAGTTTTGGGGTTTCAGCACTATGCCATTTTGATCCCCATCAGTCTTGCTGGAATTCAAAGGCGGGGCACTGTCAGAGGGCAAAGGCGCTGGAGCTAGAATGAATTGTTGATTATTATTCAAGGTGATATTGGAAGGGTCCTTGTTTAACGGGGACATTGAATCTGCCCGATTACTGGTGCCATCAGGGCTTGTGGAGTTGATATTGGCATTTGCCTTTCTGCGGGTCGAGTCTGATCGACGCATGGAGACTGCAGAATCACGCCTCGAAAAGGCGAAAGGTGAGGTCATGAGAGAGCTGTTACTCGGCTGGGAGCTGGTCATGTTGGCACTGTTGGCGAAGATTCCAGACAAGCCAGAAATGCTAGGTCGATGCGTGCCGCTGCCAGACTTGCAACTCTCGTCGTTTATCATGTCTGCAAATGTATAGAAGCTAAGTACTGGCTTGATCCTGGGGTTGCTATTTCCCACAGGTGGAGGAGAATCAATAATCCCAGAGCTTTGTGGTGCTTGTGAATGTGCCTGTGACTGTGATGGCTGTTGGTTCGAGGGTTGGCTTAGATACCATTCCCGTAACAGATTAGAAGAGCTGTGCTTCAGAGTTGGAGGAGAAGGGACCCGCCCAGGTGTGATGAACCCCGATGCCGAGTTGCTTGACAATGAGCCGCCAGAAAGAGCAAGATTGAGTCCAATGACACTGGACTTTCTTCTAGTGTAAACAACATCGACATTCTCCAAATCGGCTTCCGAGTTGGTTATGACCTCGGTAGAAGCATCAAGTACAGGGGCAATAAAATTCTCATTCCGGTGGTGGGAGGGAATGAACTCCACAGGCCTGGATGAAACATTGGAAGGCTGATGTTGATGTTGTTTATGCTGCACATTTGAAGCATCAGTAGAAGTCTGAGACGAGTGGTTTGACGACACATCGTCAATCGATTTGAAAGAGGGATCATAGTTGCTAAAACTATTGCTGGATGAATATTGAAAGGGCAGCACTGGCTGTAGAGGATCTTGCACAGAGCGCTCAAAGATCAATGAAGAAATTGAGGCGGTCGGAGATGATGGGCTCGAAGAATAACACGATGGCCTCCGTGGAAGAGGAACATGTTGACTGTGGCTTTGTCTCCGCAATTGAGGCATCGGAGAAGTCCTCCTATTCTGAACAGCGGACGCTGCTGGCGGTGGTGATGTCCCTGTGGATGGTGCTCTGGAGTGTTTAGGGGAACGAGTGCCTGCTATACCAGAAACCATGCCGAGTCCTGTATTCGCTCCTGGGGTAGAAACAGGGACTGGCGCCTGAGCTGGACCGTTTGGCATAGCATGCTTCTTGAACGAAAAAATTGAAAGCCTCTTCCGTTCGGGAGAAGACAGCGGAGATCTGCCCTTGCTCATGGTGATTCTGGTGGAAGTTTGAGCTGGGAAAGAGGAGAGAAGGAGGTGACAAATATGTGATCACTATGTGTGACCAGCTGCACGTGATCCGTGTTGATAGCGATAGGAGAGAAAAGGGTCCCTGTCCAGCCAAAAAAATACCAGAAAAGGGAAAAATTGATTCTCAGAGAATTGGCAGCGTCATTTTTTACTAGGGCTGGCTCTTCTGGTGGCATTTTGGTATTGCATCCATGCCCCTTACTGTTAGGAAGAAGCTGCATTTTTTACACAAACCTGTCTGCGTCGGCCAGAATGAAGGTTTGCGAGGAAATCTGTAGATCTCAATTAATGTCATGTCATCAGGTCAAAAACCCAATCCCACAAATGTGAAGGGATTTATCCAAAGTCACTACTGCACTTTTTCAGAACTGTACTGAAGGTTTTTACAAGATGATCTGCCATTAATAATTGCGTCGTCATGTATCGCGCACTTGGATGCTTCTTGACGCTTGAACCTTTGAGGAGGACTAACGATGAGAACCGGACAAAATTAACTTTGGTTTCTGTGTTTGTATTGTTTTATTCGGTACTCAACGTTGGGACAGTTTGAACGACATCTAGATCTATTCTCAATAAAGTAATGTTCTCGTGCTACCATATAAGCGATGCCTTTTTTTGGTTTAATATCCAGTACAGGTAATCCTGGAGTTTCGAACATGTTCCAGCCAAAATTTAAAACTTAATCAGAAATCCTGCAGGTTACAGCTAACTTGTCATTAGTTGTTGTTAGGCTTTTGACGTTTCCTATCTTACAAAATCTCCTTTCTGAGTCCATTCAGTGAATGAAATTTAGGAGCAAATTATCGCATGGAGTAGTTCAATGGGTGGTCATGACAGAAATGTAGGGACCATCTCGAACAATACAAAACCTTTTGCCAACAAAATATTGCAGCATTAACAAATCAAAACCAGCATTTGTTAGCGATTGGAGGGACAGCAATGGTAAAAATGCAAACTGGTTGGTAATGAAAGGCTGTGGAATCATAAAAAAAGCTGATTCACTGTCTGACGGATTCGATAGACAAAGTTGAAGGTAAAGTACCAAAAGTTATTGTACAAGATACAGGAGTCGGACACTTACGATCAATGAAATCCAAGTTAGATAGTTTCGTAGAGAGTTGGGGCCTCTTAATTTAGGGTCCAATATTCGAAATGCCAAACAAACCAGACAAATGAAATTTCTTCGATTTTCATACTTTCGGTTTATCATGTTCTGTTGATCTTCGTTTTCTAATGAGAAAGACTTGTAGATTTGTCCAAATAGTCTTTGTTATTTACAAGGTCAACCACTAGTGCAGGTGCTTGAGCATGCAAAACAAGTCTTGTGCTCTCCTTTCATCACCGCTAACGCCGGCCATGTTGAGATTGAATAATACTCAATCATTTCAAAATAGGTGTACAAGAATAATTGATGAGAGATTCAATGAGATAGTGAATTGCTCAAAGTCCATAGATAAACATGTACATAATGTTGGTGTGGTGCTTTATACTCATTTCAATCTTGCAAATAACTGAGTCCTCTTCACTATATATTGTCATTTTTCTGGAACTATTGTATGGCTGTGATATGACTTCAAAATAGAATCTAGTTTGTATTATTAAAGTACAAATAACAGTCTAAACTGAGCTTGGAATCTTCAATAGAAGGGAACAAGTCTTCCTTATATATTTGTATCAACTAAACCTTTCCTTTGTGTTCTAGTCTAGGAGCTGAGTGATTTTGTAGTCTTTGTATGACTCAAAGTAGCTTGTACATAGCAACTCTATAGCAGGAACTTTTTTATCAAGAATGAAACGCTTACAATATAGACCATGTTTTGGTGCAAGCAAACGGCATAGACGACGTCCAAACATCAACGGTGACGAGGTGTAACTGAAAACCAAATATGCATACAATACAAATGACCTCTTTAACAAAATCCTCCTGTCCTATTCCCGTTCATTCAAGGTTGTCGAGAAGATTAATGACAGCACCTTTGAGATGGAAACCAGCCCCCACCAAAAGACATCAGATCACAAGAATGGGGTTCTTGAATAATTGTCTCATATCAGATTTGTATCCTAAAGAAACACCTAGAGCCGCACTATGCTTGATTTGCTTGAATACCTTGAAACGACCAAGGTATACTGGGACAGTCTCGTTAAAGAAGCCATTACCTCTCAGACTCATCGTCATCGTTTTGTACTAGTGCAAAGTCATTCGTTTTGATATCTGAATGTCGTCTATGTCTATTTTCTTGCGCCTCCTATACTCTTTAAGACTCTGCAATACTGTCCTTTATTCGTGCGATGATGGTTTCAAACCTTCCAACCATGACATTGGCTTTCAGAGAGTCCTAATCATTCAAGTCAAAACTAGATAATATAGACAAATCAAACTCGTCATCATCAGTTGTCACAGCTCTAAGCAATACAACTTGACTATATAAATGAATAGTGATAATACGGTGCCAAAGTCAGTCCAAGATTGCTGGTAAGGGCCGCAGTAGTTGCACTAAGGTTCTAATCATATGCCCTTGACCTTCATTAAAGGAACATGTTTAAAAATTATGTAAGGTGACTACCTCGACTACTGGAAGTCACCAGAAGAATACATCTTAAACTATGGGGACCCACCAGACATGGACCTCCTCCTGAAGGATGACTTGGACTGTGACAACCGAGGAACAGTCTCTCACTTGAGGGTATCTAGAATGTCCCGATGATCCTCTGGCTAGGATTCCCTTATTAACTCTTCTTTTTCTTTTATTTCCCCGTTTCTATTATAGACCGTCTCTTGTTTTTTCTTACTTTTCTTACTTAGTCTACATCTATATAAACACTAGTTTAGTATTTAGTATTGGAAGTCTTTAGCTATAATTAGGCCTTGTTTTGAATCCTTTCTTAACTCCCAAAGCTTTCTAAAACTCCACCCGATCGAGGGGTTTACATCTGGTAGCGATTGAGGCCAACCTGAGAAGACCCAATGGACAACCAACACGATCCCGGCCTCAAGAGAGCTCCCCCCAAAACATTGAACAAATTATAGTTCAAGAGCTGAACCAACCGCTAGCAGGAGGTGCGGTCCTTACCACTCATTCTCTGGAAGAGATTACCAATGCATTGAAGAAAGCCGCCTAGAATCAATTGTTCTTTCAGAACATAGTGTATGAATCCGTAGTTTTTTAAAACATATCAAAAAGGTGTTGTGGCGCAATGGTGAGCGCATCGGATTTCGGTTAGGAATCTTCCGAAGGCTGCAGGTTCGAGTCCTGTCAACATCGTTTTTTGGTTTTGTTTTTTTGGGCATATCAAGCTCACCTCTAAAAAATGGAATCTGAAGAAATCAGTTTTATTTTTTATTTAAGAATGTTTAGTGCTTTATGGCCAAACTGCTACTCCATGTTGAGATTGCAATTTCACTAGAGATATTAACTGTAGGACACAGTGCGGTAACCAGACTTTTTGGTCTGCGTTAGTGCTTCCTTCCAAGTAGAGATCTACTACGAAGCTAGACAATGCGTGGCAACGCGACTAATTCTAACATTACCACTTATGTCACAGAATGGATGGTCCGTCCGATTGCGAGAATTCTACACTATTATAAGGAGTATAATACCAATCGTTGTAGTAATACAATGGATTCTGGCTTACTAGGGATGAAGTTTGAAATCGCGAAACAATATGTCAACAAGGGAAATTCAGAGGTGAATAGTTCAGAAGATCGAATTGAAAAGCTAGTATCATTTACACCGACTAGAACTGTTTCTGATCATGTTTGTTATTTAATACAAACCAGAATCTAATTTGAAGTAATATAACATGGAGGTCGTGTCCGACACTCTTAAAATATTAAAAAGGATTTGTGGTTATGTTGTGTCGTTTCTCTCGATGGCTAGTTTGAGTAAGATCTAGGTATTTCAGTTGAGATACCATCCATCCCAAGAGGCCAAAGAAAAAGATACGAGAGTAAGTGTGTTCCACCTCCACATTATAGTGTTTTCTTCAAAATAAATTCTATTGTGACCTAAATCGAAACAATGATAGCATAAACCGAGTTTGGTCGCTTTTCTAGAAGGAAAACAGATCTTATATATTCGTACGATGACTGTTAGCCTTGGGTGGGTGATCTCCTCACTCTCTAGTAGTGAGGGCTAGATAGGTCTATATAAGTAGCCCATCAGTCCCCCCTTATGGGGGAAGAATCAACGATTCTAGTGTTGTTCGTAGCCTCTCGCCTTCTTGAACCCTTACAATGACGATTACTAGCAGCTATATCTTACCTTTGTGATCCAGATGAACCATTGTTCTGTATTCATTTTTAGTCCAGTAACCTTGAGAATAGGTTGCCTAGAAGGGTAGTATGTTAACAGCTTCTAGGTTTAAGAAAGAAGTTATCTGATCGCAGCAACCATAGAAAAGATTGATACTCATCCTAAAGAGCACTGCCGTTTGATTGAAATTCAAGGCAACTTCTGTCTATTTCTATGTGCTTTCTCTGGCATTCAGCTCTACTGGACTATACGCATAATGTTCCCAAAATGATAGCAAGATTCAAATTCTGTCTGTGCACGAGTTCCAGTCTAAATTTGGGTTCATTATAACAAGTGCTGGCCAGAATTTGATTGTATAACGGCTGTCTTGTGTTTCTCTGTCATTGGCAATTTGTACCAACTATGATTGACATCCCAATCTCCTAAACTTGACAAACAATCCTAAAGAAATAAAGATTCCATGAAGTTTATGTTCTTCCTTTGATTTGCTACAATGCTGGAGAAACATGATATCTGAAAATAAGAGAGCATTGCTATAAAAAAAAAACAATTCAGAACTTAACCTTCAAAATGAGCACCTGTTATTCTCAAAATGTGTTAACACGAGATGCAAGAACTCAAAAGGACTATAACATAAAAAGTGATACACATACAGATGCTAGAAGGTAGTAGTTTATCATACTATCTAACTTAAAAAAAAGCATTCTATAAATGTACAGGTTTTTAAAGATAGAGTGTAGCATGAACAAGAATGTGCAATCTATTCAGAAAGCAAGGAGAATGAATGCTAGAGGTTTCACGAAGCTTCTTTCTTTTTAGTACTACCATGGGGTAACATGAAGAAGTCACAAGATAGAGAAATCAGAACAAGATCCAATACAAAGGATATGGTTAAACTGACTCCATTCTTACTAACAAAGCTCTGTCATTTTCAAGATATCAGCTCAGTAAATCTCGTTTGACCTCCCTACAGTAAGATCATGTTGAACCAGCGAAATTATCATTTCAGTGCTTTTTTAAATCTTGATTTCTCTTATCCATTTCCCCATTTTGTTCATGATCACAGTAGAATCGAGTTTACCGCATTCATCGTTGCTCTACTTGGATTAACTCTTCGAAACTTTAGTATCTGAACCAACCACTTTCGAATTGAGGTCTTGGACACTATACTTGTGCTCTGGAAATTCCCATTCGAGATACTAGATTCAGACACAGATTCAGACATTGTTTCTGCATTTCCTAAACTGTGTAGAACGTGATTGAAGTATCTACTCAGTAGAACAAGGGAAATTCCAACTGATATATCCATTCCATTTTCACAAAGTATCAGAACTTTCGGATAACAAGTACTTGAATCTGGTTTATTTTCATTCTTCTCTTTGAAAAGGGAATTGAGAAGGGGGAACAAGCTTTGTAATTCAAATCGTAATCTTTTCGATCCTCGTTTATCATTACTCAGGGGCAATTGGATAAGATTATCTGTGAGATTCTTAAGAGCTGAGACACTCTTAGAGGTTGCTTTCGTGCTGGCCAATATTATGACGTTGTACCCAGATTCGGATGAAGTTGTTATTAGATCGGGATTGTACTTTCCAATGCTTATTGAAGTAGGCTTGATATTGGTTACATCTGAAGCAAGAGTTTGTCCTTCAGTGTTAGTGCCTATTGACGAGTCTAAATATCCAAGTTTCTCAATGAGGGAATACATCTCGTCATCTCCATTTTCGCGATTTGCAGCTATATCCAAATCGGTAAATTCTTGTAGGTGATTCCAAAACAAAGCTGGAGATAATCCATGGGACCAAAGCTCATGATCGTCAGCTGCACCTTGAACATATGCATAACCGCTTCTACACTCCTGTCCATCTTGAACCATTTTCGAAGCTGAGCAGCAAACTATAGGAGAAAAATCCGCCTCTGCAAAAGGCTTTTCTTCATTCTCGGACATTGGGAGTAGCATTCCTTGGTATACCCATATTGGACGGAGTGGTTTGGTGAGTTTCTGTTTTAAATCTTCAAGGTCCACTCCTGAAGCGATAAATTCAGAAACCCAATGGTCAAGATTTGCCTCAATTTGTGATCTTTCAGAAGGTGAAACAATAGTAGGAGGTGTATATAGCTGTACCCATTTGCCTTCCTCATGGCTGGATTCCAACTCTGATTTCCTAGTTGCATAAACAGTTCTATTCAAAACACAGCACCAGATAGGAATTGTTTTCGTCATGGAATCCGGCATTCTTTTCCCCCGTCTTGTGGAATCAACAATTAGAACTCCACCTTCATTTGCCAAGTATTTCAAAATATGCAGATTTGATCGTCTTGTGCTAAAACTCCATTGACCAGTATGGCCATCTGTACTTTTGAAATATACTGAATCTGTTTTCTTGGAAGGAGGAATGTACCATTCTCCACACCTTTCATTTGCTTTATAAGAAATTGTGTTAGCTCATGATCATGACTCAACGAACCTCTCTATAGGAGATTCAATTTACCTATCAAAGGAAGTTTATATATGGCAGCAACATCTGCTATAAAGTATGAATCTGCGAGTATTGAATGTAGTCTATTCCAAATGCTTCGCGACTCTTTCCTCAAAGATTTGGATATTTCTGCAAATGAATAATCAGTGATAATCTCATCTTTCGAAATAGCTGGAGACATCTCCAACCCAGTGAAAAGATCCCAAAAAAAAGAAAAACGATACCCCAGAATTTTCAAGTGTGTGGAAGTTTCACGTGATCGGAATCCAAGTGTTGAAAAAACCTGGGTGTGGTCACCGTGAAATTTCGGCTTCTGTTGGATGAATAGAAGCGGAAAGTCGGAGCTTGTTGGTTAAAGAATGATTACAGTCTCGGGAAGACGAGCTTTAGCTCGATGCAGAGTTCAAATAGTCAAACATTTCCTCAGAAATCATCAAGTTGGAAGTGTTTTGGGGTCACAAGTACTTAATCTCAGGCACTTGAGTGGAGTATCTAAAGGGAGATTTGCAGGTTCATTGGAGTTCCAAGAACTGTATCCTAATCTAGAGCAATCAGAGATTAGGGAAACATCAGATAAAGTTGGCAACGCCGAGTTGGGACTACAGAATATTGAAAAGTCGCTTCTTCCGCCATTGGTGATCGACCACAAGGATAAAGCCGAATGCCATCCACTGGTCAAGAATCTGTTTAAAGCGATTCTGGCACACGATTTCAAACAGATTTGGAATACATATCATAGGGTTTCGGAAATGGGACCTAGGTTTTTAAAAGAAAGTCTTTCACATGCGGAGATGACCATGGTTTTGAAAAGCTTGGATCCAAACTGGTGTATGAAAGAAGGGTATAGCAAAGGGGAGACGGAACTGATTCGGGCTTTGAAATGGACAAAGATGCGGTCTAAGCCGGTTCCAAAAGAGCAACAGCGTCTTATTAACAAAAGACGGACTTTCCAAAAGATGCTGGAAACGGTTATGGCGGATATCGATACGGTTTATGGATTGGAAGAGGATGATTATGAATACATAATGAGATGTGAGATTATCTTGGGACGATACTTGTCGGTGACGGAATTATGGGATCGGATGACAAAAGTGCAAAAGATCAAAGTGCAAAATGTAGCAGTGTGGAATCATTACATGTCTGTTGTGTGCGATGCGATTCCGAGAAACTGGAGCTTTTTCAAGCAGGCATTTGGAGGAGACTTTGCACTGTCGGGCTCTCATGCCATTCGCCAGGAGCATCAAAGACATCCTCTTCAGGTGCTACAGGCAATGGCAGATTCATCGGTTTCGCCAGACAGGGACACATACGAGCTGGTTGTGCTCGGATTAGGCCACAAGCAGCAGATGGACACACTGAAGGACGTGATTGAGCAAGTCTGGGGCAAGCTCGAACGAGGAGACACGAGCTTTGAGATTACAGGCGGGCTGGCAGAGTCCAATCCACGGCTCTGGGCTACGGCCTCTACGCTGAAGGCGATAGTGGATGCGCATTCGGTCAACGGGAGGTTTGCAGAGTCGCTTTACTACGTGGACGCGCTGCAGAAACGGTTCCGGATCGACCTGTCGTCCAGCGACACAAACAGCTTCTGGACGTCCGCGCTGCACTGGGAGTGGGAGAACCGGAGGGCCTTCTCGGAGCAGGAGCAGGAGCAGGAGCATGGCGTGTGGGACATGATGGTGGAGCAGTACCAGGTCAAGCCGTCGTTCGGGCTTCTCAAGCGCCGCCTTCGCTATCTCGCAAGCACCCCGGGAAGCTTTGTCCAGCTGGAGGAGCTGCTGGAAGCCGCGGTCGGGCCCGGGCAGGGTAACCGGACGCGGCTTACCCGGCGCCAGCGCGTCGCCTTCGGGCGGCGGTGTCTGGGTGTACTGGAGCAGCAGCTGACCCGGGCCGGGCTGCACCCGGAGGCCGGGGCGGCGGTCGAGAAATGGCAGCGGGCCGCCCCGGAGCTGCGGGAGCTGCGGGTGCCGCCGGAGGCAGCGGGTCCGGTCCGCGCCGGGTAACGCTAGATAGTCCGAAATCTATTTTTGTCACCGTGAGTCCTTCTTCCTCTCCTTCTGTTGCGCAAAGATGCCCACTTCCCAGAATGGCCGCCACCTCCTCCACATGCCACCACCACAGCAGCAGCAGCAACAACAGCAGCAGAGCCAGCAGGGCCAGCAGGGCCAGCAGCGTCTAGGGCCGCGGTCGCCGTACGAGTACCAGTACTCGCTGTCCGCAGCGCAGTTTCTGCCGTCCCAGCTGGTCGTGGGCTCGCCGTTTCTGTCCTCCTCGATGAATAGCCCTCATTTCCAGTCATTTTCCATCCCCCCGACCCCAGTGTCTGCCCAGTGGAGAGGCCCTTCCCAGCTCTCGTTGTCCTACAACTCCTTCGGAGGCTACTCGTTGCCTCGTGCCACACCGGCCAGGGGCCCTTCGCAGAACGGTTCTGCCACCGCGGCCCCGTTGACCCTCAGTCTGCCTCCTCGTGCTCGAAGAGAAGCTCCTCACTCAAAGTTGAACGTATCCTCTTCCACATCTTTAGATGAAACTCTTGCCAACGCCAACTCCGTCGGCCCTACTTCGAGACACAACAGTCGGCCACCCCGAGTCCCTTCCTCTTTATCAACAATGTCTTCTGTTTCGAGCCCCCACATGTCTGATCAAGACACGTATCAGCCCGATTATCGACACTCGGCGCCTTGGAGCAACCAACAGTCTCCTCCTCAACAGCAGGGTCCAAGTCGTACAGTTTATTTGGGAAATATCCCGGAAGGCACGGCTCCTGGCACCATTTTGGATCATATCAACACTGGAGCTATCGAAAATATACGTGTCCTCCCTGAAAAAAGATGCGCTTTTATCACTTTTATAAGCCTTCAAAGTGCAATAAGATTCTACTCAAACATGACAAATCCAACTGTCTCCCCACTCAGAATCAGAGACAACGAAATTAAGTTTGGCTGGGGGAAGCAATCCACCCTGCATCCTATGGTTGCAAAGGCAATAGCTGATGAAAAGGCCTCGAGAAATGTTTATCTAGGAAACCTTGCGTTGGAAGATGATGAGGAATATATATCTCAACAGTTGCAAAAGTTTGGCGAAGTGGAAGCTGTCAAAATCTTGAAAGATAAGGGCATTGGATTTGTCCATTTTTGTTCAATCCAGGCTGCCATAAAAGCGGTCCAGTCTCTTCCCTTGGATCCAAACTGGGAAACCAAAAAGATTTTCTATGGCAAGGACAGATGTGATGGAGTTTCCGCAAGCTGGGTTCAACAACAGTGTGAGCCGGCTTTTGAATTTTCGTCTCCTTCTCCCAACTTGAACTCAATTGCTACAAGTCCTGTTGTTCCACCGTTACCCGTTCAAAATTCATCTGTTACTTCTTTACCCGAAATAATCAATGTTCCTCCTAATCTTTCAGAGGTTGAATATGTAACTTCTGCACTTGCTCAGCAGTCTGCTGCGGCTGCAGCAGTCGCAACAGCAGCAGGTGCCGAGAACCTTGGAAACAGAACCGTTTTTCTGGGAAATCTCCACCCAAGTACGTCCATCGAAGATATTTGTAATGTTGTCCGCGGTGGCTTGCTACATCATATCCGGTACATTCAGGAAAAGCATATTTGCTTTTTGACGTTTGTCGACCCGGCAGCTGCCGCCCAATTTTTCGCCTCAGGTAATATGCACGGGATAACCGTAAAGAGTAGGAGGCTGAAAGTCGGATGGGGGAAACACTCGGGCCCCCTGCCTAATGGTATTGCTTTGGCCGTTACTGCCGGTGCAAGCCGGAATGTTTACATTGGAATCATTGAGGATGGTGATGGAACCGTTGAGGGAAAAGATATTGCACCTGAAAATGCTATTCCAGATGAATCACAACTGCGGAAAGATTTCTCTTACTATGGCGAGATAGAACAGATCAACTTCTTCAAAGACGGCGTTTGTGCATTTGTGAACTTTACAAATATCACCTCGGCCATCCGCGTCGTGGAGGATTTTAACAACAATTTTGAAAAACTCAGTCCGGAAACTACCGCCATATTCGAGCCTTACAAGCGTTTCAAGATAAATTACGGTAAGGATCGCTGTGGCAACCCTCCTCGAAGCTTTAATCATCGTTTTAGAAAAGCTCATGAAAAGAACACTGGTGAACTTGAAAAGGACAAAGCGTCGAACCCAGATTTAGCCGAGAATCATGAGATTACAGAAGACTCGAGCAGTGGGGTTGTCATTGGTCTGGGAATGGGAATCACTGCAAAGACCTCGATCAAAGACTTGAACGGCTCTTCAATAACCCAGTTAGAAAAAATGGAAGATGAAAGCCATTCTGACAAGGAAGGCGAAAATGCAAATGAACCAACTGAAACATCCAAGGACACAACAAGCATTAATATAAGTAAATCAAAATTCAGAAACGATGTACAAGATTCGCCAGTTCAAGCGCCGAAACTGACGACTAATGATGCCCATTTTTCTCCCAATCCCAATCGAGGATCTTTTAACAATACACGTGGTAAATACAATCATCATCCAAGACATTTTAACTCTTACTCTACTTCGGGATCCCAGGTAATGGCCCAATACCTGGCCCAAACTCAACATGATAACTTGTTATACGCAGCTACAATTTTTAATTATTCAGACCCTCAAATGCAACCGCAGCAGCAAGGTGAAGAGCCTGATTACTCGGACTTGGGTAGTGATTATGGACAAGATAATCAATCCGTAAGAGGTCGTCGAGGCGTTAATAATAATAGACGAGGGCGAAGTAGTCGATCATCAACTATCCTTCAACCCGCAATGGTGCCCGAATATCCTGAGGATTTTAATCAAGAATATGGTGAGTACGATGGATATATGGCTCCTGATGAGGAAATGGATGAGTATGAAGAGTACCCATATGATTATGAAGGATATGGCTATGAGGAGTATCCTCGTCAAGCTGGGGATTACATGACTGGAATTCCCATGAATATGAACATGGGAATGGGTATGAATATGAATATTGCTCCTCCTATTAATGGATATTATGCCAGTTACCTTCCTCAAATGCCACCACCAGGACCTCAAGCACAGATGGGAATGGGTTTAATGAATGGGGGTGGATATTACGTGAAGAATCCCATAAGGCACCGGCAATTTGCAGATGGGCCAAAAGGACGTCGGTCAATGAATGCCCCGAAGGCAAATGGCTCGGTTTCTAATGGATATGGTTTGGGCTCAAGAAGTAGCAAACAATCATCAGTTGAGATTATTGACGCTGGCGTTCAAGCAGATGAATCTTCAAGATCATCTATTAGAAACAATTCTTCCAGAAATGGTAATACCGATTCGTCAAGTATGACAGAGGTTGTTGATGGCGGCATGGTGAATAAAAACGAAAATGGTGTTAAGAAAAATGTCGATAACGATAATATTCTGTTAAAATCAGTTGAAAATCTGAAAATCTCTAAAGAATCTTCATCTTCATCATCAGCATCAGCATCATCATCCGCTTCTTTTAATAAGGTTCCTCCTTCTTCTGTCACGGCGAATACCAATGAAAATACTAGTTAATTAAATATGAAGAAAATCAAATATGAATGTTATATGGAACTAGAACCAAATTCTTTTTTGACAAATTTTTGTAAAGTGTTTTGGGGTTTGGTTCCATGAATTTGCTGGCAAATGTTCTTTTTGTTGTAGTTGCATTTTGTTGATTAGTTTTGAAAGATATGATAAGAGTGGAAATGGATAAAACTGTTTTTGCAAAAAGAAGCATTGTTTTCGCATTTTGGTTGTTTCCAATTCCTTTCCTTTTTATCTTTCTGATATAAAGTTCAAATGTTTTGCTTTTAGTTTGAACTAGATAATAATGTGAACACCGGTTTCCCACATGTCTTATAGTCAACCTCTAAACGATAACATGGCGGTTGACAGAAACCTGAAAGTGGTTTTCATTGCTCATGATCTAGTTAGTTACAATGTAAATGGAAATTTGAATAACTAGTAAAGAATTTAGAATATAAAAACACAGGTTTTTTCAATTGAAATGTATGGTATTTGGAAGCAAAATCATCCAATGTTTTGGAAAAAGGCATCCTTGGATAAGGATCAACATGTATACTCCGGTTAATAAGCTACACTTATATTTGAATAAAAGAAAATTCCAGCCTACGAAAACTGCTTATTATTTTGTGGGAGATTGTAGATCGGTTTAGGGGAATGTGTGTCCAAAAGGTAGATCAGATTCTAAAAATGAGCGGTTGTCAGACCTGATTGAAGCCACCTTTGAATTACATTTGTGGTTTCTCCAAAACTAAAGATAATTCAGACTTTTGATAGTAACTGCATCTCTACACAGGAATATACTATTAGATATTCTAAAACGCTTTACTCGGGCTTCAAACCATATGATGCTAGAATTATAGAAGTTGGTTAACGAAACATCCTTTTGGTTTAGATAACATCCCTATTACAAATGAAAAGATGTTTGTTAAGCACTCACTACTCTTTTTTAGATTCAGCTTTTGGTGAGGAAATCTGGATATCTTGATTATCATTTGGAGAAGAAATTGCTTGATCCAACATCTGCAAGATTGTCTACAGTCTAGTTAAAGTAGCTCAAACGGTGATATTTTTAGAAGGGGAAGTTATTGCGCAAAAGTGAAATTGAAATTGAAATTGAATATTTAGCTTTCATTTCAACCAGAAACATTCTTAACGTTCCCCTTTCGTTCCTTCAACAGTTATTAATATGGCCTGTCAATATACATTGAAGCTTCATGTCTCATTCCTTTTTCATTAGCTTATTCTAGTTCAAGAGGTATAGTGGCCAATTATCAGTTAAAAGATAGAGCCAGGTATGTATCTTTGACGACCTATATTCAACTCATCCTAAAAAGTTCTTTTCTTTCCAGAGAGATGTTTAAACAGCACTGTTGTTGGTCGACAAATATGCTTTGATTTCAATCCTGGTCTCAACCAAGACAAGCAATATATTTGAGGAGAAGAAGACTTCACTACTGTGAAAAAGAATTGCCTTTCAGATGACATAAATACAAATCGAATCATCTCGCCATATTTCTGCTATAGTGAAACGTGGGAAATTCTTTCAGGAGATGAGAAATTTAAAGAAGGATAGAAGAGTATTGTTAACGATTTCTAAATTTCATTTTTGTGGTAGATGCTTCAATCAGATTTTTGAGTCAGGCTGAATGTCACATTGAAAAGAACCGAGCATTCACGTTTGGGCTCTTTGGAACTCAGACAGATTAGACATTTCTCAATACTGGAAGTTATTGAGAAAGCCACTTTGACTATACAATACATGAGGAGTAAACGAGACATCAAAAAGATCTATCCACTTCTAAAATGCCAAGTTAGAACTTTGTATTTTTATCAATAGAAGCCTAAAAAACCTTACACTAGAGAATTCTACACAATTCAAGATATTTATATAATTGGAAAAAGAATGTTGGATTAATTAATTTAGTCAAGAACTAGAGGATTGAAACCCTCTATTGCACAATTTTTAACCAGGGTTATAGTTTATAGATCTGGTCTTACATTCAATGACATATTGAATTCTCAGGATCATAAAATAGTGAGCATTTATTAGATACAGACCGAACTGTCTTGGGTGAATAATTTGCTCGTCTTCCAAATTTAAATCTTGTCTTTAGCATATAAAAGGAAAAGGTGTCGCCATTGAATTCGAGCTCTGTTTTTTGTCCTTTTCTTCTACAAAGACGACCAAGACTAAAAAAAAAACTATTCTATAAAATTGATCTGACAAATTCACAGCCATTATAAATAGCCCAGTAAATTTTTCCATATTACAGGAGATCCGAGGAATGTTCTTGAGATTGGAATCAGACGGTGGTGATAAGGTCTCTAACTAACGCTGTCGTGACCTGTATTACGCTGATGACCGGAGTGCCATTTTGGCGGACTCCTATTTGTCAGTTTAACTTGGTAGTCGAGGAACAGCTTTTCGATCATAACTTCTTCGTCTTTAATCTTGGTTCTTCCTCTAGAATTTTGATCCGCCAGATATCCACAAATTTTTTCATTTAGAATAGAGGAGATAATAAAAAGAATGGCATTTTCAAACGTTTTAAGGTCCTCTTTGACTCGTGTCCCCGCCAGATCTATGTTTCGGATGGCAGCTAGACCCGCTTCAGTTGCTTTGAGAACTCCTGTTTTCCAACACAAATTCGTTCGCAACTATTCTGACCATGAAGAGAGCTTCGAAGAATTCACAGCTAGGTAAGCGTTTAATTTCATTTCTATTTGGCAGAAGCTGGAGCTGGAGCACTTGAGGTTTATGTTTAGGACTATGTGAGAACGCAAAAGACTCCACTCCGATTTCTAGGTGACAAAGGCCATGTTTTTACAAATAACCAATTACTTTTGAAATCAAACACGAAGGGGCAAAGTTCTAACTCGTAGGGTTCTAGATTCGAGAAGGAGTTTGAGGAGGCCTATGATCTTTTTGAAGTCCAGGTAGGTTCAGAATCGAAGTGTTATCATTTTGATCAGACCACTAACAAGTTTTGAATTTGCAGCGTGTTTTGAACAACTGCTTCTCCTACGATCTTATTCCAGCCCCATCAGTTCTTGAGAAGGCTCTGTTAGCATGCCGCCGTGTCAACGACTATGCCACAGCAGTTCGTGTTTTTGAAGGTATGTTTTGTACCGTTTCGTTGAGCTTTTGATTATATGGCGGTCTAACTCAGTGTGTGTTACAACAGGATTGAGATACAAGGTGGAGAACCAAAGTCAATATGACCAATACCTTGAGGAATTGAAAGACATTAGAAAGGAGCTTGGTGTAGATTTGAAGGAGGACCTTTATGTTGAGTAGCCAAGCTAGCATGTTATATTCATGATTATGAAGGAGGAAGGGAACCTATAAGGAAAATTCAATTTTAATGATTCATCATTGTCTAGATGTAGTTCATTCCAAGTAGGTCCGAGAACTTGTCAGAGCATTGTTATACATGAGACTTTTGATGTTTCTATAAATAAGACCGATTGTGGCTAGAGATTTGTAGAGATGAAGGGAAGTCTAGTCTGATGGTAGCACTAGGAGCAATACTTCTCTTCACCATATTTGTCGGGAACCACACACAATGTTAACCAGATCTCTTCGGCAAAGGCTTTTGAATCAACGACAGTTTGCTCTTTGTAGGCGGTGGTTTACACAGATTCCCGGAAATTCACAGATTGTAGGTAAATGGTTGTGCTCTATTGGTTTTGTACACTGAGGCTAATTGCTTTTAACCCCGAGGTTTTTTACTTGAAAAGTATATCCATGACAATCCAGAAGGTTCCAACTATCCCAAGATTGTATCGATTTCTCCCAAAGAATCATCGCATCCTCTAGGACTCTGTTCCTCCTCCAAAGAGCTGAATCCTAGTACGTTCATGGCCAAGACGTCTCTGCCCAGTACTACAAATTCTTTTCTCAACATTCTCCATTCGACGTTAGCAGCGAACGTCCACCTCGATCCTCTTTTCTCATCGCTAGGGCAGAACCACAAGCTTCAATTCATGCCTATTTACGATCTACGGAATCCGCCAAACTATGGGCGAATCCCGGAGGTGGATGACATTTTTGGGTATGTGTGGATCACGGCGGAGGGCGCGATCGCAGAGCAGTCGTACGAGCCCAATTCCAACTACCGGCTGGTGAATGGATCAGGAGGGCTTATTCTCACAGACGAAATGTACAAGCTCGTCAAGGACAAGTGCGAGGAGTTTTAGGCTACGAGCTCAGACACTGTGCTGTATGTAGACAACACGGATACGGGGCAGACGGTCGCTCCCGTCAGCTAGTCGTATGGCCAGCCACTTCAAGTAGCTCTGTAACTGTCCTGTCCACCAGATGCCTTCTCCACGAGGAATAGTAGAAGAAGCCATCGGAGTCGTGAGAGCGTGCCCGTGCACACAACGCCGCCACACATACGCACGCGCTCCGGGTAACACGCGCTCCGGGGCGACTACGCGCACAGCGTTACCCGGCGCGCCCTCCAGCCAATCAGCGGCGCGGACGGGCTCTCGCAGGCTCGCGCGGGCTCGGCTTCGCAGGGCCACCACACCAACACTCAACACTCACCTTCGAAAACGAGATCTTCCGCCACCGACCCGCCTTGTCTTGACGTTCATGGACTGCATCGGAATATAGCAGCAGTTAGTGTTTGTTTTGCTCCATTTAACGTGATTTGTGTTTTGTTCCCTGAAACGCATTGATTAAATAGCCTCCAACTCCCCCGAAACTCTGCTATGAGATCTGATTCTCCCCCTATTATCAACAACTGTGCTGATACCTCCTCGTCTGAACATTTCTTGGAACTTCCCTTCGAAGAGCCCAACATCTACTCCGGAAACGTGTCCAGCACCCCCGGCTATAATGACTCGTTCGCGGTGGCCGCGCCGGGACCGCCAGCTGATCTGGAACTCGCTGCCCAGCCGCTTTCCCAGACAAACTCATTCTCGAGCACAACCTCCTGCTACTCCTTTCCCATGCCACCCAACGGTTTGCTAGCAGATCATCATCATCATCAGAATCAGAATCACCGCCAGCCACCGGCCCCGGCACCTCCTCCTCGCGAACGAAGCCTTGCTTACACCTCCAGCACTCTTTTCAGCAGCTCGGTGCCTGTCTCGTCCTCCAGATCCTCGTCTGTCTCCAGTGACAACCTAACGTCTCTCTGCACTCATCCCCTTTTTTTTACGCCACACCCCACGCCCGATGCGGTCCCTTCTCCATCCTCCACAACTACCCCAGCTTCAAGCATCTTGAGCATGAACCCCCAGGTCGATTTGGACAATTCCTTCCCGGAGTTTGTGGACTTTGCCAACCCGAATCTCAGCACTTCAACATTTTCGAAACAGAGCCAACCCCACGAATTTGATCACTATCAGAATCGTCAGAGCCAGAGATTTGGATTGGGCCTCGAACTCAACCCAGACCAACTTCAACCTCAAACTCAACCTCAACTTCAGTCTCAACCTCGAGCTCGACCTCAACCACAATCTCGCTCCCAGAGTGATTTGCTTTTGGAATTCTCAAAGCCTCACCCTCCGATGCAGTATCAGGATCCCCCTCTTCCCTTTGATGATAGAGCATCGTTCAATCGTGGCCAGCATTCGCGAAGCTACTCATCTGTACTACCCTATCCACGTATAAGTTCTATCCATAGACCGAGGAAATTAAGCGAGTCAAACTGGGGAGGAAGAGATGCATCTCTTGGTATTCAAATCGGATCTCCTTTTCACGAACAGTTTCTAGAATCAAACACTTTTACCCCTACATCCATGGGCAGTGGTGGTGTTGGATTTGGAAGCGGGCAAACGGACACTGACCTCGGTCTGGACCTTGATGTACTGGACCTTGATAGCGTTTCTGAGGAGGCAAATAGCTTGTTCTACAGCAACAACAACACAATGATCTTTAATGAGGACACTTTCTGTTATGATGAAAATGAGCAGCCCGATAACTATGGATTTTGCTTTTTCAAAGACGCTGATCAGAATACTTGCGATCAAAAAACGCTTAAGGATGTTAAGGTCGAGTTTGGAACTGCAGATAGCAACAACCAAACCACAGGTGATGTCAACAATGCCGAATCGACAGATAAGCAAACCCATTCCCGATTAGCAAAGGCAAAACAAAGTAGATTGTTGTTGCGTCGAAAACTTCGCAAGAGGAAAAAAAACAAATCTATTGATCAAACCGCTATTGCCTCTCCGCCTTGTAGTGAAGATGTTTCACCCACATGGTTTGAGAATTCCTCAACAAGCCCAAACACAGATTCTTCATCCTCAGGATTACTACGCACTCCTTCAAATCCAAAAAAATCCAAAAAGAGATCCAGTGCAACAAAGAAAAATATTTGTCCCTATTGCTCTAAAGAGTTCAGCAGGCCGAGCTCTTTACAAACCCATACATACACCCATACAGGAGAAAAGCCATTTGTCTGTGATTTTGAGCACTGTGGTAAACGCTTTTCCGTTAGATCCAACCTTGTGAGACACATGAAACTGCACGATAATGATGACCATCAGCAACGTATCCATTCTGGTGACGTGGAACAATAAAATCATGCATTTGCTTTTAAAACTGAATTAGCATAGCATTTTCAGGGGACTTTTGAGAATTGGGACACATATCTCATTGAAACGAATACATTTGACTTTTTTTTTTCCTATTGCGTTAGCAGCAGATTTTTTGATATTTAAGAGCTTTTTTTTTTCTTCACATCTGTGCAATTCTTTGAGTCTTCTTTTTGTCTGTTTGGTTTCAAAAGAAGACTAGAAAATTAAAGACTGTTTTTGCTCTGTGATGCAGCATTTTTGATCCCTTTTCCTAGGTTATTCCAATTCCCAGTTCTCCTTCACTTTTCTCACACTGCCTTGTTGTAATGACTAAGTAATTGTTTTGCAGTTATCATATAAATCATGAAGGTAAACATTTTTATTCATTTCACTTTCTTGTTGTTTCATTTTGCGTTTTTTTCTCTGATTTTGATTTTTTACTTTCTTAAAAACTAAAAGCAAAAAAAAAAGAAAACATGTACATGTTTTACTATGTTGCTTTTCAGGGCAAGAAGATGTTCAATTATTAACTACATTTGTTTTCTTTACATTATGTTATTTTGGGTAAAAACTTGGTTCTCTTTTTTCGGTTCTTCGATTTTTCTTCATTTCTTCATTTCCTTTTTTCTTAAAAAAAAATTATACTTTTATTCGGTGTGAAAAGTTTTAAATTGAGTTACAGACGACTAACTATCGAGTCTCAGTCTCAGATATCCTGAAGATAGATGGTCTATAGTTCCAGGATATTTTTCCTCTTTTTTTTTTTTTTTTTGTTGTGAAGTACAAGTATTGAGAGGGTAAAGCCAAGATAATAAACATCTCGACCAATGTCATTTCAAAAGTTAAACGATTTCCTTTTGTTATCAAGGAATTTGTAACATGTCACAAATGAAAGCTAATGCAAATATTAACAGAAAATATATATGCTAAAAATCAAAACATAAAAATTCAAAGGATTTCTTTCCCATCTGCAACATGGTACACCAAGTAATTTGGTAATCCAAACACTTCATAACCCAGCCTTTTAGCCATCTTTGCAAACCCTTCGGACTCCATCATGTGGTAAAATGGGAACGGAGGAAACATAGCACCATCTCTATGAACCTCGGCATTCACCAGTAGCAAACTTCTTCCAACCCCGTCCAATTGCATTTCAAGATGCTTATCCTGTTGAGCATCTCGATAGAAAGCCATGAGCGCTCGGAAAGTGTTCACACCTTCCTCGCCCTCTGTCAAAATTTCGTCGTCGTCAAGTTGTTGTGCTAATTTTAAACCTTCACTACTTTCAACCCAATTTGCTAGATCATATGGCTTAATTTCCTGTTTTTGTTTGGAACCCAGGGACGTAGCCTCAACTCTCTGGAAACAGTTTGCAGCAAGTACGGGCTTGTTATGCTGGGCCATGTCCTGTATTATAGAAGGAGGAGTTTCTACTATCCCCCCATCCATCCACAGAACCCAGCTGATGTCGTGCCCAATGAGAGAGAACAACACTGAATTCTTCATCAAGGAGTTGCGCATTAACCTTAGTCTAATGGCATCCTTTGATGAGAAATGGTTGAAAAGGTATCGATCTTTAATGTCTTCGATATCGTTTCTCAATATGGTGATATGCCGAAACATCCTGACATTTCTCTTGCTATTTCTATTCTTACGGCCTATTTCTGTATCCCGTTGTAAATCATTTACCGCTTTCTCTAATTTCTTTAATGCCAAATCCCCTTCTGAAGACCTTGGCACGATTATACCCAAATCGATCAAATCATGGGGATAATCTATTTTTAGTAGATTCTCCCAAAAAGCGTCATAGAAAACGGTCATTGCTGTCAATATCAATATTTTCTCTTCATTTAGCAATGGATTAGGCGTCGTGAAAAGTTGGTTCATATCGTGATGTTCATAAATAAGTCCTCCAGGTACCATTCCAGCCCCAAGGCCATCCCGTTGAGGAGATTGTAAAGGTTTCCGATTATATAGTTTTGCGTTTTCTTTGATTCTATCATCTGCACTGATGCCACTTCCAGGTCCACCGCCTGATGATATTAAAGAAGATGAAAAAAAGGGTAGGGACCAGCGGGAATGGTAATTGCCAATTGGAGACAAGAAGGAGTCAGAGAGAACAAATATCAAGAATATTGCAAAGAAGACAAGCGGTGCAAATAGGGAGATCTGTCTCCGTGCTTTTTTTCTTGAGATGTGCCACATGTTCCCATAGAGGCAGGCTAAAGGTAAAATAGACCACCAAGAGTTGAAAGTGATGGCTCGCGAAAAGAAAAAGAAAAAGTATGACAAGAAGAACAAGAAGAGAGAGTTGGAGGATGAGAGAAAGGATGAAAGAAAGAAATACCAGCAACAGTTTGGTTTGGTATACGTATGAGATATTAACGATGAAATGTCCTTCTGCAATCAAGCCACAGACGCCCACGAGCTCTCACAGTGCAAAACTGATCGGGCTGGTGGTGCCTGCTACTAAGCTGAGCCGCGGCTAGTGATGTCACTATCGCTGGGACTTTTCCATCATTCCCATCTCCTACCAGTTCCACCAAACAGGGCCAAACCCCCGAAATAATATCAGAAGGAGCAATAGTTCCAGCAGTGGCTACGAAGTTTGCAAGACGCACGAGTACGTCAAGCTCAGTTTTAGTGGTAAATGGGGACAGTCTTCTGAAACCTAAAGCGCTACGGAGAGGAACAAGTTTGCAATTACTAAGGGACAGTTTGAATTTCAATTATCCTAAGGATACACAGGTTTCTGCACAAATTGGGGTATTATACGGCACTAAAAAAATCCCTAAAAACGTAAAACAAAGACCGTTAGCAACCAATATGTGATATAAAGACCAGGAGCGTACGGATTTTGTGATTTGCAGTCGCTAATAATTTCCAGGTTTTCATTTATATCAGATTGTAAATCCTCAACACGTATCGATTAAGACAGGGATAACTGTATTTTTATAGGATTTATCATCATGCTAAAAAAAAACCCTGGAAAAACTTTGATCGTAGCTATGATCCGTGCTCCTTTGTGAGTATAAAGAACTTACCTTTTAAAATCAGCTTGGTAAAATTATTAGATATACAAAACTGGGGTTAAAAAGGACTTCTAGGTAGTGGTAGTAAAGGTAAGAAAGGGAATGGATGAGATTTTTCAAAAACAGTCTATGTGGTAGTATGAGTTATACGCTAGTTCTCAGATTTACTTTCTCAACTAAACAGGGCTTCTTCAATAAAAACAACAACTTTAACGAAAAAAAGGCACAAACTCATGATTTCCGAGAACCGTCAGGGCTGAAATTACTAAACACTGTTATAGGTTTTAAATGTACCCAAATGTTCCATGCAAAGCGTGTTCCAAGCCAAGTTGCAATTAGTGTGCGTATCCTGATTATTGGCCAACTGAACTGATAGAAACAGCCAAGACCACCGAAAGGAGCTGGCTACCAACATGGCTAATTTAGAATCACAGGAATTGCTTACCACAGATCCAAATCGTCTTGACACATTTACTAATAAGGTAAAACAATATTATTTCAATATTTGAGGAGAAGTAAGGAGACTGGTGGCTATTGCATTACTGCTTGCTAGAGTGAATATTAGCCAAGACTAACCATAAGGGGATGCAACAAAAGATAAACAACACTAGAAAGCTTTGTAGCTAGAAGCAACCCAGTCCTGACTACCATTTCTTTGTTAAAAGGCATTCCAATTGCAGAACATAAGGTTTAGTTTCATTGGGTAATGTAGTTTTGTTCAATAATGACTTTTGTGAAGCCATTTCTGCTGGCTCGTGGTCAGTTTTGAATCCTCTTAAAATGAGTAGGAGACATCTTACATAATGCCTTGCAGAACTGAGTCAATGCTTTAACCATTCACAACCATGACTTCCGAAATACTGAGAAAAAGCGTATAAAGCTTTTTCTATTGTGTATGTTAATCAGTGACAAAACTCAATTCATGTTCAAAAGTGCTTTATCTTCTCAGTTGCAAACCCAGAGATGGTTTTGGTTTGATCTATATTCTAAAGTAAAGGTGATAGATTTTATATAACAGGAAGTGAATATATGAGGGTCGCGGGATGACTTGATAGACTCTCTTTCGTGCATACTAGGCATCGCCAGTAGTGAATTAAATCCATGACGAGGAAGCTGAGGAAGTAAATGTGTGGTTAAAGTGACGGCGGCTAGTAATAACATTGACTGACCTTCGGTAATAGTCTCAAAAGAGATGGCCTAAAGAAATTAGCTAGTTATAACAAAGTGTAAAATCATACTCCCTTTCTAGTAGGATCCAGTTCAAGTTAAGGTAGAAATTAGGAAGGTTTATCTATCCAGTGCTTATACAAATAGAAAGGCAAAAAGTAATGACAACCCTGGGATTCGAACCCAGGCCTCCGAAGAGATCAGGACCTTAACCTGACGCCTTAGACCAACTCGGCCAGATTGCCCAACTTGAAATTTGTAAAAATCCATGCTCAGTCAGGTCTTCCGGAGCTGATGTTAGTTTAGCGTATGCAATCATGTGGCATGCAGTGTTTGTTTGAAAGAGAACCTGCACCGTGGTAGCATGTTCAGTAGCAAACTCTTAAAATTCGGTGAGAAGAATATGAATGTTGTTTTGAGTATATTTAGGATAATTTATAGTTGATTTAGATATTATGGAAACACTACTTAAAGAGCCTGGTCTGCATAAATGAAAAGGGGACAAGGAAGAAAAAAATACAGAACTTTCATTTTGAACCTGCCACAACTCTCTTGAATACTTTATTTTAAACTCAAACATAACAGCAATAGGAACTGGAAACTTTTTGTTGTTACAAAATTTTGTAAGAGAACAGAACCTCAGCTCTGAACTCTCAAGTTTATAGCTCAGAGAATTAACATTAAGTAGCTTAAAGAAGAAGAAAACTAAAAATAGATACAAAGTTCTATTTATACTATTTGGCTTCAGCCTCATTATTACACAATTCTTGAATATACTGAGCCTTTTGTTGATGAGAATCACAATTCTTACATTCTCCCCTTGTTAAAACCAAGCTTCTTCCACGAAGCTTCCAAAGCAATCCCAATCCTCTGAACCAACCTGCTTTTACTGGCAGTCAACCAGGAAGCTACTAGCCATAAACATCCTCCAATAATAACATTCCAGGATCAAAAGAGGTGTGATCCAGTTGCTCTTTGTCTTGTAAACTTTCTTTCTTTGTCATCAAACCATTCGTATCGGAGCCCGCATTCTAGCAGCCTACTCCGTAGCTTTCAGTGGTGGTTTTCTTCCTAGGTATCCCATTGGCCAAGTTCACTTCATAAAAATAGTAGCGATGGAGCCCACACTCTTGGTGGCAAACTCTCATTTTCTTCGGTGGCGTTTCCTTTTTCGCACAACCGTCGCTCAAGTCGTTGTTCTGTCACAGATGGGAGTGATACTCCAAAAGAGCTCATGATCAGTTTCTGTTTCTGTGAACTAACAAAGACTGCGCGACGGCAGTGCGACGAAAGGAACGCCATCGAGAAAATGAAAGTTCGCCACCAAGAGTGTAGGCTCGATCGCTATTATTTTTATGAAGTGAACTTGGCCAATGGGATACCTAGGAAGAAAACCACCACTGATTATACAACTTAGATGTTTTCAGAAATAGTCAAGCTTCAGAAAGAACAGGGAGAGAAAGAGAGAAAAGCAAAAAGAAATGAGAAGATTGTGTAGCTAGTTTAATTTTATGCTAGTTTTTAGATGTCCTTTTTCAGTACCTAGGGCATGCCTCTTCATCTAATTATGGTTTTTCGAGACCTCCCAAACTGAAACCCCATTGAGGTCTTAATGGAAATCGCTATCTGATGATCTAAGCAGACCTAAAATACCCAAGGGGTGCCAGGGTTAGAGTCAAGTAAGAATTAAAATGCCGACAATACTTGCTTTAGAGCGCCAACTCCAAACTACAGCAACATATTGAACCGACCTAGAAATAGATGGATTGAGCATTGGGTAATTGCCTCTAACCACAACTTCAAGTGTAATGCTTCGATGCTTCCCTCTCATCACCATAGTTTGAAGTTTCTATCGGCAATTACAATCGCAATCTTTGGCAAGAATGCGTTTCAACCATTTCAATAAGTTTTAGGGGTCAAGGTAGATGAAAAGAAAGCGCTGTGAGATAACACTATTATGAGGTAACAGAGTATTTCTTTTGCGCTAATCATAAATAGAAAAAGGGCAATAATATATTACTTGAGTAAAAGACAATATACAGATTTGAAGAAGAGAGGGAGTTGGTAAAATTCTGAAGTGTGTCTAGTGTGACACTTGAGACACAAACTGTTAAGCGATGTTCAGAAGTGTTGCTTCTTCGCTTCAGAGTATGTATCCTTTTAATAGTATAGACCTAATACTTAGTTTGATAGATTATCGTGCCTACGGAATACGTTTATTTGATAGTCAATTTTTGTTAAAGCTTGAGCTATTGACATAGAAGCAATTAATGAGTAACCTTGAGCGGAGAGTACTACTCAGTGCATAATGCAAAGCCAGTGGCTCTAGACTCTATGATTTGCTTATCTTTTTGCACAACCGTCACCATTCGATTTCAATAGTCTGGAATTGCTGTCAATGGTATAATACAGCCTATGGAGCTGAGTATAGTGAAAAGTGTTTTCTGGTGTTCAGTGGTAACCAGTACAAAACTGTTTTTCTGAGCAGTTTTTGCTGTAAAATTAGAATATAGTCGTTCTTATATAAACATTTCCTTCCTTTTTATTCAGAATTAATGAATGAATGTGATCTCCGATTATGGAAACAATGCTGTTGTTTTTGATTTGAAAAGCTGTTTGATCACAATATATGTGGTCAGCTAACCAAAGGATCACAGCTCTCTGGGGCCAAAAAACCAAACGATTCCATAACATTATAATAGGCGACTATTATCAATGCTAATATGGTCCGGAAAATCTGGGAATGTTGTTCAGCGATGGTATCAGTGGTATGGCCAGTATAAATGTGGTCTTCTGTCACTAAGAGATTTTTATCGAGGCAGGACCATCACAATTCAAAACTATGCTTTGAAGAAAAACATAAGTCAGGAGAACTTGAGGACCAGAAACAAGTTTGGTGATCAGATGGGCCAATGATGAACAGACTGGCTTCAAATAGAAGGATATGGTATTGTGCAAAGAAAGGAAAAAGGAAATGTGTATCAACATACGAGATATGACGATGATTTGGCCCTAACCCGGAGCAGTCTGTTCTGGGTAGAGCTGAACTGCATGGCGTAGAGAACATGCTGACACTCATTATCTACATCAATATTGGGAACAAAATCTGGTAGATTTTCTAATGGAAGTAGAAGCCATCTTCCAATAAATCAGCAACTCAAATCACACCACAAGTTAAATACAGGAATGTTTCAAAACCATTGGAGTTGAGGTACTAGATTTGTTTGAATTTAGAGTAAGATAAAAGGTCACTGAATTTTTAAGTTTACTGTGTCAAATATTTTGGCAGTTCCTATGGGTTATACTTGGTAAGTATTCGAGTTTTAAACCCGAATTGACCAGGCTTGGAAACCAGTTGTGGTGTTTTTATCAGAACTTGATGGAGAGTATGCAAAAGAAAATTGATGATACTTTCAAGGAAACCTAGAGGCATGTATGTAAAAAATGTAGTGCTTTATTGAGTGAAATAGTTTCGACACCTACGTGAGGAGTGTCGTATCGGAATTTGTACAAGAATTTATACCACTAGTAAAGAAAGGAGGATGACTGTCACTTTTAATCATTTAGATAAAAATCATGGTGTGTACCTTGAAGAATGGAGAAAAAAGAGTAGTTAGCAGGGCTTCACCCCAATCTCAAGCCCACAGAGACTAATGCCATAGACAGTACATTAGACCAAAAGCAATGTATTTTCAAAATAATATATATTCTACTTGAGCAGAAATAAATTCAAGTGATTTTGACAATGTTCCTTATGAGGCTTGGAGAATAAGGAGTTGATTTCACCAAATTACACAATGAGAATAGACAAGACCACAGAGCTACTTTTCTGACTGCTAGTAGTTCAAAGAATGCTATTTTCTTTTAAGGAAGTTGTGTCTATACAGAACACTAAAGACAGAACTATATTTCTTTATACATTCCCGTAATAAGTCGAGATAATGAAAGAGTCCATCGATCTGAAGCTGGCGTTTTATGCAGAAATCCTTGACAACTCCAAATAACAGAATATAGTAAGGAAACCAAGTCCATGTACCGTTCCTAACTTAAATGGGTGTGTAAGAAGCAAAGAAACTGGATTTGTTTTGCTAACAAGACTTTCTCAACTCTTGGGGCTAGTTTTCAGTATACTTACAAAGGAAATACATTTAATGGTGGCGAAATCAATCATCTTGGCTTTATACTCCAGAATCAATTGGCATGGCTTGATTGGTACGTAGGAAATTAAATTTGGAGTATGCTTGTAGTCTTCTTAGATTGGCCACAGATTAAGACATTTTCTAAGCTATATAGTGTTTCTGCATTCATGCATCCTACTCGAAGGTGAACTTTTGTTAATTTATCGCTGTCGCCGGTTTCATTCTCAAATGAAATTAACCCAAGACTATGACATTAGCATTTATGTAATATAAAACATTGAAATGGTTTACAAACCAAGAAACATATCGCAAGATACTAGAACATCAACATGCTCCAATTGCCTGCCTCATTCACACTAGCATTATCCAAATCAATATCCATCTTATTTTAACAAAGCCTGATTTTTGCCAAGTAAGATGAGCAAATTGCAGTAATTTAGCTCTCAATTTTCTTCCTGCAACTGTTATTGAAGTTCTTCAAAAACTAACCAAATTTTTAGTGGTGAATAATCCATTCATTTTGTTCTTGAAACTCTCTTTTCCAAATCTCCTTTATTTTGGAAATATGATAAATCATCTAACTGTTAAAGAAAGATGCCGAGTGATTCAAATCAATTAAGCAAAACTGATCTGATCTTGCACACTTTTATGGGAATGTACGCAAGATGCCACATGTTGGAGTATACTAACCCATTCAAAAAAGAAAAAACAGTTTTCAAGTTTTAATATTTATCTTGAAGAAATACGAGACAACTAGCACCAGATTTGTTATCTTTTATGGGACATATTGTGGATTACGAATGTCGGACTCAAATAATTCTCAGATCTCAAATTTGAGATGGTAATTTTTTTTAGTCAGAGAGAGGAAAGTATTACAATGCTTTATTCTTAACGTAAATGAATGTTCATAGGAAAAGCTTTTAGAAAAGACTGACATTGGAAATCCTCAGATCTTGCTCAGCCCAATTATATCTACAGAATGTTTTCTGAAACCCACAAATTGCTTCAGAGTTCGCTCAAAAGCAATTTTGAAAGCATCTTGAGTTGGGTTCGGCCATTTTCCTGACCTAGAAATTGAGATTTGAAAGATATTAATGGACCTTAGACGCTTGTGAAAGTTTGAGCTTTTTTTTATTGTCATGAGTTATTGCTCATTCTTTGTTTTTTCAAAATATTGATTGAATAACATTAAACAGCTTGGTAGTGCAATAGGGTATATAATAGAAAACCGAATAAAATTGCATTTAGCTTTTACCCTAGCTATCTTTGTCTGACAACGGAAGTTTCAAGAACATACTCAACTTGCTGTCGAGTTTATAGCAGGATTAAAGTACTCAAAGGTAAACAGAGACTTGTAAAATTGGTTTTCCAAACAAATGCAAGCTGCTGAGCCAGAAAGGGATTCGCAAAGTATTTTTATAAAGGCGCTTTGGATTTTCTGTTAGCTGAAGTGTATGGTTTTGTCTCTGAATAACCAGAAGACCACTTGAGGTGAAACCTAGTGACTTTGGTTAGCTGATACTGGATACAGGGACAGTAAGTGACTGTATTAGAATAGAGGAAATGATGTAGTTTTAATAGATTTCCAACCATATTAAATGAAATTTATAGATAGAAACTTGAATAATAGCATGTATCGATAATGGGGCTAAAAGATGTTTATTTAGCAGAGTAACCAACGGGCAGCTATGTATTCGCATTGACAGATTGCACATTAACTGGACGTAGCGACTGTACCACTGTCTTGAGGGGTCATCCTATTGTCGATCTCAGTATATACAAACAAAGACCACAGGGCGCGGCCAGCAAAACAAAGATTATACCTTTTACTATCCCCGTATATCTTTATAAATTCCTTTATTCACTAAGTGAAAATGCTCTTTAGAAAACACATGCTGGATGGGTACAATTGCTTTCATCTATTTCTTATCAATGGATGTGAATGTGGGGTGGTGTATGGAGTGTACTCTTGTTATTACATCCCTCTCTCATGTTCTACATATGCTCTCAGGCCCGGAACGTTTTCTTACTTAATTACATTGGCTGGAATTGGCATTTGACGAGCATTTTTCCAGTTGTGTTTCTCGAGGAGCACTCAAAGCTTTTTGTGAGAAGCAAAGGAAAGGACCTGCAGGTATAGCAACATAGTCAAATGCTTTCTTTACTTTCTGAAATTGTAAGAAAGCAGCGATGCAACAAGTTTTCGCCGTCGAGAAATAAAGTACACCGTGTTTCATTCTCTGAATTCAATTCAGATGGGATTTTTGATGTTTGTTATTAAAAGAACTGAAAACAGAGGATGAACATTGTTATTTTGCCCTAGTTTAGGGATAAGATGAATCACAGCAGTGATTCATAAATTAATGGGGTCTAAAAAATTGGGGAATAAACCACATTTAAAGCAGCAGAATAGTAATCATCCACAAAGCCTCTCCTAAATAAACACTAGCAAATGTAAACTGCAACCTTTCTTAATTTTCTTTTTGGTCTGCATCATTAAACAAGGCGATAACAAGAGAATGCCTTCTCGTAGTTCAAAAGTCGTTAAGATCGTATGTATCGGGATTGAGTGCTCTGAAGTTGCTTTGCAAGCAGAGACATAAACTTCTCGACACTAAAAAAACCCTTGGACGCGGTCTGGAGAGGAGGCGATGGATATGACCAATCCATGAGAGAAGATGATCAAGAAACCAAAAAAACGAAAGGATCTCTGTTCCCTAATCCTAGAAATGATGGGAAGTATGTCACTATTTATACATCATTATCTATGAGTGAGAAACAACAAACAGGCCGCAAAAGGCCGAGAAAAGAAAAGAAAAGCCAAATGGTGCATTTCTATCACCAACAGTATATATACTTGAGTTTCTACTTTTGAGATAAAAGAATTAGTTGGAATTTGGATCCCATTAGCACCTCTAAAAAAGAGAATATATCTAGTAATATGTTTAGATGCTTATTGACTTTTAGAAGAAACTCATAAATTAGCAAAGAGGAAACCACATTACATTTATCCACAAAACGATCACCTTCCTTCCCAAACATCCAAAGGTTAGAGAGATAGTGGTACTCATTTCTTTTTGGTTTAAGTGATTTGAATACTACAGCTTTTCTTCTAAACTGGTCATTCTCATAATTCTTCTACCTATTCGCATGTTGTACTGAGAGCATTCTGAGTTTGCTACTCAAATCTCAACCTCTGAAACCAGGAGAGGATAGCATTCAAACATTCATTTCTTAGAGAGTTTTTGAATCAAGGGACCTTGTTGAATATCTACTGATACTGCAACCATTTAAGTATTTGTATTAGTTCTGTGGTCCCCTCTGCTAAATAAAATTATTGTTGTTAACCGCGAGGCTTCAAGTAAGACTAAACCTTTCCAGATCCACAAACGATGAACATTTGACAAGCAACTTCGACTATTTTTATTTGTTTCTGACAACTTTTTATGTTTTGCTTCTGAAATATTCAATGGTAATATGCAAAATATAGCCTCGATCAGTTTTACAAGTCTTACAAAACGCAATACCCTAAAGGAAGGCTATCTTGAGCTCCAGGAAGGCAAAAACGGCTCCCTTTAGAGGATAAAGATACAAGTCACTTTTTATTGGTTACAGTTGACAGAAATTCTTGAATCAACTTTTTCTCATCTTTCTGGGTTTTTTTAATTGTTGGGCTAGCCTTGGGCTTTTTTGAGAACTTTATGTTCCAATAAGAATACCTAGGTCAAACATTTGACCACAAGACGTCATTAACTTCTTTCATCTAAAGGAAAACAGTGCATAAAATGGTTTGCCTTTACCAGCAATACAGTACTATAGGTATCTAAAGATATACCGGTTTT
Source organism: Alloascoidea africana (assembly GCA_030581615.1). Classification (NCBI taxonomy): domain Eukaryota; kingdom Fungi; phylum Ascomycota; class Alloascoideomycetes; order Alloascoideales; family Alloascoideaceae; genus Alloascoidea; species Alloascoidea africana. The sequence continues at coordinate 248,069 of JAKTTT010000012.1, forward strand.
GAATGTTTGATTCTATTTACATAGTCAGCAGCTATATTCTCTCGAAGTGTCCACCAAACATGCCCCTTTCCTATTTTTCATTGTAAGGCTTCCTCAATTTTGAAAATTCTAGATGAGTGTTTGGCGTCTCTAGTAAGAACAGGCAACAAACGTTTTAGGTTTCCTAACCTCATATATCTTGAAGTAGTGTTTGACTTGTTTTTTTATAAAAGTACTAGCTAGTTATGAGACCATCTACACAGAACACTATAAATTAAGTCGAGATTGATATATGTATTTATAAAAACATATAAATTGAAGAGATCTTGTCAACGTATTATTTGTTTGGCAAGAATCCTTATGGGGACTTATACTTTGAAGACCTAAGCATTTGTGGTTAGCATTGATTCCGGGATTTCGAAAGATACGTCCGAATAATCAAATAGGAAGATTATGAGAAAATTTATCTTTAGAGAAGAAAATTAGACAAACGGTACAAACGGTTTTTCAGCCTTCTCTTTTTATTGATAAGGGAGAAAAAAGCGAGGCAAGAGAATATATCTTTCTTCTTTATAATAGATAGAAAAAACTTTTAAGGCTAAGTAGAATTATCCTCTATGCTGACTTTTTGCTCTGTTTTCTTCTACTGAAGAATACAAACAATCTTGTTTCATCTCAACAATTCAGGTATAGACTTTTTTTGGGTATTCCTTGTCAAAAGACTCACAAGTAGTTTCATGATCTTCAAAGAGTAAGATTTTTTCTATAATGAGAATGCTTTCATTTGGTAAGGTATCAGTCCTGATTGATGGAGCAGAGATGCTTATATTATTCCATTGGGATTCCCTAAGTATTGATTTTTGATTTCTCTCAAGCAATTCGGTAGCCTAGCTTATAGAATGTTAGAAAACAAATACTTCGAATTAGTATCCTTTTTTAAACAAGATCGGGAATAATCAAAACTATAGGACTTCCCATCGCTTTTAGATCCTTGTGTAGTAAATTCTGTACTTCATAAATGGTATCAAAGGTAGAAATAATTAATGGAGAGGGAAGTTTTATCCATTTATCAGTGAAATTGACCTTTTGAATAAAAACTCTTTTGATTTTCATTTCCGGTGTTGAAAACATGAGTACAGCTTTTCAAGGATTGTTTGACAAGGACTTTGTGCATTCTAACACGTATACAATCCAGTTTTTTATCTTTGGTTATTGAACCTTTCTTTATGAATCTCGTCTATAGGTGCCAATTTTAACTACCGAACTTCAAATAATCTAATTGGTTTAACTTATGTTGAGGAGTATCCAAAGAACAAGCTGATAAACAAGCCTTTTTGATTGCACTGAAATTACAAATTAGAAGAAGAAAATCGTTTCATTGGCACAGTCAAAGTGAACCGGATTGCTATAAGTTTTGTATAAGATATAAAGACCAAGAATTGCTTGAACAACTCATATCTTGTTGATTAAAAAAAAGGTCATCAACTAATTTAATCCCAGCGACGTTTTCCCTTGGAGGATAGACCTTTTGGACCATGATGTCTGGCCAAGCTATTCTCCTATGCCTTTCGGTTCTGACCCATGACAAAATTCTTTGATAATTCTTTAAGGAACGACTTTGACACTCCAATCGGCATCTTTATTGGATAAAACAAACATAGGAAAGAAATCCGCCATAAAAACTGTTCATCATTGCTATTGGTTTTAGATCCCTGTAGAGCTTATCCAATATACATCTGAAAGCACTAGGGCACAACTGGAGAATGAGCAAGCGCTGTGAGACTTGTTGAACAACAAACAGAATCAATTATAGATCTTTCTATCAGCTATGGTCTGCTAATGATTCTGTTTCTCTAAATGCTCACGTGTTATCATCAAATTACAAATAATGCCTAGTCGTGCTCCTTCTACGAGAGGTATTAAGTCTAATAGCACTTTTAGTAGTATCGTAAGACAGTTTAAATTAAAGTTGTAGAACATTTCTTGTCTATTCAAATCTTGTTTGGAGATTTTGCTGATATGAATAATGACGGAAAAGTGAATCAACAGAATTGTAGAAAACTTCTATCAGAATAAATTTTTGGCATCGCAAAGATGACTTCACAGTACGATTGAAGTGCTTCTTTAATGCTGTTATAGCCCCTCCACTCAAAGATTAAGGAGAGTTGTGAAATATTTATCATAAATATGACCGTTGCATAGAGCAGTAACTTGATTACACCCAAATAGCAGAAACCCGTTCAAATAGGATTTCTTCCTTAATAGAAATATACTAAGCTGGAAAACAGCATAGACAATGAGACAGTGTTTCAATTTGGTTGTCAAATGCTAGTTTAACAGCGGCTGTGTTTGGGGCTTGGACTGTCTCAAATATTTTGGACACAATAATCAAATCTCATTGTAAAATACTCATCCCTGAATAATGCATAATTAAATTGAATGGAAATTATAATCTGCACTTTGACCAGCGTCCAATTCAATATCCCTGTATAAAGTGTACAGTCCCCTCTATGTGCTTATAGCCATCAATCCTTATGAAGTGTCCAAAACACCAAACAAATAGGCAATTCTAGCAGTATATAGTAGTTGTAGGGATTAGCTTCTGAAAACTCGGAAGATTTTACCTGAATGAATTGCGGATATATATAGACTTGTAACAGCATTGTGGCTTGCTAGATGATACGAAGCATCACGCAAAATTGCTTTCCACAATTTCAAATTTGGTCAAAGCCAATAAGCGTGCGGTGTCTATATATAATTTTATCTTGATCATTTACTACCCTAAATCAGGAGTTTTATCTTTAAGGAGTTTCGCTTAGTTTAAAACTAGTGGCTTAAAAGTTCAGGGTTTATTACCTATTACTCTAAAGCGTGCATTATCTCAGCTTAACTTGTTCTTGAAGGAGGAAAAATCTTGAAGAGAAAATATCGAAACAATTTGAGGTGTAGGAAAGCTCTCTAATGTACTTTTAGTTAAGATATAATAGAAATCTGCAAAACTTGGATGGCATGGGTGATTGGGTATTTTGGATAAACCTTTTTGCATGGCTGCCACTTTATGGATATTGGCATTAAGCCATAGTTGACTGGTTAAAAAATGAAAACGATCAAAAAATCTAGAAGATTAATATAGTGCAATTGATATTTAGCCTCTCAAATGTGACCATCACCCAAACGGCACACTAAGTACTTTGGACTAGTACCTAGCAAAGGCACATGAAATGATATAGCCCTTCAAATTGGATTATAAAACTGAGCAGAGTTTTGAAAACATTGATAAGATTAAAGTCTGTCAAAATAGACCTATAAGAAACTTCCAAGAGTGGAATCAATCCTTGAGATCCGATAGTTCGATTTTGATTATTCTCAAAGGATATAATTTTTATGCCAGGCAGTTCTATTTCAATGCTATGTTATACAAACCCCAGAAGCTATAGCAGATTAGCAAAAAGTTCCTATACTACTAGCAAACCAAACCAAGGAAATAGACCTAATTGGAAAAGCAAGTATAGAATAATTGATCCTATTACCTCGTTGAGAATGGGTTAAAGCAACTTTTTACAATTAGAGTCTTATTCGAGGGGGTTCCAACATTTCTAGTTCCTGGGATTATCAAGAAGATAATAGGGATTAATCTCAGTATCAGAATTAGTGTCATTAAATTAAAAACTTGAAAGATCTTATATAAAGAAAAATAATAAACTGAATATGCAAAAAATTGAGAGCATTTCCAACTAAGTTTCGATGTTTATAGATTGTTCAGCGGTAATTGCTTTTGATTAATGAAAGAAATTTCGAAAATGAGCTGACAAAAAGAATGTTATAGCTCGATAGCTCAGAGTTTCCAACATTTTTAGCTGAATATCTCAAAGAATTTTGTCATTTGCCTATGAACAACATTAAGAAACTGATTCTTAAAAATTTGAAAGGTTGAGAGGTTTCATTAGTTGACCTGTAAGATAAAGTATCTGGTAATGAAAATAGACAATCAGAAAATGAGTTCAGGTCAAAGGCCTGAATAAAATTTGGGAGAGTTGAGGGGCGTGTAACAAAACTAGTGCTGCAATTGTTGGTAAACGCTGCAGGGGAACTTGTCAAATTTTCCATATCTAGGATCTTTTGCTGATTATTCAACATTCATCTTAAACATAATTGAAATATCCTTGAGTTTACAGGCTTACTTTGCTAACATGATTTAGCATTAGGAGATTCCACCGGCTAGGTAGTTTTGTTCGAATAGGTTAATTTAGTGCTTTCTCCTGAAGTGTGCACATTCTCACATAGAAAATTTAAAAAGCACCCAAAATATTTTCATTCCAGTCTTGAAACAGAATCAACGTTCTCTTTGGTTTATCTTCAATAAGTCTTAATTGTTCTTCACAAGGTAATTTGGGGAGAAACCCAAATTGGCATTCAAGCCTAGAGTCATGACACCAACCACAATCAAATGAGATACACTATATTTGTCATACAAATAAAAATGTATGTTACGAAAAGTGATTTAGGGGGTAACTATAATTCTGAAGAATAATCTTCAAAGTATCGATAAATCACAGCCCATATCGACTTGAAAAGAATACAAACTTGAAGATGTTCTAAGTCTGAGCTTGATGATATGGAGAATGCTTTTATTTTAGCAAGTTGTTTACCAAAACATAAATCGCGTAAAGGAGATTTACATCTATTTAACAGGAAGGCTGTGGGAGTTCAATGTTTCAAAAACCAAGCACAAAACAGCTAGAATTGCCATGATACAGAGCGAACTAGTACGGCACCATTTTTTGAAGAATATCGGAAGCCTTTCAACCCCAAGCTGAACAGCTGTTTTTTTGATGACAGCTTAATAGTTGCCATGAAACAGCTATCCGCATATAAATATGGTGTTAGCGAGCAATGCTTTGCAGACTGTAGCGCAATGCCAAGTTACCGTTCAATATTGAGATGAAAAAGCGATCCTGCAAAGCTTCTTTGTTGTGCATTGTCGTATATGCTTAAATACAAGAAACAAAAGGGCATTTTTGGCTCTGCGTTTACCTTTGATTTTTACCTATTTGATCTGCAAAAGTCAGACGTATCGAGAAGGTCTCTTTGTATAATAAAAAGAAATGGCAGTCGATCCCATTTAATATGAAAAATGGAGTTTACCAAAGCATAATCTATGCTAATCTTGAAAATTGTTTTGAAACTTTAAAGAATGACAACTTACGTGGTATGAACAGCTTTGGGAATAGCTGAAGAACCTTTCAATAGATTTCGATGTTCTGTAACAGCAGATGCTGAGAAAGTTGTGCCTATCAAAACTGAACTTTTAGAATTTCTTGTTTCCTTTATATTTCACTTCCGGAATATCAGTCCACACGATCGATAAAGGATCAAAATGCTGGTATTTCAATTTTCAGTTAGACAAGATGGCCCCTATAACTTTTGTTTCATTCCAGCTTCGCTGTTTCCATGTGTACCCCACAAAGTCAAATGAAATTTTTGCTAGTTCTCATTGTCAAGTTTACAAGGTTTCAAGGACATCAAAACATGAGCACCTAAATATCACCAAAACACCCAGTGTGTTTTTTTCCCGAAACTTTCATCTGCCCTATCAGGTTTTGATCATTTTCCAAGGCATCTCCCATTAAAGGTTTGGTAAAGCACTACCATTTAAATGCAACCAACCAACAGCTTTTGATAATGCACATCATTGAAGAGATCTCGAAGAATGCAACATAGTTCATTTATATGGATGGATTAAACAATTGTTTAATAGAAGATATCAAGATCTGTGTACAGTTTTATGCTTTCAATATACCGATGTGACTTTGAGAAGGTAGCAATCAACAACTACCACGCAATACGATTGGCTCGCTTTTTCGCAACCTCAAGACAATCTCATTGACTAAAACAAGATTCGGCTCCTATTCAACTGTCTTTTTTGTGCCTGAACTTAGTAAAAAACGTAGTTACCTTGTTACTAATCTGAGTCTTTCCGAATGATTAAGCTATCCGTACTCTTTTATGTACACACATGATTCATTTTTTATTGTAAAATTGACAATAAAGCTGTTCCCATCAATGGCTTATGTTCCAAGTTAAGACTAATTTGAAGTCAGTCATGATGAGATTGCCTAAATCTAGTCGGCCATGTCAAACAATCCACCAGTGACAAAAACCTAAACCTTGAGTGAAGAAGGAAGAGAAATCATTGTAAATATATCACACATTTTGGACGAGAATTAATGGATTATCATAACAGCATCAATTTAAAAGTGCAATAACTGGATTTGTCTCTTGAGTTTCCACCTTTGAAACTACCCACAGAATGTTTTTGAAAGGTTTTGTCTCCAAATGACCGCAAGCCTAACAAAAGAGACGTTGTGATAGAGTTTATATCAGTGTTGATCATGTTCCATTACTGCTACAAGCCGACGCCACTAGTACACGCTGGTTTGAATACAGAGTACCATGGTAACACACAAGGAAGCAATTCGAAGAAGCCTCATTCTCATGCATTTGATGTAGGCGGCGATATTTGATTTTATGCATATATTTCCAGACATGGTTAAATCTAATGGCTCATTCCGACTATTATTAAACAGCCAAGTACGTATAATACAAAACGTGTAGTTAACCTTCAGGCTCTCATGGTCTCGTGTCAGATAATGGTTAGTTATACATCATCATAGGCGTTCAGAATCTATCATAAAATGCATGATCGCTGATACAATTTGCGTTGCCCGCTTGTGATATTCTAGAAAGAGAATAATACCATGAAAATCTTGACCTACAGATCAATTAAGAGTCATTCTAGAAATTATTTGCATATAATAATCTACCATAAAATTTTGGCCAGCATGAAAATGAAGAAGCATCTATAGATAATACACATCACCTCAATGTAAGGCTACATCGTATATCTTTGAAGACCTCCGCAGTTATGCAAACATACTCTTGTGAATGCGCAAGCACAAAGTTGCACAAGTAGTATTTTTAAATCATGCTGAAAGTTGAGAAATCTATAGCCACTTCATCGGGGTGATGATTCATTAAGTCAACACAAGCAAGTTTGGTGTATAAGCTTCATTGTCTTCTCGAATTGGAATATTTATCTTTTTTAAAAAAAAACGGGGTTAATTGCCTGTAGTTAGAAATATCCCCAGCTGATTAGAGGTTCCGAATCATTTATTTTTTCTACCAGAATGCTTAAAGCCGCAGCCATTGGACAATTAATCCAATTCTGCGGTAACAAAGGGTATCAACTTAAGGAAGCATTATTTGTACAGTCGAATTATTTGGCTTTCAGTAAGAAGATTTCGCTCTTTTTTGGCCTCGGATGTCCTTGCTGCCTAGAGAGTTAAAACCTGGAGCAGGCATACACGAGATGAGCAGGAAAGTCAAGGTCCTTTGGAGGACGCTTATCATTTATCTCTTTGTAGCGAGAAGTTTGAATATCCGCCTTCCCTGGTTCATTTCGTTTTCTGTCAGATGTGCACAATTCGGCGATAGTTTTTCCATCGGGTGGAAAACCTTATTAAAGTAGAAGATTATTATTCAAAATGTTTCGTAGCCAAAACCACCGTTCTGTTCGCTGCAGGACCCCAAAAAATTGTTTGTGTTGAGTCCGTATTGCGTTTCTGGTTTTATTTCTCTCCTTTGAAACTATTTCTTTTTCTGCCTTCTGTACCATCTTTTTAATCTCCTGTATGCCACAATCAGCAAGCTAGCTACCATAACGGCCTCTACCTTCTCTGACATTTCAAGAAAAGCAAATTGTTCTATGGTCAGTTTCGGTAACAACGATCTATAACAACAAATATCTGCATAGATATTCTTTACTTAGTCCTACCTCTACACAGCTTTGGTTTTGTATCCTATTCAAGTAGTTGCCAATAATTTTGCCCATTTTCTACCAAATCAACACATTCATACACCAAGGCAGGGGAAGCCAAAAGTTCTTTGCCCATTGATCCCACCAATGAATAGATTCAACTATGAGGATCGATCTGACATAAGACCTAAAAGATTCAACAAACTGGAATTTAGCCCTAGTACCACATCCAGAGCATTGCCAACGATATCTTCAACACAGAATCTCCAGCCAATTTCTTCAACCCTTGACCAGTTCGGCGGACCAGGAGGATCTATCTACCCTCACTCTCGTAACTCCTTAAAAGGCCACCAGTTTACTTCCTACTCCAATAGTAGTGCTGCTTCAATAACGGATCTTAACCAATCTATCTCCTCAGTTAACAATTCATGCAAAATGAATATCCCGCCTAAACAGAGTGACAAGTCGCAGAGGACAGCTCGCTACTCGACCGCTCAAATTCAGCCTACTGGTAGCCCTCATTATATGCCTTATCAGGTGCCTTGCGCATCTATCGAAAACAGCATATCACGAACTGGGGTTTCTAAACTCGAAGAACAACCTTCTACTATTCCTTTCACTGGCAATGCGCAATATTATCCAGGGGATCTAAAACAGTCTCATCCAGCTTCTCGCAAAGGCTTGCAACCAGAAAAAGACCCTGTCCATAGGACGATACAACAGTGTTTGAATCAATCAAAAGCAGCTTACTCAAGTCCACGAAGGTAAGTTTGGATGTTTTTCACTTTAGATTTGTACCGAATAAAAGCACAAACCAGATTAACGTTTGCTCGGTGTATTTAGCAAGCCTCAGTACTGCTTGCGGCTTCTGCAAGATCCCATACAATGCAAAGTCACTTCATGTTATGACAAAGGAGGGTTGGCAGACAGAAGGACAATCGACCCCCCTCCGATTCTCAAACTAGCAGTTATTAGGGAAACTCTACCTGGGTCTGGAACAAGCTCTCCTACGGACGAAATATCCAGGGGTAAGCTTTTTCAAGCTTGATCGGTGGTTCATAATATCCTAACTTGTCAATTTTACTTTTAAACAGAGTATAATCCTTCCTGGCTGTTTTCGAATACTTATTTGATGCTCTGTGAGGTGTTAACTGATCCCCCACAAAGCGCAAAATCGGCCACAAGTTCGAAGAGCCAGTATCACCCTTATTATGGTCAAAATGGGAGCGACGTATTTGACATCAATAATCAAGCGTCGTATCCTTTAATTGGTGTTCGTGTATCATCTGGGCATAAGCTCCAATATCGACATCAAGCTATGCTATGCTTTGTTTTCAATGACCTTTCAATGATGAATACTGGAAAGTTTAGATTGCGATTTCGATTGTATGAGCAAGGGTGAGTTCTCTTTTGTTTTGCAGCTAGCTTCTATTAAAACTAATATACACTGATAGTGAAACAGGGTTTTCTTTCAAAGTATCAATTGACTCAGATTACTTTACTGGTAAGCGTTTTACACTGTAACAATTGAATGATATCTAATCAACTACAGTTTTCACCCCAAAGCGCTTTACTGGCTCTTTGTTATCTACACCATTGACAAAGTTGGTCTGCGAACAGGGCGTTCGTCTCAGATTACGTAAAGAAACAACAAAAAGGTGTGTATCATATCTTGTTTGTTATGTTTTCTTAATACCGAAATCAGCTTTCTAATGATTGAATGGTATCAAAACTGTTAGCTCGAAAGCTGCCCACCAAAAGGAGATGAGGAGACCTCCTGGTTATCTTCCAATTCATCATGGACAAGAGAAAGTTTCTTCTATTCCCGAAACACTATACTACAACCAACAGCCGTTCTTATATGTAAGTTTTTGCAGGTTTCATACTGCTTAGATCTAATAACTGCAATGAGAACGAGAACCTGAACTTTGAGCGCAAGTATAAATATTTACTGGCTGATCTGATCCTAACTTTTATGCAGCAAATACCTACAGACAATGCTCAGCTGTATCATCGGCCAAGCTCAGTCCAACCAGGATTACATGCTCCAATTCCAATGGTACAGCAAAATAAAACTCCTGGAAACCAACCAGACTCCCTCCAATATGGCCAACTGGCCAAATTTGGAACTCTTCGATCGACTCCGATAGATCAATTTGCTCTTCCATCCCCATCAACTCCAGGTCTTCAAACCAGTTCTGTTCAGAATCACCCTTCAGGTGTACAGTATTTGGCTCAATCGATTCAACCTCAATCTATGCTAGTGTCGCATCCATCGTGGCTAGTAAATGCTAGAAATGATGTTCACTCTACGGAAAAATCAACCCACGTTCACGACACTCATTCTTCCATCTCGAATGATATGCAGTTCATGACCACTACCCCTTCAACCGGCTCAAGGCATGCTCAACTTGGGACGCCTTTAACTCGCGTGAATGCCGATTCTCAAATCCATAAAGAAGCTTTTGGTACAAAAGGAAAAGAAGTAACTCCTTTAAAGCTTCCTTCTCTCAGGCATTTGGGATTGCCACCTCGACAGTAAAATCTATGTTTGAAGGGCAAACAATGAACACTATAATCTGCGTAAAGGATAAGTGAACTTTGAGTTTTAGAGTCTGGGAAATGTATAACTGCTAGTGGCCACCCCATTTTTTCAAACCGCTCCGTGAACTTTGCTAGTACTTTCAGCATGCCAATACTTTATCAAGGAAGTATGGCTTGATATTATAACCTCAGTTGTTATCTGAAATTGTTATTCATTTTTCACATCCATGGCCTTTCGTGGCCTTGCTTTATGATGCCATAAGCACACTGTGTCTCAATTTAACTGGACCTAGTGGGCAGAATGATATCGCCACTAATCAATGGGGTGTTTCTACAGTATCTAGTTGCCTCGGCCCACCAAGATGGTCGAATCCACCATAATTTTAAACCGAATTCAATTTTTAAGGACAATATTGGGTTGCCTATTCTCTTGACTGTACACTCTTTTTAGTTGAAAGTGGAAGCTTCAAAGAGCCATGATTAGTCCTGCTTTTTAGGCACATTGTAAATTTAAATATCACACTCCACCACCGGCTCTTATTTTTCTGTTTTTCTTTATAATCGGTTTATGTTCATGTATGGGAATAGCTCAAATCTTTAATCATCAAGTACGAATGTATTTTTATCGTACACCCGAGCCGTCTGTATGTAGAGTGGTGGAAAAGCATTGCATTGCGGCATTCGAACCAAGACAAATAACTTTTACATATCAATCGTTATCTCATAACATCGGTTAGAAGGGCGTGCATCCAGTTTTCATATGCCCGCACCTTGGGCTTTTGCTTTTCGATTTCAATTCAAGTCGAAAAGGAAATGTATTGCGTATTCATGCCTTAGCCAATGCAGATTGTGCTTTAAGCTTCCGTGTGAAGGTGACCTTTTGTGTATGAGCAGTAGACTTGGTTTCAGTTTTCTTGATTTCAAGATATTGTGAGAGTCCTTATGGTTTTTTGAGTCCAAGCGGACCATATTGAAAAGAGTGCGCCCTGCCTAGATATTCCATAAAGCAAGGTCTAAGATTTGTGAAACAAAGACGACAAAATGGAAAATTGTAAATGGCGAAAAGGGTGAAGAATATAGAATAAGCTGCTGGTTTCAAGATTCATATGACTAAGAGAAAATGGCATCACAAAAAATATGGGTTTGTTCAATTTTAGGGCCAAAAAAGACTTTGGTACAGCCATTTATACTCAGAGAATATGATCATGAAAGTTAGTAAAAGAAGGCGAATAAAAGCTTTTCTTACTAATTTTCTTTATCCAACCTGAACTGTATTCAACTTGCTCAGGAGTACTATTATGCTGTACTCGAAAGTTGGAAACGCTGGATTGAAGTGTTGAGGGACCCATTGAAGAAGTTGAATTTCCAATAGAAGAATACACATAAAACATGCTGATCTTCTTATACAATTGTAGAAATTTGAACATTTGGCATTTAGCATGTTTGACAAATTTCTCCTAAAGCGAAGACCTGTGCCTATTGACTTTGATAGATCATCTGATTTAGGAACAGCGTCAGTTCAGATTTTAACGACTGATCCAAATGCACAAGATATTCTCTAATTATTTTAAAAACTCATAAATTTAGGTCAATTTACCCCTTTAAAGTTCCAGGGTTTCCTCAACAAAAATGCGACAGATAGAGTGGCAATTGTGCTGGCAGATACATGAGAGATGGAGCAAGGATGACAATAGAAACAAGAATACGAAAGTCAGGATATTTCAATTTTGCCGAGTATACGATTTCATTAAATCAGGAATCAAATTAGAATCTTCTACTTAGGCCAATGATATTTAGCAGTCATTTCCTTTGAATGACAAACGAAGCATTGTACTCGTATATAACCTAATTTCGCCCTAAAACTCAATTCAGAACTCAGAGTAATTGCAAAGCACATCCCCTTAAAAATCGAGAAAGGAAGCTTGAACCAATAATTTTGGGGAAGATTGTTAGCAGAAATCTTAGTTTATTTGACAGAATTCATTTCTAAGATATGCATCAGAAGCAAAAAAGCTGACGAACTTTCGACTATCAGCCTTCTTGGGAATATCTGTAACTCGCAAAAGGATCAATTATATTCTGCTTACATAGCATGACTTCCCCTCCTAAGACTTCTCTATCACTATTTACCTTCGAAAGCTCTCCACCAAACACGCATGATGTAGTTGCAATTCAGCTCCCACCCTTTTTAATTATGACGAGTAGGGCAATTGCTGCAAACTTGCAGACTGTATAATAGGTGTGTCTGCGGGAGAGCAGACCCAGCTAGATTTTGGTTTTTCTTTTTTCTTAATTAAACTTGACTACTGATTGATACATTCTAGAGACTTTACACCTTACATAACGCCAATCGGAATTAAAAGCTTGAACTTAAGGCTGCAAGTTCATATTCAAAAAGGCGCAACAATACGCATCTGACGCTTCTTAGTCTTTTCAAGTTCATCGCACACTGGAATAAATCACAAAAAGCATGTTAATATTTAGTCTTTAACGCCAAGTATACTATTATCATAACCTTAAGGGGTGTAAACAGAAAGGCAAGAGTCTCAAACGAGTAAATTAGCATCGTTTCACAGGAATTACAAATAAGAATCAGTAATACTGTTTTTTAATCTTATAAAAGGGAACTACAGCAGTCTCTGTGATTTTTCTACCATTCTGCCATTAAGACGCTTAGTTCTATTTAACAGTACCTACATCGCGCCAGAACCAGGGAAACCATTTGTCTTCTGACTTGCCTTACATACAATAGGCATTGTCAACTGCACAACAGTTATTTGACTATTATTTTAGACATGCATACCCTCTAGAATGTTTGAATATGGCTCTACAGCATATATGAAGCAAGTATTAAATGTATCTAGCATCAATTGCTCTTATCTTGCCTTGAAATATCAAATTGCAAACATGACTACTCAACAAGGAAGGCAACAGTGCTCAGGATGAAGAGAAAAGAATGAATCAGGAAAAACCTGAAATTCCCATGCTGGGATATTCCAACGAAGCCTATTATGTTGACTTGATGAGAATAGAAACGGAATTACTGTCATCCATTTCTTTATTATGAAAGAAAGAAAGCGAACTAAGGGCGCTTTGGACTGCAGAAAGCAAAACTAGGTTTATCTATCCTGTTTTCAATGCCATTGCAGCTATTTCTTCCCAAGGTTTGCTAATGCTTGTGCTTCTTTGGCATACCAAATCATTCATTTTCTAAAGCCAACCAATATTGAAAGTGACCCTATTCATCATCATCTACTGAATTTTGAAGTTATAGCGATTAGGTTGAAAAAACAGTTTTTGTTGATGGCGAAACCTGTTTTGGTAAAATTTCCCGGTGCTCAGATTCAAGACAGCAACAACGTTCGGTCAGTTATAATATTAATTATCATGGCATCCACAAGGATGTATGAATGTAAGGCACCAAGTTAAAATTTTGCAAACCAACATGAATAGGGATATCTAGTTTGTGGAATTAGGACCATGCCTTACTCTTCACAATATTCAAAATGAGATGAGAAGTACAAGCAGATACAAGAATATCATCTCACTAATAAGAATTTAAAGATAATAGTATTTAAACTTGTTCTATTAGACACGAAGAAAAGGCTTTGTTATATACATGAAGGAATACTTTTTCAATAGTAGTAAGGTGTAAAAAGGATGTCATAGAATCAAATGTGGTGGGTGATAACAAAAAGCTAACGAAAATCGCAACCAGTATAGCCAGAGTTTGCCTACTTGAAATTTAACTTCTTTCAATTTTTCACCCATTACTGCCATTAAACATTACCATACTGTTCATTTTCTACGAACAGTATCTATTCTTTAACTTTCATGTTTGCTAAATGATGAATTTCTATACTACTCATCTAGCTTCATATCATCACGTGAAAATGTGGAGCTCTGAAACGTAGCCCTTTGTGTCTATTCGTTTTGTTAACCTGCTACTATCAGGAAGGAATTGAGAATGATTCTTTATTTCAATCTTAGTTGACTGATTCTACTGTTGTTGGTCATTCAACTTTAACTTGACAGCCAGGAACGCAACCACTGTTAGAAACTAATCCAAGGAGTGGAAGCAGCAAATTCTCTTCATGCTGTTAATTTGATGGAAACCCTCTTTTGAGATTCTGATATGTCCGAATTTACAGTGATATTAAGAACTCAATATGAGGGGGAAATGATTTCATCACTGTATCAACTTTCTGAATGATACGAACAATAATGGCACCTTTGATTTGATCATTATTTGACTGAATTTGTTGTAATTTCAAGTAAATGAACGGTTGAACAATACTTAGTATTCATTAACATAGCACAGATAAGTGGCAATAAAGAAAACTAGGAAATCGGTAAAGATCTTGCCCTCGAGGTAAACAATACAGCTTTTACATTACAAGATATGCCTCAGAAGAACAAGATTTTGTTTCTTTTAGCCTATAAATGTTGTGCTGTCTATCACCAGGCACTCAACAACGAGGACTGGTTTCTTCAACAGTGAATTAACATATGACTTCCGGTTTCCTCTATGCCATACTCAGTCTGTTACAACATTCCATAATCTGTCGAACATGTCACAGGAGAATTTAATGCTAAGGAATGGTGGTTGGGTTGATACTGTGTTACTGAAATAGAGTCAAGCTGGGATTAGACTCACCACAGTTTTCAAGATGCTATTAGAATACCTTTCGGCACAAAATGGCACCATCAAGAAATTTTAAAAGAAAAATGGAACAAAATAAATGTTCTCGTTCGAGTCCATTAAATCTACAGCACAATAGAATTGAAACCTGATCACTATTAAGCATGCGTGGCGATAACAAAGCATCCTTTTTGGGCCGAAGTTAGTAGGCAAATCAGCATGAGGGAGAGCAGTATTTTGTCTACTGTATTGGAAAAGTAATCGAACATTTCCTATTATACACAGCAAGCTCTATGAGAATAGAAAGATTGAAAACCTGATACACATTTACAGGATGGAGAGTTTTCACCTCTCTTGGCCACTAGTTTCAGTTTCTTTCTTCAACCAAAAGATCAAAAAGGAGTCAGATAATGTTTTGCTTCTCAGAGACAAATTCCTTTTGTATTTAACAATGGTTTTCTCAAAGGTTGAATCAACCTTTCCACTAACTACTTTAAAGAAGGCAGTGCATCTACTGTTTTCTACCATTAGCTATGACTAAATATGGATAAGATGATAGGAGAGATTGATGGACGATAAAAACTGGAAGTTTTACTTTGAGTTGAACTCTTTGGATTGTTCATCTTTCGGACGTTTCTTTAAGAGCAGCTCGGATGGTAATTCTCAAGATCAATCCAGAGAATTCCCTTAATCCGAGACAACTTCAAAGAGAGTTCGGAGTCCAGCCTGTGTGTTCCATACTACTACTCGTTTCAAGAGTTCCCCAACCTTCCACAGAAAAAAGAACTGATTGTGAAATGCCCCACAAACGTTCCAATGTTTTTATTTCAAGTTAACGGGGCACAGATTTGAGTGCCAAAGAAGATAAATTTGTGAATTCAAACCAATCAGGTTTGTTATTAGAAGTCCAATCTCCCTAAATCCGAAATCAAAACTTTAAAAAGTTGAAATTTTGATCCCAAGATCAAAAGTCCGACACATTCACCGTCGGTGCTCTGATGCTATTAAGGAGCCTACACGAAATATGGAAAGCTGCAACATGGAGAAAGAAGTATAAATTGCAACCACCCTTCAAAATACTCGTTTCCAATGTTTGGTGGGTCGTTAGTCTAGCTCTGTGAATGTTTGTCCTGTTCAATCCATCCTTTAGAACGAACAAATAAATCCCGGATTAGCTATAGGTAGACGCTTAAGGACATTATTTCTCATTCTACCTGAAGAATATGGCGATTAGGAAAATGTTTCAAAAATTATTAATGCAAAAGAAGATGACAGATTACTTTCCAACCATTTCTACATGTCGTTAAAGAAGGCTTCTGGGCTAAAGCCCTTGTTTAGGGTGTCTGCCAAAGTGACAGAAAAATGCTTCAACAACCCCAGGTTACACAATTATAATAAGCATTCCTTGGGTAGGGAGGTTTCTTTACATTTTCTGTCTTTCTTCAGGAGAATGAATCTAGATCTGTAATCATACTCATTACATTTCACAAGATATAAAGATTAATAATCCCTTTTGACAATCTCGAGTTGCGATTCCGGGCTTCACATTCGCATTCCCGGACAAAAACTATGAAAATATTGTTATTAACAACTTTAGGGAAAATATCTGATCAGCCTTGAGATCAGTCGCCTACTATAAGCTTTAAAGCTCACCATGTTTGTACCACTTAGAATTATGGGTTCCTGTATCCATGATTTAGATGTTTCTGTTACAACTACACTTTCATTAGTTCCGAAAGGTTCTATGAAATAGTGGTGCCTTCCAAGAAAGAGTTTTAGAAGAATGAGATTCCCTTTCTACAAAATGGGGTAAAAGCAGCCCAAAGGAGCAGATTTCCGTTTTGAGCATTAAATTAACACACTTGGCCCCTTGTTGCCTGGGGTCTCGAAGAACAAGTTAAATGAAAAAGATAAATTAGTGAAACGAATTGCCCAATAGTAAGGGACTTGCGTAAATTGTTTTAATAACTCGCGAAAGTACAATCCATGTTCATTAGATTTTGAAAATTCAGGGGATAATAGGGGGAATTAAGGGTTGAATGAATGATGCCACAACTTGGCATTTTGTTGAGTTTTCCAAAGGCTCTTCTCTATTGTTTGAAATATGCACGCATGTTTGTGATTCTCTGTGAAACCCTTTATATTTCTCGTCTCTTCTCGATTTTTTTGGACAACAACTCTTCAGTTTCATGCCTTATCGTTAACCTGAACATTCCTTATTTTGGTGTCATACTTTCCTTACTTTAAAATCGGAACAACACAAGCTCATGTATGTGACTTTGAAGAAACAATCACTTTGGTGCGGGAATACTAACAAAAATTCATGAAGAAAAAACGATGCGGTTCATTACATCTTGCTTGCTAGCCCTGGTGGCAGCAAAAGCTATAGTTGGAGCCCCAGCTCCTCACGATCATTTTCACAACATACACAAGAAAGATGTTGTGTATGTGACAGTCACCAAAGTTAACTACGTTACAGGCGGTGTAGATAAGGCTCTTGAAACGGAAAATCAAGAAGCAGCTATTGAGACATCAGAACAGCAGCAACCAACTCCCACGCCCGAGGCAATAAAGACAACAACGGAATCCACTCAAGATGAGTCTGAATCCTCAAGCACAAAGTCTAGTTCCTCATCTGGTATCTTCGGAGATCTCTCGGCATTTTCTGGTCCGAATGAAAAGTTTCAGGACGGCACAATTAAATGCTCTTCATTTCCATCAGGCCAAGGAGTCATTGGAATAGATTGGATTGGTCTGGATGGATGGACTACAATATCGGATGGAGATGCAAACACTGGAAGTTCTTGCGCTCCTGGTTATTATTGTTCTTATGCCTGCCAGGCAGGCATGTCAAAAACACAGTGGCCAAGCGAACAACCAGCAAGTGGTGCTACAGTCGGAGGTTTAATCTGTAAGGATGATGGATATCTGTACAGATCAAACCAAGATTCGGATTATCTTTGTGTCTGGGGTGAAGACTCAGCTCAAGTTGAATCCAAGCTTGATAGCGTTGTCAGCGTTTGCAGGACTGATTATCCTGGAAGTGAAAACATGTGCATCCCGACAGTTGTTGAAGGCGGCAATTCACAGCCCCTTACTGTCGTTGATCAAGACTCATACTTTAGATGGATGTCACTAAAGACATCTGCTCAATACTATGTTAACAATGCTGGCATCTCAGTGGAGGATGGATGCATTTGGGGTACGGATTCTGGCACAGTGGGAAATTGGGCCCCCTTGGTGTTTGGGGCTGGAACCACAGACGGGATTACGTATCTCTCATTAATTCCCAACCCTAACAATAAGGATGCGGCAAACTTCAATGTCAAAATCGTTGCTGAAGAAGGTTCAAATCTCAGCGGCTCTTGTACATATGAAAACGGCATATACAATGGAGGCTCTGGATCTGATGGTTGCACAGTGGCCGTTACATCTGGCCGGGGACATTTCGTTCTCTACTAATTATGCCTTGAAGATACAAATTCTTTTTATTTTATCTTATGTTTGTCTGCCTTTATTCCAATTTGTTCAATAACGACTTATGAAATTATTTGGGAAAAGTTTTTGTCGTGTAGATTGATTCTTTTTTGTTGGTTAAGGTTATGTGATCTTCGGTGTACTACACATTTATGTACTCAAAAGCTGTGTATAGCAAATTGAATTGATGGTTTTTCATAGTTCGAAAGATCCAGGGGTAGTAATCTTTTTAGATAGAATGTGCATAGTTTCTTTGGAGCAGTTACCCAGACTTTGAAATTAGTAGATTTAACTGCTCTGGAACTTTTGGTCTGCCAGACTGTTAAATCCTGCTGTTCTTGCAATTAGCTCTATTTGTTGCTGAAGTAGTGGATAAAGGGCGCAATTGTATTATTGCACACGTTTCGACACTCTACGCACCGTTATCTTCTCCATGATACCCCGACGACCGTTTGTTGAACTAGCCTTTCAAGCTCATTCGCTATCGATCAAGCATCTCAGCAAAATCAGATTACTCTACACATCTCCTTCAGTCGATAACAAGAATTCCAAACGATCACATCCTGATAAACCAAAATTCACACATCTAAATCAGCATGGAGAAGCACACATGGTTGACATTCATCATAAGGAGACTACTTATCGAGTAGCTACAGCTCAAGGAGAGTTAAGATTCTCAAACCCTGAACTAACCGAGCTTATTAAAAATAACTCTTTAAAGAAAGGTGATGCCCTTAGCGTTGCTCGAATAGCTGGAATCATGGCGGTCAAGAACACATCAAGTATCATTCCTCTGTGCCATCCGATTCCCATCACAAAGATCCAGAACGAGATTTGGGCAGAAAAGGAGGGCCAGACTGGCAGCGGCCAGGGAAAGGTGGTATGCAAGTGCACCGTTGAGTGTGACGGAAAAACTGGTGTCGAAATGGAAGCGATAGTTGGCGTAATGGCTAGTCTAGCCTCTGTCTACGACATGTGCAAAGCGGTCGACAAACGAATGGTAATCGGAGACGTCAAAGTGCTGAAGAAATCAGGAGGAAGAAGCGGCGATTTCGAGCTGGTCGCAAACCAGTAGAGCCGGATCCAAATAGCGTCTTTTATCTAGGACTCGCACCCTTTGCCACAGCCAATCTAGACCACCTGGTTCCGTCCAAACTAACCTTCTGTCCTTTTGACTTGCGCCCTTTCCTTGTACCTCTTATCCTTCTCCCTTCCATACTCCGAGATAAGACCCAATTCTTCTCAATTGACCCTCCAAGCCTGTTTCTGTCCTTTTTCTCGTACTGTTTGTTCCATTTTGCCCGTTCAGAAACGCTAGAATGAAGCGCTCATGTCGGCGCTTGATCGTCATCTCACTAGTCGCATCATCGCTTGCTCTTATCGCTTGCCTCTCTCTGACCAGTTCCACCTCATGTGACACTTCTGTCTTTCCTCTCTATCAAGACAATCATATTGGAAGTAGTATAAGAGAATTGTTTCGAGCTGAGCGTTCGTCACCTAGAAAGAGCTTGATATATGCTTCAGATCACGAAATCCTCCCTGAAGATAAGCATGCTCAGCACTCTTTCCTTGCCTCTCCAAATTGGAAGTACCCTGTATCTCTTCTCCCACAAGAAGACTTTGATCACTGGATAAACTTCCAAACGGATGTTTCTTTCAACAATATAATTGAAAACATTGCAGGAATAGGAAGTAATGTCCCTGATGGGATGCCTGGGGCAGTTGTTGCAAGCCCTTCAAAGTACTCTCCTAACTATTACTACCAATGGATCAGAGATGCAGCAATAACCATGAAATCTGTTGTTCTGCAATTCAATGATGAGGGAGCATTGAACTCAACTCTGCAAGGAGTGATCGAAAGCTATCTTAATACGTCTGCCCATCTTCAGCATGTGACTAATCCAAGCGGTTCCTTCGAAGATGGTTTGAAAGGACTTGGAGAACCCAAGTTCCTGGTCAATGGCTCAGTTTTCAAACATGTTTGGGGAAGACCTCAGCGAGATGGTCCGCCATTGAGAGCCATAACCTCAATATCGTACATAAACTCTATGGTTAACAACAGGCGAGCAACACCAGAAAACTTTACCGATCTTTATAAGACTTTGATCAAGCCTGATTTGGACTACACGGCACTTTACTGGAGAGAAAATGGCTTTGACTTATGGGAGGAAGTAAACGGTATTCATTTCTTTACAGCCATGGTTCAAATGAAGGCACTTATTCTTGGGAGGAGATTGGCGACTCAACTAAATGACTGGGAGTCCGCAAAGACTTACCAAGAACACGAAAATGATATAAGAGAATTCATTTCCAACAATTTCTGGGATTCAACTACTCTGCATCTGCTTGAGACGATAAACTATACACGCCGAGGTGGTCTTGACTCGGCACTATTCCTGGGAGTGCTGCACGCAATAGATGAGTTTGAATGGGATGGAGAAGAATTAGATGACATTGTATATAAGCCATACTCTCCAGAGGTGATTTCTTCGTTGAACATGCTTCTTAATGACATGAGATGGCGATACCCATTGAACATTGAAAGGCTAAGGGCTTTTTCTAGAAAAGGCTGGACTTCACCAAACCTCATTGGCATTGCAGTTGGAAGGTACCCAGAAGATGTATACGATGGATATGCAACGTCAATTGGCCATCCTTGGTTTCTGTGCACCTCCACGGTTGCCCATATGTTCTACTTGATTGCAGATTATCTCTCTACTAGAGATGACAGCTTCGTTCTGGAGTTGGATGACCATACCAAATCATTTTTTAGTTCAGTGCTTGGAATAGCCCGCGGATGGCCCGGTTCAGATAGTCTCTCAATACCTGCACACTCGGCATTATACAACTCCACCATCGAAGGGCTATTAAAGTTTGGAGACTCGTTTTTGGACGTCATCAGGGAACATCGCGACTCCCAGGGCAGTCTCAGCGAGCAGTTCGATCGAGTGACAGGCTACATGAGAGGCGCGACGGACCTGACGTGGAGCTATGGGTCCTTTTGGAGTGCTGTTCGGCAGCGGAACAAATCTTATCTGCGGATGATGGATATGCGTGGTCGGAAAGGGTGAAGGGTAGTTACAGCGCCCTATTAGGACAGTTCTTAAGTAGACCATGTTTGTTCTTCGGGCCTTTCAAGAAGTTTATCCTTCTCTTTCTCTTCTCTCCACCAGCCTTCCCTATTCCAAAATGCTTAGAACAGCTATCTCCAGGGTAAGTTCCAAGACACCCATGCGAATTGTTGTCTTGTGAACAACGTAAAACTAATACCATATGCCATTTAGTCCCTTTGTGCCACTAGAAGGCCCCTTTGCCAGCGAACGTTTGCGTCCTTGGCGGCCACAGATGCCTTTGAACCGAAGAAATACGGCGGAAGATACACCGTTACTTTGATTCCCGGAGATGGTATTGGTGCTGAAATAACAGATTCCGTCAAGACAATTTTCAAAGCCGAAAATGTCCCAATTGATTTTGAGCAGATCGAAGTCAGCGGTCTTGACGGAGCTTCGGATGACTTGGTCCAGGAGGCTATCCTGTCATTGAAGAGAAACAAGGTAGGATTAAAGGGTATTCTGTACACCCCTGTTGAGAAATCTGGCCATGTTTCCTTTAACGTTGCTCTTCGTAAGCAGCTTGACATTTTCGCCAGTTTGGTTCTCATCAAGAACATCCCAGGTGTCCATTCAAGACTTGATGGAATCGACATGGCTTTGATCAGAGAAAACACCGAAGGCGAGTACTCTGGTCTCGAGCACCAGTCAGTTAAAGGTGTTGTTGAATCTCTCAAGATCATTACCAAATACAAGTCGGAGAGAATCGCCCGTTTTGCATTTGACTTTGCCGAAAAGAACGGGAGGAAGAAGGTCACTGCGATTCACAAGGCCAACATCATGAAGCTGGCTGATGGACTTTTCCGCCAAACTGTCAAAGAGGTCGGCGCTGATTATCCCGACATTGAGGTTAACGACATGATTGTGGACAATGCCTCCATGCAGGCTGTTTCATGGCCTCAACAATTTGATGTTCTGGTTACTCCAAACTTGTATGGCACGATCTTGACGAACATCGGCACAGCTCTTGTGGGAGGACCAGGCTTGGTTCCTGGCGTCAACATAGGGCGGGAGCATGCTGTCTTTGAGCCAGGCTGCCGTCACGTTGGACTCGGCATGAAGGGCCGAAACGAAGCAAACCCCACGGCAATGATCCTCAGTGCTTCTATGATGTTGAGACACTTGGGTCTCGACGACCATGCGGACAGAATTAGCAAAGCTACCTACAACGTGCTCGCTGCTCAAGAGATCCGGACCAAGGATCTCGGCGGAAACTCTTCCACCTCTGAGTTTACCAAGGCCGTCTTGAACGAAATCGAGAAGCTCTAAACTCTTGTTTTCTATTTACCTTCCAGACATATTATTTATTATTAGCAATAGCAATTGGAATCCTCACCTGCCTCTAAGTACTCCATTTCCCAGTAGTCGGTATGAATGAACCGGTCCTGCCGGATGCCGATCTGATGAGATGAATGTTACCCTGCCACCACGCTGGACCCAATGTAAGCTACTGACGCCAGGCAAGAGCATTGCCAGACCTCCCCAAAAGATCTTTAACTAGTCAACATGGTGGGGCTTCGCCGTCGAAGAAACAGTGAGGAGAGCGTGGGTAGCGCTCATTCCATGTCCGACTCGGGCTCTGACGAGGCTATCAAAATCAAAAACCGTAGACCAAAGGGTAAGCTACAATTCAAAGGCTTGGGTGGGAATAATGAGCCTTACTAACTCACTCGCTTGCGGATAGAGAATGCGTTCACACAACAACAGCTGAAAGCTTACCATCCTATTCTGACCCACAAAACGGTAATTCCACTGTTCTTTGTGATCGCTCTCATATTTGTGCCCCTTGGCGGTGGCATGTATTATGGTGGAACCCACGTTGAGAACTTGACGGTTGAGTACACCCACTGTTCAACACTGGCATCTACTGAGCACTATAGCCCGATTCCTTCAAAGTATTACGAGCTAAACTTCAAGACAGAGACCGATGCAACTTCAAACTCTTCATATCACCAGCCCATGTGGAAGCTGTTTGTGAATGAAAGTGAGCGGTACGACGAGGACAAGAACGTTTGTCTTGTCCAGTTTGAAATTCCAAACAGTTTAGGGCCACCAGTCCTATTCTTCTACAAGTTGACAAACTTCCACCAGAACCATCGACGTTATGTAAAGAGTTTTAGCGAAGACCAACTCAACGGCAAGGTAGTCAGTATTGATACGCTCAAGAACACAGTTGGACAGAACTGCAAGCCTCTTGTTACCAACAGCGAGGGTATTCCGTACTATCCGTGTGGTGTTATTTCCAACTCTTTGTTCAACGACACCTTCACTTCTCTTAGTGCAGTGAACGGAACAGATAATGACTACGATATGACAGAAAAGGGAATTGCCTGGAGTACCGACAAAAACAGATTCAAAAAGACACAGTATAAAGCTTCTGAGATTGCACCTCCACCAAATTGGGTCAAAATGTTTCCGGATGGGTATAATGATTCCAACATACCTGATATTTCGCAGTGGGAACACTTTCAGAATTGGATGAGGACGAGCGGTCTTCCCACTTTCAGCAAATTAGAGAAGAGAAACGACGATGATTCTTTGAAACCAGGTATTTATGAAGTTGCTATTGGCGAACACTTCCCAGTGTTGGAGTTTTCGGGAACAAAGTCTATAGTTATCAGCACACGATCTATCATTGGCGGCCGTTCTCCCTTTTTGGGCATTGCTTGGATTGTTGTTGGTGGGCTATGCTTTCTGTTGGCATTGGTATTCTTAACAACACATCTGATACACCCCCGGAAACTAGGAGACCATAAATACCTGAGCTGGAACCAAGAGCAGCAAGAATTGGTAGAGCCTACAAGACCCGAACCAAGGTCCGGGAATAGTGATATTATGTGAGAACTAGAGTTCAGGTATTGAATAGGATTATTATCAGATTGCTTTTAGTATTTTTGTTTGTGTTTTATAGGATAGTATACTTGATACTAACACACTATAAGAAGTATAGAACTGATTCAGAACTTGAGAGTCGAATTAATGTGTCTTTAGGGACTAAACTACAACGTGCCCTTCTAGCATTAAAGATCGTAAAGATGAAAATGAGTGCGTATATTTCAGTACACGTACGTGGAAATTTTTCTAGCCTACACAAGACAAAAAGACGAATTGCTTTAGACCAAGAGTGAGAGATTAAGGATGGCACCAGCAATATCTGAATCCGAGGCAGAGAAGAATATTGAAATCTGGAAGGTGAAGAAGTAAGTTTTGAAATTCTCGAACGGTCTGTAGATATCTTAACTAACCACTTTCACCAAATCAAGACTTATCAAGAGGTGTGTATCCCCGTTGAAGCATGAATGAACAATAAATGGCGAGAAAAATGGAAATATATGGAGTTTGTGCTCATGCAATGCACTCCAGATTTTCAAGAAACCGTGAATGTACTTGTCCAGCTAACTTCATTTTTTGGGTTCCAATAGCCTGGAATCAGCTCGTGGTAATGGAACTTCGATGATCTCATTGATCATTCCTCCAAAGGGCCAGATTTCAATTACCAATAAGATGTTGACAGATGAATATGGAACAGCATCCAACATTAAGTCGCGAGTGAATCGTCTCTCTGTTCTCTCTGCAATCACTTCAACACAGCAGAAGCTCAAGCTGTACAATAAGGTGCCACCTAATGGTCTGGTAATTTATTGTGGCGACGTAATTACGCCAGAAGGAAAGGAGAGAAAGCTGAACATTGACTTTGAACCTTTCAAGCCAATAAATACGAGTTTATATCTGTGTGACAACAAGTTTCACACCGAGGCATTGTCGGAGTTATTGGAGTCCGATGCCAAGTTTGGATTCATTGTGATGGACGGAAATGGAGCACTCTTTGGTACTTTGTCCGGAAATACAAGAGATATTCTGTTCAAGTTTACAGTGGATCTTCCTAAAAAGCACGGTCGTGGTGGACAGTCTGCACTTCGATTTTCACGTTTGAGAGATGAAAAGAGACACAATTATGTGCGCAAAGTGGCAGAGGTTGCTGTGCAGAACTTCATTACAGGAGATAAGGTAAATGTATCCGGTATCATCCTGGCTGGTTCTGCAGACTTCAAGACAGAATTGAGCAGATCAGATATGTTTGACCTGCGGCTACAACAAAAAATCGTTAAAGTTGTTGACGTTTCATATGGTGGTGAAAACGGTTTCAACCAGGCAATCGAGCTTAGTGCCGAAACACTTGCAAATGTCAAGTTTGTTCAGGAAAAGAAGCTCATCACATCCTACTTTGACGAGATTTCTCAAGATACCGGAAAATTCTGTTATGGTGTTGACGACACTCTGAAAGCTCTGGATGCCGGTGCTTGTGACATTGTCATTGTGTTTGAAAATCTAGACATTGTGAGGTACACTTTGAAGGATCCTGATGGAGTCGAAGTTATTGCACATGCTTCGAAACAGGCCGCAAACAAAGACCATCTTTTGGACAAGAAGACGGGACAAGAGCTGGAGATTATTAGCGAACAACCACTTTTGGAATGGCTTGCCGAGAACTACAAGAACTTTGGTGCGACTTTGGAATTTGTCACAGATAGGTCTAGTGAAGGTGCACAATTCGTCAAGGGTTTTGGTGGAATTGGCGCTCTACTGCGGTACAAACTCAACTTTGAACAGCTGGCCGATGACAGTGACGATGACGATGATGAATACTACGATGACTAAATCCATTAAGTTTCCCTTCAAATCAGGTAAAATAACTTTTCTAAAATAAATATATGGCGTAAAGGGTCTCGAGCTGGTTCGAGCAGTGATGAAGATTCCTTATTTACCACTTTACTCTCACCGTAAACAAGAGTAACTACTCTTCTATTCCCGGAATAGATAGCATCTCTTTATGATTTTTGTAAAGACAGTTCCTTGCTCCTCTCCAAATCTTTTCCAATCGCGCTCTTCTAGGCAAAAAATTCTAATAATGTGGTTTAGTATCCAGAGACCGCTAAAATTGTATTTAAGAGTTAATACTCACAGGAAATAGGACGGTAATTTTATCATCTCCTTTAACAATAATCCCCATGTAATAGATTACTTGTAGTCCAAAAAACCCTTCGTTTATTATCAAATCCACAATCTCTTTCATTGGGATGAACCTCGTATCTTGCATGCAATGGTAAGGTGAAGAGTTTGTGATTTGAATGCCAAATGATTGGATAACTGTTATAGAATCATCTATGTTGAACAGATTGAAGTTAGCAGAGAGTCATGGGATGCGGTTTTGAAAACACTCACATCGATACAAGCGCAGAAAACAAACCCAGATGACAAATAAGCTCCATATGGATAACAAGTACCAGTTTTTAGTGATCTTGTCTCCAAGCTGTAATAATGGAGATGATATTAATTGTGCTTTTGTTCTTGTATCTTGTGGTAGAACTGCTGTGTAAAGCAACGCCAATGTGTATACAACGAGCAACGCTTTCAACACTATTACCACACACTGAAGGTAATTTGGAAAGACAGAGCTATTCTCATTCCGAATACCTGCCACTGGTCTATTAGTTATTGTATATTTGATAACATCTGGACTCAGATTCTCAATTAACAGTGTGCCTGGCATATCCAAGAACTTCACAAAGGGTTGATTTCAAATTACTACACGCCAAAATCACATGATCTACAAATGACAGCATTATATAAAGTACAACTCACGACCTTGGGATGAAACCTCTTGTCACAGGAGTTTCTCTGCAATTTGAACAAGGGAGAAAATACGAAAGAGCTCGAACTAACATATGGTGAATCACCCTCGGCTGTTGCAAGTAGGTTAAACATGCGTTTCTGGTTCTATATGTATGGGCGTACCAAAAGGAGGCGTAAGCCCTGGTTCAATATTAAATCTTTTAAAAGCGTTCGATTTGGATACTTTTGTATTTAAAACCATACATTCTGGAGTTATTTCTATCATTTTTTAACATCGAATAGATGGAAAGGCGATGGTGAAGCGCTCTGGAGACTTCTGGTTGGAGGCATGCCCTTCCACTTTACACCTTTTTGTGTTAACCAGACAACAGCTATGCATCCTTCCACCTCTATTTAAGGTAAATTTTCTTCATGTTCTTTCTCTTCTTGAAAACACCAGCACCATATTCTTTTGTGTTATGTAGACACCCAATGAATATAATCTTCGATCGAACATGCCATTATTATTTTGCAATTTCCAAAATCCAAAGATCAAGTCAGGATGTTACATTGGAGCGCCGCAAAGCGATTCCCTCAAGATATGTACTATCTGTTACTTCTTTGGAAGAATAAAATGCAAGTTTCGGGTATTGATCTAAGCGTTTTGTTTAGATCAACTCTTAGTGGCGATCTCCGTTTTGGAGTTTTTCGTCACGTAGAGATTTGCTGTCTGTCTCTTCAGAGTTGAGAACCATGCTCTTTTAACATGCTTCTCGTAGTTTTGAGACAAACATGCTATTCAAGTAAAGTAAACAATGAGTCCAGGCGTATATAGAATTTATTTAGCTAGTATCGCCTCAGACAAAACTTTTTTTAGTAAGCCATTTTTCACATTGTTTTGGGGGTTACTCCAAAAGAGTTTCAAGCTTTCCAGAGTGTTAAGCTCTTCATCTTCTGTAGTGTAATCCCAATTTGGGTCCTTAACATCTCTGCTGAGCCAGTTGAAATCATCAACGCTCTCCCAATTGGTGTATTGATTTGCAACCTTCTCTTCTTGGTAATACTTTGGAAATTGTCCCAATTTTAGGCCCTCACAATCTTCAATAATTGGAATCCTTGACCTCACTCCCAACAGCAATAAGCAGTTTTGCGATTTGTGTAAGCGAACTTGGTGGGAAGAACAAATAATTATGCAATTCTTTAATGCTGTTGCAAATAAAGTTCCCGATATGTGAGAAATGAAAACTATAGAAAATGATATATTTGTCAAAGTGACATTGGTTATTTGAAGGTCGTTTGCTTTTGGAAGATATACCGATGTGTTTGAAATATCCTTAAAAAAAATAGGGGAGTTTGTTTCTGTACTTGATATAGAAACCTCGGAGATTGCATTGACAATGTCCAAATTCTCAATGCTCACGGTATCTTTGTCCTGAATTATAACCTCATGGTCAACAGTAGAATCGCTCTTTGTACCTAAAGGGATAGATTTTACTCGCTGAACTGATGCAACTTTTCTGGACTTGAGAGAAAACTTTCTACTTTTGATCATTCCCCTTTTTGAATCTAGGCTATCTATGAGTTTTTCAAGTTCCTGCAAAGCACTTGTTGGTTCCATATAGACAAAAGAGTGTGTAAAAGCAACAAAACACGTACCTCTGTGTATACTCTTTGATCATAGCTTGGTAGAAATCTCAGTTTTTCTCGAACAACCTCTCGAAGTTGAGAAATCTCTGACATCAAGCTGGAGAAGTCACGCTTTGAGGTTGACGAGTCTATCCCCGATATTTTATTCGCTAGCTCTAGAGATGTCATTATTAGCACAATTCTATAGACATCAAAGACAAAATATACACACTTTCTTGCGAACATTTGAATTCGGCATAAAACTGGTGAGTATTAAAGTCAGACATCTATAGTACAAATGGTGGAGATGAGATCGTATGCTTGAGTAAACCACAAACCTCATGTACATCTCAGTCTATACTTCATAAAAAATAATACGGTGCGATGGCTCTCTACCTTTACAGCATTTCACACATATATCATGGGGTAGGCACTTTTACACACTGTTTCTCTCTTGACTCTTTACTAATTCGATTTATATTTAGAGTACCAGCTCTGTTTAGATGGCTATCTAGGAAGTATCCAAAGATCATCTCTCCCGTTGTGGAAGAGCCAGGCGAGGTTTTGGAGGGCATACAATGCCCTGCACCATACTCAAACCCAAACCCGAACGGTGAACTTGACAACCTCTATCTTGATATGAATGGTATTGTTCATCCATGTGCTCATCCCGAAGGAAGGCCGGCGCCAGAGTCTGAAGACCATATGATGTTGGAGGTTTTCAGGTATACCGATAGAGTGCTGAACATGGCGAGGCCGAGAAAGGTATTGATGATTGCAGTGGATGGTGTAGCTCCTCGTGCAAAAATGAACCAGCAACGTTCGAGACGTTTTCGAGCAGCATTAGATGCAAAGCTAGCGAATGAGGCAAAGGAAGAGAAGATTAAAGAGATGGAACAGCGGGGTGAAACCATCGACCTTGCGATAAAAGGCAAAAAAACATGGGACTCCAACTCCATCACGCCAGGCACACCTTTCATGAGCCTTCTTGCAGTATCCCTGAGGTACTGGGTCTCATATAAACTGGCCACCGACCCTGGCTGGAAAAATCTTCAAGTTATCATATCTGATGCTACTGTACCTGGGGAAGGTGAACACAAGATTATGAACTTTATAAGAAGCCAACGAGCTGACCCTGAGCATAACCCAAACACCACGCACTGCATCTATGGATTAGACGCTGATCTGATCTTCTTGGGCCTTGCAACACATGAGCCCCATTTCCGCATTTTACGTGAGGACGTGTTCGCCAAGGACAATAGAAGAAGAAAAATCGAGGACGATTTAAGGTTAACTCAAGAACAGAGAGACGAGATTGCAAAGAAAGATGAAAAAGTTCCTTTCCTATGGCTTCATGTGGATGTTCTCAGAGAATACCTCGAAGTAGAGTTGCGTGTTCCACATCTTTCATTTCCCTTCGACTTGGAAAGAGCTATTGATGATTGGGTTTTCATTTGCTTTTTTGTGGGAAATGACTTTTTACCACATTTGCCTTCTCTCGACGTTCGTGATAACAGTATTGATATTTTGGTTGGAATTTGGAAGCAAATACTTTCTGGGTTAAAAGGTTACATCACTAAGGATGGCAGAATGAACTTGGAGAGAACACAGAAACTTTTGGAAGTGTTGGCTCAGAGAGAAAGCTCAATTTTTCGAAAGCGGAGAGAGCAGGAATCTAGGCGAGAGGAAAACTTCAAAAGACGCAAACTTGAGCGTAAGCAATTTGACGCTATAAAATCACAGTTTGCTCCTCCTAGTATTCCCACAGCTAGTGTGGACATTCTTAACAACACAAAGACACCATCTGCTGTCTCAAAGGGGAAGGATAAGGCCCCATTGACTCCCTTAGAAAATATGCCGTTGTATTCTCCTAGCGGTGAATCAGTTGGACCAGTGCATATGTCTAATTCTGAACTTGTATCAAAGCGAAACGAGATAACGTTGACAAATATTGCAAGCCAAAATATGAGTGCTGCAGCATCTTTGAAAGCCCGAATGGCAAGCGAGAAGCGCAAGATTGGCGAGGTAAGCGAAAGTGTCTCCACTTCTGAAGATGATTCAGATATCATCGATGGGGATACTGTTAGACTTTGGGAACCTGGTTACAGAGATCGATACTATTCGTCTAAATTCCATGAAAACACGGAAGAATTCAGGAAAAAAGTAGGGCATGAGTACATTTTAGGTGTGAGCTGGACCCTGTTGTATTATTATCAAGGATGCCCTTCATGGAACTGGTTCTATCCTTATCATTATGCTCCTTTTGCAGAAGATTTTATCAACCTATCCGAAGTAAACACAACGTTCGACCTGGGAACGCCATTCAAGCCTTATGAGCAACTTATGAGTGTTCTTCCACCAGCAAGTTCCCACAATTTGCCTGAAATTTTCAGACCGTTAATGTCGAACCCAGATTCTGAGATTATTGATTTTTATCCCGAGAGATTTACCATTGATATGAATGGCAAGAAACAAAGTTGGCAAGGCATTTGTCTTTTGCCTTTCATTGAAGAAGAGAGGCTTTTAAAAGAAATGACCAAAAAGTACGAATTGCTAACAGATGAACAGAGAGCTCAAAACGAGCATGGGCATCCATATCTGGTGGTGAGCAACAAGAATGCAAGATTTGAAGAGTATCAAAAAGCGTTTTATCATTCTGAAGAATCGGAATCAGTTATTATATCCTCATATTTAACAGGACTTGCAGGAACCATTAAAAAAGATTTGAAATATTCTGATCTCCCTTTGAAATCACCTCTGGCTATTGGCAATCTCGATGACGTTCTGCCTTCTTTGTTCATGTCTGTTACGTTCATAATGCCACCGCTAATTGTGCCTTCGAAATCCATGATTTTGAACGGCTTTATTCCACACGTTGCGACTTTAAACAGCGAAGACCGTAACACAATCAATATGGGAAGTTATGGAAATCGGAACCGCAATAATTACAACAACAATACTTCAAACAGTCATCCTCGACCTTCTGTTGGTCCTGGAGACATGAAATTTCAGTACAGAAGAGGTGGCTATTTAGCTTTCCAGAATCCGATGCTGATAAAAAGCTCCGATACAAGTGCAGGCGAACGTGGAGGGGATCGCTATGGTCATGGTCAAGGCGGAAGAGGCTACTACAGAGGAGGTCGTGGAGGTAGAGGAGGTTATCAAAACTATAACCAAGATAACCGCCAGAATTACAACAGTGGCAATTACAATAGTGGCAACTATAACGGTGGTAACTACAATGGCTCTAATAACCACTATAATGGACATCAGAACCAGAATAACAGGCCAAGCCACTATTCGGGCTTCAACAACAGTTTCAATTATCTCCCTAATGTTCACCAGGCTGGACAGGCGCCAAACAGGAACATCGACTTGCCTGCACCAACCAACAGAGGACATTTCAATGCCAATAATCGGGGGTATAATTCGTACCGTCGCTAAGTGCATTTGGTTTTAGTAGATTAAATGTCTTATGATATATAGTATGTGTAATATAGTGCTCCGACTTTTTTTGTTGTGGTTTCGCGTTTTACGTGTTGCCAGTCGCGATGTGCTACCAACACACCCATACGTCTTTTATTTACCTTTTCTACATTTTGCAAACACTGAACCAGTATTCTTTTAAACAGTGATGGCATTATGGAACGCATTTCGTACCAGAAGTCCAGGCCTAATTCCAAATACTCTCAAGATAGAAGCGATCTAAAGGCGGATATTGCTAATAACACGAGTGGCATGGATGAAGTATCTATTTCGTCCCAAAGCCCATCTACGCCCATCAGACCAAAACATCACAAAACAAGATCTAACCAGTTTCAGCCACCACCTTTTAATCATGAAGAACAAATATCAAAGAATTCCCCGGATAAATCAAAGAGAATATCTAATCTAAATTTGGAAAATTTGAATGTAAAATTGGCAGCATTGAACAGCCCGCGATCTCGACTGGAAAGAAGTTCTATTGATAAAACACGAATAGGACCTAATGCAGAAATCGCTACTCCTGGTAGATCACCTAGCCGATCTCCTGTAAGAGATGAGACTAAAAGCTCACATAGATATCAAGACAAAGCGTTTTCTAAACTGAGCCATGCTTCTGATGAAAGTGCATACATTTATTCCTTCACTCCCAAGCAGCGTTTGGAGACTAGGCCTGGGAGACTAATTAATAAAGAACCCAACCCCAGTAATTCACCTCTGGATTTTACGAGAGTCTCAAAGAACGGTGAATCTCGAGCTGCTATTAGAGAAGAAAAACAAATTCCGAAACTAACTGGGGAAGTGGGAAGACAACGAACAAAGCTAGTAGAAAATCAAGGATCTAATGGGCGAGGCCAGGTTCTCAGTAATTATGTACGTATATTCTGCTCTAAGAGAAAATTAAAAAAGCGATTGGCTAACTTATTTTCAAAGACATTTAAAGAACTTTTAGGGAAGGGAGCTTTCGCTCAGGTTTACCGTGCTGTGAATATAAAAACAGGAGGAGTACTTGCTGTGAAGCAAATTCATATCTCTAAATCCAAATCGAATGCTCAAAAGGAAAACGCTGATAGTGGAAGTGGCTCTGATAAACAGAACAAAAAGGCTGATATAAACGATGTTGATGCGATGATGGTATGCTCAAATTGCCTTATTTTGAATCAGCAAGCTTGCTCACAATACTGCAATATAGATGGAGATTGATCTTTTAAAAATCTTGAATGTAAGTGATTTATTCAAAGGGACTCTAAATGATCATATCGCTGACAATCGCAGCATCCAAATATTGTCAAATATCACGGGTTCGTGAAAACATCAGAAACGCTTTACATTTTTCTAGAGTAAGTCATTTTTGCGTCGTTTTGAAAATTATTTTGTTAACATTTTGGAAAAGGTATTGTGAGGGAGGGTCGTTAAGATCGATTTATAAGAAAAAAGGATCCTTTTCAGAGCACGAAATTGGTCCGTATCTTACCCAAGTACTAAACGGTCTTTGCTATCTGCATGAACAAGGTGTGATACATCGAGACATAAAAGCAGCAAATATATTGATAACCAAAGCAGGAATTGCAAAGTTAGCTGATTTCGGAGTAGCTACTAAAGTGACTTGTTTCAGCAGAAAATTGGGGCAAAGCTCAGTTGTAGGTACTCCGTATTGGATGGCACCTGAGATAATATCTCTTGATGGAGCAACCACTGCATCTGATATCTGGAGTTTGGGATGTACGGTCATTGAGCTATTAACAGGAAAACCCCCATATAATGATTTAAATGCCATGGCTGCATTGCATGCAATTGTTAGTGATGACCATCCACCACTTCCTGATGCACTATCTGGAGTAGGTAAAGACTTTTTGTTGCAGTGTTTTCAAAAGAGGGCAAACGTACGAATACCAGCGAAAAGATTATTGCATCATCCATGGTTGAAAGGTATTCAACCCAAAAAGCTTACAACCGGAAATGACACTATACTAAAAGAAAGGACTGCTAAACGGAGCACAGACCTAAAAGAGGGTCCACCTCTTTTAAAACTGGCATTTGCAGAAACAGAGGGAGATGAGAATTGGGACAATGACTTTGATGATGTCAGTTTGATGGCTCTGAAGCTCAAGATAAGAAATTCATCATCTAGTCAAAGGTCGAAATCGGCAAGATCAAAGAGTTCGCTTACAGGATCTACCAACTCCACCTTGTCATTGGATTCACTAGAGTCTAGCATCCGCATTAATTCTTTGAAAAACGACACCAATGGTAAGGCAGGCTCCAAAAGTTCAGTCAGACCATTGATCAGCATCTTAAGCGAAGACTCTCCTTACAGAGAGAGTGGCGAAGATGATTACTCAGATCTGATAGGTGACTTGGATGTGAGAAAGCTGAGGGTTGCGAAGGAAAATAGCCGCAAGTTGTCGGATTCAAGGTCAAAGAAGGAAAAGAAAAATGCTACCAAAGTGGTAAAAGAAGGGTCAGGCCTGGAGCCAAAAGAAACTCGACTCAATGTTTTCGCAGAAGCTGACTCAGAAACCGATTATTCCAATATTTTCAGTGGAACGTTATCTGGGAGAAAGTTTTCTTTGTCTAGAAATAGGACAATTTCTGAAGAAAATGCTGAAGAGTCAGATCCATTTTCTTCTTTCGAGGAACCTTTTTCTGAGGAAGATTTCATTGGTTCCAAATTAGGAAGAGAAGGATTATGGAAAGCAGTCACAGATATGGAAGCGAACATCGCCGACCTTAAAGTTGAAAGATCAGAAGATGATTTACAGAGCACGGTCACATCAATGAGATGCATATTAGAACAGTTTCCCGAAACAAAGTCAACAATAGTGAAAGATCATGGCATCCTTCCAATGTTGGAGGTGTTGGAAAACAGTAATTCAACTCTCTCTTACGAACTATTAGAGATCATCAATACTCTATTGCAAGATGATGTGCCATTGCAAGAAAACTTTTGTTTCCTTGGTGGTCTTCCAATAGTGACAAAGTTCGCTCGAAACGATTTTTCTAAGCAAGTTCGTCTTCAAGCAGCCAGATTCGTGAATATAATCTGCCAATCAGAATCGAAGCTCACTTTGCAGCTATTCATTAGCTGTGGAGGACTATATTTACTTAGTGATTTCATCGAAGAAGATTACTCGACTCTCCCGACATTTCCAATGGTTGGAATTTCCGGCATCCACAAAGCTTTTGACGTTCATGTTCTTGGAAGTCTAAATTTGAAGAATGATTTTTGTCGGATTTTATCCAGAAAGTTTTTGCTGGAATGGTTGACAATCACGTTGTCTTTCCTATTAAATGAGTCTAGCACAAGAAAGAATGATTTGTCAAAGGAAACTGATATCAATATCAACAAGATTATGGCTATCTTTAATTTTTTCTCTCAGGCAGAGCAATATGTTAGAGAGATTGTGGCCACTCACAATCTTTTCAGATCAATCTTTCGTATATTCTCAAAGCTTGCAAAGCCTCACAAGATTGTTATGCTTAGGTTTATCAAATCTGTGTCTTCTGTTCCTTCAACGCTTGATACTTTACAGTACTCCAATACCATCGAGTTCATGATTAATTTATTGGATGATATTACCCCCACTGATATTGTGGAAAAGTCAACAACAGAATACAAAGAAATGGCCAACAATGTATATCATATTCTTTACAGTTTGTGCCGGCTTAGTGTGAAGCGACAAGAAGAAGCCGTTGAATTTGGAATTATCCCGTTTTTAAAAATTCTTCAAGGGACCAATCTGCCGTTCAAGGAATTTGCCCTCCCTATTCTTTGCGATTTAGCACATGCGGGCAAAAAATGCAGAAATGGATTATGGGCGAATAATTGTGTGGAAACGTATTTACGTCTATTATCGGATCCGTACTGGCAAGTCAACAGTCTGGATGCGATAGTCATATGGCTCCAAGAAGAGCCTGGAAAGGTTGAAGAAAAGCTGTTAGAATCAGAATCTATTGCTGCTTTGGTTGAAGGTTTCACACTTGCTAAAGCGTCATCATTTGAAAACTTTTTAGATCCTTTTCAAAAACTGCTTAGGTCAAGCGCCCGGATTTCTGTTGCTTTGATATGTTCTCGTTTGATGAAATATATCGGAAAGAAGCTCTTGTCTACATCAAACTCTTTTGTGCAACTTAATCTCCTTCGAATACTCAAGCTGCTCATAGAGAGCCATCAGTCATTCCTAGAAGACCATGGGCTGAACAGGGAAAATAGGAAACCGTTGATTCTAAAGTACGATATTAACGAATCTATTTCAGAGCTAACGACTTCACCCAGTGTGCTTGTCAAAGAGCTCGCCAAAGAAATAGTCAAACTCTCTGAAACAGCCACTGGGTCCTGCTCTCCTTCTTCTCCACATTCTAGATCCAAGTCACGGCCGGGCTCACCAGTGAAGGATAGACCGAGAGAAAGGGAAAGAGAGCGAGACAAAGCTCGAGAGAAGGACCGGCTTCGAAGAGAGTCCCCCAGTAAACAAACTCGGCTGGGTCTGGAGTATCGGGACGTTAGCATGAGCCCTGCTTTCATGGCTCCCCCTCCAAATTTGCAAAAACGCTTCCATTAAAAGAACATTTAGACAGATTTTCTTTATTTTGACTTGTGTTGGATTTGACTTGTTCAAGGTCAGTTGTCATGTGTTCTGAGTTTTTTTCATGATTTGGTACGTCTTATGTTATGGTTAGTTAGGTTAATGTCTATATCGCATCATATGAAGTTTATTCCCACGATACGGAAAGGGACTATTTGAGGAGTTGCTGCTAACCGCATTTGCTCTCTCAAATCTATGCGCACCGAATCTAAAAGTAGCCTGATCACCGTTTTTAAACCTAAAGCATGGGCCTTTTCTCTTCCATTTTTCGGTACCCCACAAATGTGTCTTCTCCAGAGTATCATGAGGTCTTTTTGGCTGGTGGGAATGATCTGATATTTTGCAATCCCTCCTCAAGTCCGCTGAACAAAACCGAAGGAAATGCCCCATTCTCCGAAGCCGAAGCCTTTTACGAACCCCATGCCCGCAAAAAACTAACGCGGCGCTTAATAACGAGAATTACGTCACGTGAACTGCCCGGGGGACAAACCTCGGCATCGGGAGTTATTCGCACTGGGCCAGAATTCAGACTAAGCACGAAAAAGAGTTTATATACTGACCTGGGCCGACCTCTTTCTTTTTCTTCTCTTTTCTCCTCTAGCAACTCCCCCAGCACAAAATGTCAAACTACGGACCTCTCACATCGCTTGCCGAAGAGCGAGCCAAAACGGATTTCCACCCTCGAGATCTCACTGACATTTTGTCCGGCTCACCAGAGAAGACTAAGCTAATCGAGAAGATTGCGGAGCAAGTCGAGCGGGACCCCGTCTTTGCGAACGACGATATCTATGATGTGACCAAGGATGTCAACAGAAAGCGAACTGTAGAAAAAATTGCCCGGCTCGTGGAGTACAAATCGACAGATTCGGATTGGGCCTTTTTCCAACGCCTTTACCTTGCGCAGCTCTCGGATATGAGTGTTTACACGCGGATCGGCGTGCACCTGATCTTGTTTCTCAACTCTGTCAAGGGGTCGGGAACAGAAGAGCAGTATGAGTATTGGGCCAACAGGCAAGGTGCTGCACACTTCAAAAAATTTTACGGCTGTTTTTCAATGACCGAGTTGGGACACGGTAGTAATGTTGCAGGTTTGGAAACTACTGCCACCTTTGACAAAGATGCAGATGAGTTTATCATCAATACGCCCAACATCCGAGCGACCAAATGGTGGATTGGAGGTGCTGCCCATAGTGCTACTCACACCGTTTGTTACGCTAGACTTATAATCGAGGGCAAGGATTATGGCGTGAAGAACTTTGTGGTTCCTCTGAGAAACTTGAGCGACCATACTCTCCGCCCTGGTATTGCTCTTGGGGATATTGGCAAGAAGATGGGCCGTGATGGTATCGACAATGGATGGATACAATTTTCAAATGTTCGAATTCCCCGTCAGTATATGCTCATGAGATATACAAAGGTTGATAGACAAGGAAAGGTCACTGTGCCTCCATTAGAGCAATTGGCTTATGGAGCGCTCATCACAGGCCGTGTTACTATGGTCAACGATTCCTACAACGTTGGACGAAAGTTTATTACTATTGCTTTGAGATATGCTTCAGTTAGAAAGCAGTTTAGCTCGAGCAAAAAGGCGCTTCCAGAACAAGAGACAAAGTTGATTGATTATCCTTATCATCAACGGCGTCTTATCCCCCTCTTGGCTCAGGTATTCGCAATTTGGGCAACCGCAACCAAATTATCCGAGCAATATGCGCTCACGATTGGCAAGTTGGAGAAACTCGACCAAACCAACACAAAAGAGGTTGTGTCTACTGTTGCAGAGGTAAAGGACTTGTTTACAACTTCTGCAGGTTTGAAAGCCTTCACAACTTGGGATACTGCAAAGTTGATTGATGAAGCTCGTCAGTCTGCTGGTGGACATGGGTACTCTAGCTACAATGGGTTTGGTTCGGCCTACGATGACTGGGTTGTCCAATGTACTTGGGAAGGAGATAACAACGTTTTGGCTTTGTCAGCTGGACGTGGCTTGATCCAGTCCTTCCTGAATGTTAAGAAAAATAAAGCAGTAGGCGAGGACATTGCTTACTTGAAAGACTACAAGACTCTTGTCAGCAATACTATTGGATCCCGCAGCATTAAAGATCCTCGGGCTATTTTGGATGCTTTCAGAACAGTCTCTGCTTCGCTGATTTCGAAGACTGCTGAAAAGTTTGAAAAAGCTCTTCAACAATATAATGGAAATGTCGACAAGGCCTTTGAGCTGGTCTCTCAGGAGAGATTCTTGATTGCAAAACTAAATGCCCGTTACCTTTTGGTTAAAAATCTACTCGAGAAAGCCAACAGTCTCGGATCCGACAAGAATGCAATCAAGCAACACTTGCTCGATCTGGGATTACTCTATGGAGTTTGGTCCATCGAACAAGACTCTGGTTTGTTCCTACAATCCGGTTTCTTTTCTTCCGAAGATATTGACAAGATTCGTGAATCTGTTGACGAGTTGAATCTCAAAATCAGACCCTATGTGATTGGTCTAACGGATTCTTTCAATCTCAGTGACTTTTTCATCAACTCTCCAATTGGTTCTTATAACGGAGATGTGTATGAACAGTACTTTAATAAGGTCAAGAGCCAAAACCCACCCCGACATTGCAAAGCTCCATATCATGAAGATACTT
This sequence comes from Alloascoidea africana, assembly GCA_030581615.1. NCBI lineage: Eukaryota > Fungi > Ascomycota > Alloascoideomycetes > Alloascoideales > Alloascoideaceae > Alloascoidea > Alloascoidea africana. The sequence goes on from JAKTTT010000012.1 coordinate 287,578, forward strand.
TGGTTCCTTTTATTGCAAGAAGCAGAGATACAGTCTCAGAGGAGGATTTAAAGTTTTTGGATGTGTTTCAGAAGGAGTAAAGCTGAATAAATAAGATTCTTAGAAATATAGACACTTTATAAATAAGGATAGATATTGACAGATATTTCTTATCTCTCGAAAATCATAGAGTCGTGATTTTGGACATTTGTTGTGATGTGAACGGAAAATTTGTAATATGCATGACGCAGGGGATGTTTCCATTTGGTATCTTTGCATGTAGTAGAGATTTGAAAATTTTCCGAAAAAGCTCATAGCTGCGTTTGGAAAAATGTTGGGCAATAGAAAGAAAAGTTCTAGTATGTGAGAGAAGTCAATATTTGTTTCTGTCTTCTTTTCAATCAAATTTACTACAAGCCAAGCGGTGTAATCGCCAGCATTTAGCTATCTATCATAGATTGGAAATCGTATCCTGAGACATCCAAGAAATCCAAACACCAATCATATTGAGCATTTAGCTATTTTTTTGGCTCCATATCCAAATGAGCGGCTTTTGTAAAAAAGAATTACAAAATACCGGAACAGTGTCAACGTTAGGGGTTCTCCTTAACCCTTGTTCAAGTTTTATTCAGGAGAATAATTGGATTATGCGATAGAGAAGCAGAATTATGACGTTTGAGAAGACTCAGGATGGGCATTTAATATTGAACTCTTCCCACTTGAAGTGCATCTTTAAATATTAAGATAACAACTACAAATGATTGCTTCTTTTCCTCTTCTTTCTTCCTTTGTCTCTTCCTTCTCAGTAGTTTACCCCCAGCCCATTGTCTAGGGCAAAAAACAGGATTCTCATTGTATCATACCCCACAGTTACAGACTTATTTTAGATGATATCACACAGCGAGGTTGTTTCATGACAATACAAAGATTTTTTTAAGACATGCCCCTTTTAAAGAGCTTGATCATATTGATGGTCATGGTTAGCTCCACGAGTTCTACTCATCCAGATGGTGAGTTTGAGACAGAATCTGCTCCTACTATTGTCGGATTGAAGATGCCTCTAGACGAGATCAAGACGGTCATTCCTGAACAGAATACACATCAGTTTCGATCAAATTCATATTCCCAAATCGGCAGAGACTCTTCAAGAATGTTGCCTGGAGCCAACAATGAATTCACAGAACCATTTAAAAAGGGAGACAAAAAGAAGACTGATTCACATTTACTTCATCGGCGATTAGAGACTGGGAAAAATAGTACCAAAACTAAAGAATCTCCAAAAAAGAGTAATACAGCCTCTTTGTCTACAAAGAACAAAATTATTGTTGGCGTAACCGTTGGAGCCGGCGCTCTATTTCTTGGCCTTGTAGCTCTGTTTCTATACTGGTTCTTGAACTACATGAAGCAAGACAATGATGATAACTCAAACATTGACTTGGAGAAGAACCGGGGCATCTCAGATGAGATGAATCTGGAATACATATTCCCGGACTTTTACTCAAGACTTGAAAGTGGAGACGGGAATAACCATTCTGATGAAATAGCTAAGAATGGTGTTTTCTTGTCTAGACCTATATCCAGTATTGGAGACACGGTGGTAATTGCAGAATCGAGAACAACAACGCTTGATATGGCTTTGGATGATGCGATTCAAAAATCCATATCCAAGGGGAAAGAGGACAAAAAGGCGAAAGACCGAGATATCAAAGGTAAAGGTGATGTTACCGGAGCACCCAATGGTGAAACTAAGATCTATCCAGAAACGGCACTTGCCCCTTTAGATTCAAACGGGCAGAGCTTAAAATCTGGAGAACACGATGAAAATGAAAATGATAAAGAGCGGTTTCTCAAGGTGATCAAGGAAATCAGGACGCGGTCGAGATCTCTTTCAAATTCCGTATTGATGGAGATTCCTCCAAGCATCAAGGAGGATGAAAACAATCACACCTTGTCAACAGAAAATCAAGAGAATAACGATGAGGATGACCTTTCTGTCCACAGTCATTCACATAACCAGTTATTTCGAGAGATATTGGACCAATGCTATATGGAAAAACTCAATAAAAGACACAGTTCAATGTGACGTCTCCAAAACACGGAGCTTACGCGTAGAAGCAGAAGAGCGTTATAAATTGCGCTACAGAGTTTGCTATTTCTTGACTATGAATGAATCAATCTATTTATGTACAAAAGTAAACCCGATTGAATTGTTAGTCTTGCAAGACCATGGTTCATGCATAGACCATTTCACCAATCTCATTGAATCTGACCTTTCGGTTCTTCCTCGTATCATCCTTTCCTGCACCATATCGATGACCCACGGAGCCAACTTTGGCATGGGTGAATCTAAAGACAGACTTGTCTCCTTCATAAACAGGAGCGACAAATGTTTTACCTATTTTAGACTCTTTCTTTTGGCTCGCAGGAATTTCCTCTTGGTCGGTCACGGCTTCGTGGTCCTCACTTAATCGCAATTTTTCAAGAGTTTCACTAGCAGGCTCAAGACCAAATTCTTGAGCAGCCTCAATTGGTCCAAATGGCTCAGACTCGGAGATTGTGACGAATCTTGCTCTTCGTGTCTTTTCTGGAATTGGAATTTCTGTCAGGTTTTCTCTTTTGGAGGGTGTGAAAAGCGGGAACATTTCGTTCATTTGCTTATCCATTCTTTTCAGATCATTCGTTATTAGACCCTATGTGAAAAAGTTAGTGTCAAGCACAGTTGATTTTCAACACCAAAAATTAGCCATACATCTCGAGCCCATTTCTTTTCTACTTCCTTCAACCTATGGATCGCCTCGACTCTGGGGATCTTGAGACCAAAGTAAAGAGAAACTTGTTGAGCACTCTGGCCATTATCAATCATGGAGCAGATCTTCTCTTTGATGTCATCCCCAATAATAGAGTTCGTTACGGTGTCCTTGTTATCTGGAAACGGTCGATAGCTAACTGTGCCCGTTCCTTCAAAGGATTTAATTGGTTGGCCCTGGCTTCGCAATTTGAGCTCCTTCTTGTCGTACAAAGACTTGCCGCCTTCATTCCTGATATAGTTGGGCTTGTGATTACTAGGAGGATAATAGTACTTGCTCTTGTAATACTCGCCCTTGTAGTTTCGAGGACCCAAAAACCGCCTCAGGTAGACCCGTAGAGCGGAATTTCCCTGAGCTTCTCTTCGTTTGTTGGGCAGCTTCTTGTCGTAGGTTGGATACGCAATGCTACCAGCCGACTTGTATCTGACCTGTTCCAGAGGCCCATTGTTCACGGCCACTTTAAGACCAAGACGCGGATTCAACACACTTTTGCCCGTGTTCAGCACCGGGAGCATCTGGCCTGGCTTGGATGCTATCATCTTGTTCTTTTCCTTCCTTCACCTGGAGGTTTGGAGTAGAATAAGCGAAAATTGGAAAATCGGGCCAAAGGGTGTACTACAGTTTACGCGCACATGTGTATATTTGGAAACTAACAATCCTTCTATGCGTAGACAACCTCCGTCAAATCGTTATACGAAAAGCTCTTGGAAGCGAGCTCGGGCTCCTCGCTCAAAAAGTCGTAGGGAAATGGGACAATAAAACCCTGGATCTTCTTGAGTTCGGCGAAGACCGTGTCCTTCCAGTCGTCGTCGTTCAGACTTTTGATGATGTGGTTGTAGACCCTGACCTGGCCTCCCCATTCCCTGTACTGGTCCCAGGTCTTGACCTTGTTTGTGGGCACTGTGTGGAAAAGCTTCTCAAACACCTTTTCGTTGCTCTTGGAGACTCTGCCCAAGTAGTCCCAGAGTTCCTCCGAGATGGGGTCCTCGACAAGTCGATCAGCCTCGGAGCCGTAGTCGTAGTTGTGCTGTGAGATCGCATTGTGCTCCTCGTACTGGGTCTCTTGGGGTGCAATTAGCCCAAGATGTTTGCGGACGAGGAAGCGGCGAAGAGTCGAGGCAACACGGCCCACTTTGCTAGACTCGCCGCCTACACGAGCACCAATTGTGTCTTGCTTGTCCTGGACAACGATCGCAATCTCACTATCGTGGTCACCTAGCTGGCTGCGGTCGTTGATGTTTGCACTTCCACACAGCACAATCTCATCGTCCACAATCAACAATTTTGTGTGAATGTACAACTGCTCGGAAACAAAGCTAAAGATTTCACTGTCTTCAGCGCCCTTCCAATCTGCAGAGTCGATTGAAGGGCCCTCGATGAGTACCGAGCTGGACACGCTTGCAGGAAATTGTCTGCTGTCTTTCATTATACAATTCTCTTTTTCATCTTTCGCAAGGGTGGCTGTATTGTCACAGGGTTTTTCCGTCTTGATCTTTTTCGGGCTGCCGCTATATTTTATCCTGTCAACGGAACGAAGACAGAAAAAGCGGATATACTTGTCGGGATCAACATTTGCACGCTTTAGCCGTTCCACAATGCTATTCCCACCGCGGCAGATTGACGCATATTGGTAACTCATGATGACCTTAGTGCCCTCAGCACCAGGAGAGGCCAAGTCTCCTGCAAAACCGGGGATTGATGGGATCACAACTATCATTTTGAAGCTTGCTCTCTGTCTGGCAGCAATCAAAATACGCTGGACAATAGCGTCACCAATCAGGTTTTCAAACGGCAGAGAGTCATCGTGCTCGCGAGATCCAGCAATGAAGAATTGATTCTCGATGTAAACCGAGTGCTTTGCGTTACCAATAAGCTCGATATACGCATTTTGGATCGATTTTTCAACAAGATAGCCATGACTCCAGTCGCCAATGCTGCGACAGACTTGGACTTGGGCAGATCCATAGTCCTTCCTCTTGCTGAGCTCTCGCAAGTGTTCATCAAGACCCTCTTCATCGTCTGCTACCATTCTCTTCTGGCCTCGGTTTTGGTAATCATCGTCAATTGCCTCATCATCAGACGAAGATGAGGAAGAGGATGAGGAATCATCTCCACCGTCCAGCCCGGTCTTCAACTTTAGAGCGTTCAATTTCCGCCTAACCTTTTCGTGAGCACGGGCAGCTTTATCGTCAAACTTTTCTCTGGCTGAAATTTCTTCGTACTTGGGTCTCGAAGAGTACTTGTACTTTCTCAGAAACTCCCAGCGTTCGACAAAGTGCATAACAAGGTACTCGACAACAGCACCATGGACCATAAATGAGACATCGTGCCAACCCATGCGAGGGTAGATGCGTCTGTCAACGGTTTGTGTCTCGTAGGGCTTTTCAACGTCGGTAAAATCTGAGACTCTAGCATTGTTGTATTCCTGCCCCTTGAAGATCTCGCGGTCAGGCTCATCGGGGTGGTAGTCCGCGATGGGATGCTGGTGAAGATCCCATCTTCCATGGCAGAGATCGAGGCCTCCAACAAAGCCAGTGCACCTGTCGACGACACAGAGCTTCTCATGGTGAGCCCAGAAGAGAACGGTGCCTGCACCCTCGAGAACCGTGTGGTTCGGATGGCGCATGATGACAATGTTCTTGTGCAAGGCCTCCAGATGGTGCTTTGTATGGATCGAATTCAGGGGCAAAGCAGCCTCGACTTCCTTGTATACGACAATATGGATGATGACCCCACGCTCTGCAGCACGGAGAAGAGTTCTATCTAGCCTCCATTGTTCGTTTTCCGCAGGTGGACGTTTCAAATACAGCTCGGGGGTGAGCCACCAGTCCAGGATCAGGATCTCGCTTTCTGCGTGCTCAATCGCATCGGCAACTGCTCCCATGTAATCACGGCCTGTAGAGGTGATTAGATTGTTAGAATCTGCAAGATAGCATTCAATTCCTTAGGTATACTCAGTAGTCGAATCGAAACCAACCTCCAACGAACCACTTTGTCGAGTTTTTCTTGGTAATTGGGGAAAACGATCTGCCGTTATGCGTGGCATTAGTATGGGGTCAATTATAGAGAACAACAGATGGAAAGACTCACATAAACCTGTTTTTCATCTTTTCCTCCTCACGCTTCTTGTCGATGGCAATCTCGTGCTCTTCATCGTGTCTGTGATTGGCGTTGAAGTATTGGTCTAGTTTGTCTGCCGTGTCTCCAGGGGCCACTTTGGAAAGGGTGCCTGTAACCGCACCTTTGATTTTGCTGAACATTGGATGGATCAATTGCAGCAGGATAGCAAGGAAGAGAGAAAGAAAGAAAGAGAAAAAGAAGGAGGAAAAAGGAAATTCGACCGCTTTTATACCATTGCTGGAATTTGGGCTGTGATTGTGATATTGTGTCTTGCCAGCAGGCTCCTGCGGACCGAATGATTTTGTGTCTGGCCCAGTCCCATTGTGCCATTCTTTTTTTTTTCGCTGACCTCGCTTCTCACTCCATCCACTCCTCCACATATCCACCCACCATGGGCTCTTTCGCGAGGCTGCACGGAAAGCTCTTCTTTCTCGCAAATGTGCCCGCCGTGGCGAGGAATCCGCGCCCGCTGGTTTTTGGTTCCTGGCTCGCGGGCCTCAGTCGGCATGTTCAGGCTCGCGCTGGGCACACTGGCCCGTCCACGATTTCCAATATGGAGCCCACGATGAAAATGCTCGGATCGCAGAGCAGTAGGCCTGGGCTCGCCTCCCGCTCGTTCTTCACGCAGAACGGTCCACAGACTCTGGCAGCCCGAATGCTGCCTCCGATAGGCAGATCTCTGTTTGGCGGTGGGAAAGCAGGAACCGCGAAGCAGCGGATAGGACTGGGATCAGGATTCGCACAAACCTCGGTCTTCTTTCGCAGTGGCAGGCCCATGGCCACGTTCAGAGACACGGCCTTCTCTGCGTTCAAGAAAGGCCCCAAGAACCGCAGAGGCCAGGGCAGCAATAACCGCGGGTGGTGGCCAAGTCTCAAGAGCCCGATCATCTTCACGGTGCTCTTTTGTACTGCGACGACCTTTCTGATGCCCTATGCTTTCCGATACACACCGCTCCATCATTTCCAGAAGCACCCTCGCCAGCTGGTCTACGCCCTGCTGGGTATCAACGTGGGCGTGTTCCTGCTGTGGAAGATCCCCCGGTACTGGCAATTCCTCTACAGGTACTTTCTGCTCGAAAAAGATGCCCGCTTCAACAACTGGAGTATGATAGCTTCTGCCTTCAGCCACCAGGAGCTCATCCATCTGGGCTGCAACATGCTGGCCCTGTACTCGATCGGCGGTGCCCTCGTGTCCCAGGTCGGCGCAGCCTCGTTCACCACGATGTATCTGAACGGGGCCGCGGTCTCGTCGCTGGCCTCGCTGGCCGCCCCGTTCCTCGTAGGCGGCGCCGCGATCCCTTCGCTGGGCGCCAGTGGAGCTCTTTTCACCGTGTTTGGCACCTTTGCCTACATCTTTCCCGCTTCCAAAATGCTCTTTTTCGTCGTCCCCGGAAGCGCCTGGACGTTTTTCCTGCTTTCAGTGGTCTGGAACGCCGCTGGGATGCGCTTTCGATGGGCAGGACTCGACTATGCCGCCCATCTCGGCGGATCCGTCGTGGGACTGGTTTACGGCTACATTATTGATGAGAAGCGGAAACGGCGAATGCAGCAGAGAGTTGTCTTTTTCGGAAGATGAGACGAGCTGGGCGTGCAGAGTTGGTTATTCCATTGTATGTAAATATTTATAGTAGATAGAATCTCATTATTCGGGCTCTTTAATAAGCCCTTCCTTGACAACATAATTCGTCCCTTCTCTCTCAGCTACCAGACCCATTGGATCCCATTCCTCCCGCGGCGTGGAAGTGTCTTTCCTGCTCAACTCTTCAAATGTCATCGGGCTGGGGTCTGCCACCAGCCGTCCTAATGGTCTCTCGACTACCGTCGTGTCAACCGAGTGCACATGGCGGAGAAATGCCAATTGGTTCTGTAAAATCTGTACCATTTTGTCGTATTCACTTGCTTCTTCAGGGACACAAAGTCCAGAGAGCTTCATCAGCTTCGGTAAAATATCGGAAAGATGTTTGTATTCCGCATCGTCTGCCTCACCGGCTTCAATACTCTGGTTCTCGCCCACAGATACCAGATCTTGGATAGACCATTGTGTAGATTCAAGCACTTGAATAATGTCTTGTTCTCCCTGAGTGTGCGAATTCCACCGCACAAACACATCGTTATTGCAATATTTCAGAACATTTGTACTCCTAACCAAACATCTCGAAGACAATAGAAGCCCCGACCTCCTTGCCAAACAAGATAGCATTTTTTTGCATATATCCAGACTTGTTCTCTTTTATGTCCACACTCAATGGCTCAAACTAAAACAGTTACCCTGCCAGCAAAGACTTTTTGTTCATGACGCTTCCGGGTAACACCTCATCTTCTACGAAGAAAGTTTTGTACTTGAAAAAAAAAAATCTTTCACATTTTTCATCTGAATTGATAGATACTGGTCAAGATGGCGATGAAAAAAAAGCACCAGTCGGGTGCTGCCAAGAATTTCATAACCAGAACTCAGGCAGTCAAGAAACTTCAAGTCTCTTTGGCAGACTTTCGGTGTGTATCTTTTTTGTGTTTTGTTTCTTGTTCTTGGATCTGGGATTCTGGTAGTTCTAACATGTTTTAAAGACGGCTATGTATTTTTAAAGGGATTTATCCAAGGGAACCAAGAAATAAAAAGAAGGCAAACAAGGGCTCGACTGCTCCTACCACTTTCTACTATGCGAAAGATGTTCAGTATCTGATGCACGAGCCAATTTTGCAAAAGTTCCGTGAACACAAGACATTTGCCAAAAAATTGACAAAGGCACTGGGAAGAGGAGAAGTGAGCGATGCAAAGCGACTTGACGATAACCGGCCCATGTATAGACTGGACCATGTTGTTAAGGAAAGGTATCCAACGTTTATCGATGCGCTTAGGGACATTGATGATGCTCTCAGTATGCTGTTTCTTTTTGCCGCGATGCCTGCAACTGATCGAATCTCAAAAAGAGTTACAGAGGATGCCGATCGGATCTGTAACCAATGGATGGCATTTGTGGCTAGAGAACATCTTCTGAGAAAGTGCTTTGTGAGTATCAAGGGCACTTACTACCAGGCCGAGATAAAGGGAGTCAGCATTCTCTGGCTTGTTCCTTTCAAATTCCCTCAGTATTTACCTTCTGATGTGGACTTTAAGATCATGTTAACGTTTCTCGAGTTTTACACTACTCTGCTCAAATTTGTGCTCTACAGGCTCTACACCGAGGCTGGGTTGAACTTTCCTCCACAGGTTGATAGAAAGAGATTGGCAGGTGTGGGTGGAATCAGCGCTTACGTGCTCGAGGCAAAGGAGTCTGGCATAAAGTCTATATTGCCAAGCGCTGAAAAAACTTTGACTGATTCGTCCAAAGTGAAAGAGGTTGGCACAATTGAAATTACCAAAGCCATTGCAGCTGACGCTAAAGGTGAAAAAGACGCTGAAGGAAAAGATGACGAAGAGGACGTGGATGAGGAAGATGAAGATGAAAAATTGGACACATTCACTGTTGTCCAAGGGAAAAGCACCACGGTTGTGGACTCTCTAGAACAGCCCACTGGCCAACAAGATTCTCGGGCAAATCTCCTAGGCAGATTTGTTTTTTACATCGGACGAGAAGTTCCTCTGGATATTCTCGAGTTTCTCATTTCGGCTTGCGGAGGCACTGTTGTATCTGAAGCAGCGCTCGATGAACTGCTAGAGCATGATGAAGATGAGCCCTCTAATGCTGCTTTACAGATCAAAGTTAATCTCTCAAAAGTGACACACCAGATATGCGACAGACCAGGAATCCCTAAAAAAGTACCAGGCAGAACCTATGTGCAACCGCAATGGGTCTTTGATTCCGTCAACAAGGGAGAACTTTTGCCTGTGAATCAGTACGCTCCTGGTGAGACTTTACCTCCACATTTGAGTCCTTGGGGTGATGCTGGTGGTTATGATCCTGAGGCGCAATTGAGTGAAGGTGAGCACAGCGATGAAGAGTCAGAAGAGGGTGAGGCAGAGGATGAAGAAGCAGAGGATGAGGTTATGGAAGACGAAGAGGAGGATGAAGATGTGCTGAATCAACGTGAAATTGAATTAGAAGCTGCTGGTGTAAATTATTCAGAAGCCAAAAAGCTGGCTGATGAGAAGAGTAACAAGAAAAAGAACAAAAAGAGATCAGTGACGACTCCCGAAAGCGAAGCCAAACAAGAAAAAGATCTTAAGATGATGATGATGTCCAACAAGCAGAAAAAGCTGTACAAGAAGATGCAATACGGAATCGACAAGAAGGAATCAAGGCAGGAAGAACTGAGAAAAAAGAGGAGAAAGATAGAAAGCAACAAGGCGAAACTGAACAAGTCAAGTCGAAAGTAGAAACCAATGTATTGTTTTGTTTTGTCATTTCATTATTTACCTTTAAAATACAACTATTGTAAAGATGTTATTCTTAATTTCGTTAATGCTACCCCACTCTAGAACTCATTGCATTTCGTTCGGGGATTTGTAAGTTGAAAAGATCCGAAAGTTCGTGTTTTACACGCTCCAGTTCCTTTGTGCCTGTTTTAATGCTCTCCAGATCCGTCATCTTTGCAATGTTCACATACGCCTTTACCATAAGCGTACCCGATGGATCGACAAGTGAAATATTGGAAAAGGGAATCTGACCGTCTATTACATGCGCTTTTGCCTTCACGTTATCCGCATTTGTATTCATATGTTCATTGTTGTCCATGTCTATCATCACTGCATCAGAATCGACTGGCTTTGCTCTAGATACATATTTGTATAGTCGAAAGATTTCAATCACAACACAGCCGTAATAAAATCGATATCCCTTGTTCCAGTGCTCGAATGTAAACGTGTATCCCAAGCTGTGCACGTATTCAAACGGGTTTCCTTCCTCGATAGTGCATTCGAAAATGGACTGTGAAGAGACGGTTTTCTTGCCCGCCAATGGCACATCACTCACAGATATAGTCCTACTTGAATATTAGCCAAGAACTCAATTGTACTTTCAGATTCGTATTCCGTCTCACCATTTCTTGTCGTGAGGTAACTTCTCCATCCGATCTGTGTAGCTCTGTACTACCAAATTGGACTCACCCTCCAAGCCATTGAAGGATTCTTCTTCTCTCACCACGCAACCAGCCGCCAACTCGCCCTTGGCCGTCAGATTGATCCTCCGCAACTCTCCAACCTGAGCACCCCCTACAGGCGACTGCGAAGAATTGCTGACCAAGGGTTGGAATACAGCAGTATGTGTGAAATGTGACGCAGGCCTCATTCCAGTTAGGGCCATCAGCGTCTGGAGGACGACGGGCTGCTGGCCGGTGGAGAAGGATGAGACCAAAGAGAGCTGCTGGACCATCTTTGAATTGCTGCTGCGGTGCTTTCCTCGCCCGTTTCTTTCTCTTTGGCTTGCTTCCACTTTTGTCTGCTAGGATCTGATTTCGTTTTCTTCGTTTACACGGCAGGGTAACCCCAGGAGCATCTGATTTCGCTGTTGGAGCTTTTCAATGCTGGATCTGCCCTCCGCTTCTAGCCATCTTCCTCTCTTTCCTTCTCTAATTCTCTTTCAGAAATTTGCAACATGGCTAAGGAAGGGAATAAACAGATTCTGAACCCACGGTCCACCCACCGCGAGTTCGGTGGTGCCATTGGCGCACTGGGTATAACTGTGGGCCTTCCAACGTTGATCCACCTGATGTATCTCACGTGTAACTCCGATGGGTGCCCAGCTTCTCTCCATTCTCTAGAAGACGTTAAAGCGCAAATCCTGGCAAATTGGCCCGGTCTGAACGCTTTGTTACTGGATTTTAGTGTCTGGGAGGCGTATTTGCTATGGTTCATCTCACTTTCTGTGCTGGATCAGGTCCTACCTGGCGCGAGTTTAAATGGTCTGCCTCTCCGGGATGGCACAACTCTCCAGTACAAGTTCAATGGAGTTCCTCTAATTGCCCTCACCTTGGCATTGCTGATTGCTAGATTTGTTGCTACTGAAGGAGCAATGCCCGAATTGGTATTTGTCTATGACAAGCTCTTGCCCTTGACCACAGTTGTAACCGTTTTCTCTTTTCTGCTCTCGGTTTATGTCCATGTTGTCTCATTTTTCCCATTGAAAACTCCGAACGGTTTGGGTACAAGAGAGCGAATTCTGGCGCTTGGAGGAAATACAGGAAACCAATTTTACGATTGGTTTATTGGCCGAGAACTAAACCAGAGAATTGGAAGTTACGATATCAAACTATTTTGTGAATTGAGGCCTGGTTTACTGCTCTGGCTTGTCATCAACCTTGCAATGGCTCATCATCAATATCAAGAGTTGGGTTACATAACCGATTCTATGCTTGTGGTTGTTGCTCTACAAGGGTTTTATGTGATTGAGGGCATATTCAGCGAGAAAGGTCTTCTCAGTATGATAGACATAACGATGGACGGTTTTGGGTTCATGCTTGCGTTTGGTGATCTTGCTTGGGTCCCCTTTAGCTATTCTCTGCAGGCAAGATATCTGGCTGAGAATCCTTTGACTCTGGGCTTACTTCCAAGTTTGGGGATCGTTGCTCTGAAATTCTTAGGTTACTTCATATTCCACGGAGCAAACTCGCAGAAGGCGAAATTCAAAATGAACGATCCTTCGACAAAGCACCTCAAGTACATCAGTACTCCAACTGGCAGCAAGTTGATCATTTCCGGATGGTGGGGAATGTCCCGACACATCAACTACTTTGGAGACTGGCTAATGGCTCTGGCCTGGTGTCTACCAACTGGTTTTAATACGCCGACCACATATTTTTACCCCATCTATTTCGCCAGTCTTTTAATCCATAGACAGATGAGAGATGAGGCAAAGTGCGCTGACAAGTACGGAAAGACATGGGATGAGTACACTAAATTGGTTCCATACAAAATAATCCCATATATCTACTAAATAGCATCACCAAGGGAAGCTTTTTTTTCGCGATTATTCTTATTTCTATGTTGCAAAAAGATGAAGTATAGATGGGGATGCAGATAGCCCGTCAAAGAGTTGAAGGTTGTAAACAATCATTAGTGGTAAAATCATTGCTGTTTATTTGCAAGTATTTCAGGTTGTTTCTCAAAGGATTTGTAACTGATTTGCAAGCTCGAAGTCCATTGAAGTGCAATCGAGAGAACGCTCACCAGGAAAAGAGCTACAATAGTCCCCATGAAAATCCCAGGCGTGAAAAATTGATATTTGGTGAATAAATTGTTAGGTCCATTCTCATCAGTTCCATTTTTGGAGCCGTTTTTGCTTTCTCTAGATGGATTCTGGTAAACAATTGTAGGACGTGCTTCTTTACCACTGGTGCTGCTCTCTGCGACAGGTGTTGAAATGTAAACCAGAAGCAGATTTTCTCGACCAAGAGTACTTAAAACAGACTCCAAGGTAAGGTCATTTGCTTCGACGGTCTCGACTCGCTCTGCAACAGAGGCTGATAAAGCATCCAAGTTTACCAAAACCACTGGCTTTTTGTCTTCTTTGAGAGGGATTTCAACCTTATCTGAATTGTTGATTTTGACTTTGAGTATATCAGAATCAGCAGCACAGTTTTCTCCGATATAGCTTGCAATATCTTCAATCGAAACAGAATTTTTTTCGTCTTGAGCAACGTTTGGGACTATAGCCACCTTATCTTCCCTGGCAGCATTGACCAAGCCAGCAAAGCTTGGGCTGGACTTTGCAAGAGACAGATCCAATCCCTCAACGCCTGGCTGCTCGACAAACAAAAATCTATCCAGTCCACCGCAATTCTGATCAATTGTATCGTGGACAAGATCGGTGAATTCCTGGGCCGACAATGCAAAGGAACCTTTCAAGGAGTCGTCCTCACTCTTCACTTCACCACCGTTTGTACGAAGAACGACACCCAAAAACCCGCTTTGTAACCCACATACCGCACTGATATCAATTGAAGCAAGCAGCAGTAATTTTAAAAATGACTTCATTGTACTCTGATGGCCCGTAAGGAGGTGGCTGAAACAGAAGAAATGTTGAGAGCTGTAGGCTAGTGGAGGGAGATATGGGAGGGTGGTTGATGAGAGAAGGCGGGGTAACGTGAACTGGTCTCTACCTTTGAATTGATTATCATTCTCTGATTCTTACATTATATTCTCTAGACATTGTCTGTGAGATTTTTCGAATGCTTTATTTTATATATGCTTTTTAAAGGAGCATATAGAACATGGATTCCCAGCGTTGTGATCATCATTGGTCTAGATCTAGATTTGGTACCACATAAAGACGAGGGACAAGCGATATGGTTTGAGCTGGTGGAATCCTATCTCTGAGCTTTGAGAGTTTGGCAATAACTGTCAAGTTTGCCATGAGGTCAGCCTCTAAACCTAACACCAAAGGTAGGCCGTGACCATCTCGAAGTTTTTTTGACAGCTGGTTTTTTAGCTATACAGCCATGAGCTCTACTATTCTTGAAAAGTCTGATTTGTTCCCTATCAAGTAAGTAAGGTTATGGGGAGGCCAGAATGCCGTCAGTGCTCAAAACTCTTTTAACAACTGCCAACAAAAAACTGCTGTAAAACATGCAGAACAATCAGATGAAAAATTGTAAGTATTATTTACTCTATTGTTGGCAAATATTTTGTTCCTCGGCTTTATTAATTTGGTTTTTAGACCAGATCAAGATTTTGTATCGAATGCAGCAGAGTTCCTGCTCTTCTCAACAGGTTTATTTTTTGAAATTATATTTATTTTACTTGAACTTTCTATTTTTAAAATCAAATTGTTTGTTCTTTTCTTGTTGAGTAGTGTTGCATTGGCAAAAACTAATCATGGTATCGTGAACTGGGTTAGGCTTTTGCCCTTTCGTTTACTCATAATTTCTCGCGGTTGATTTTTTATACAAAACTGCCTAGCACTTGTTTTTGTTAAAAAGGTGATTGAAGTACATAGAATTAACTCAATTTTCAATCGAAATTCTTTTAATTTTCTTATATTTTTTTACCTCTTATTGGCGCTTTAAGGACCAGATCTTTGTTCTTGGAGAGAAAAAACAATAGTTTCTATTACTCAGACTCAGTTGCCAAAAAAAAAAGCTGTTAGAGTTGAGGTGAAAGATCTATGATTTGATAAAGTGGTTTTGAAGCAGTGCTTGGGATAACAATTCTGGAGCTGTTGACACTGATAGAGCTAATACGATTTACTGGGAGGCAACAGGCAATCAGGCAACAGATTTTAACCTACTAACAGCAAAGTATCGAATAATTACTAGTTCCCTTTACTCTCCAAACCACAGTAGTTGTTCAGAGACTGCAATTAAACGGGTCTGGCAAGGAATCTTACTGGTGAAGACACTATCTAACACAGAAATATGATGCAACTATTGGTCTGTTTATCAAACCAATAATTACACATTTACATTGATTAAAAAAAATCGGCTCTACATTCTCTTGGTATGTTGAAGTTTTTTTTCTTTTTGAGAATTATCTCAATTCCTCCTCTCTTTCAGGAAATCCTAAACTTATCGTTTGACAGTTTAAAAGGGTATCTGGTCATATATTTTTTCATCTAGTTCAATACCATTATTGCTGATTTTGAGGATGAGCTTCTCCCGGAGCACTGTTATAGTCGCTGGATTACAGAATCTAGTTGTTAGGAGTTTGGTCCGTGAAAGTAGTCTGTAAAAAGCTTGATCTATTAGAAATGAGAGAGACTCCTCTTATGTAGACAGAACTATGTAGCTAACAATTAAGGTGGTTGGTAAGAGGTTGGATAGGTCTCAGAGAGTGGCTGGCTTGCATACCAAAAGTAGTAAGACAATCCTTGTGAGTGATAAGCCATCTCATTGTAACAAGCACCTTATAGGGCTATTATCGTTAAACAACCTGCATGGTTATTACTTGTAGATCTGGAAACAGCCATCATTTGTTTCCGCCATAGCGATATTAAATTTAGTGAAGAAAATGAGAACCTTATTAACTTTCAAACCGTAAAACCTCAGTTTTGGATCTCACATGCATCAATATAAATATGTAAGTCTGAGGTTTGTTGATCTTGTAACAGACGGGTCATGCGTGGAGTAGAATAAAAGCCTTGATTCAGCACTCGCAGGTTCTGGTTTCAGTTTAATAAGTTTGTATTAAGCAACCAACGGAAGAGCACTATGTATCTCAATAGAAAACTTCATTAATTAAACAGAATTTCCCGCTTTAGGATGATTATCAGCATATTTTCAAAAGAAAAAAGTACTCCCGGTGGCCCAGTTGGCTAAGGCGCGAGACTGTAATGGTTCTCTCTTGAGGAGTTTAGTAATCTTGAGATCGGGTGTTCGACTCACCCCCGGGAGATTTTTTTCTGTTATAGAATTGAGATTTTATTGTATGAATTAATAGGTTGAGATTGTTTTCCTTCTTTTTCCCTCTTCTTTCCAAATAAGTTGGTACTAAAAATGAAGAGGGATACTGCTATTCCCAAGAAACATTTTATCTACTTTGGTTTTGCAAGCAGCAGATTTTTTTTTAATTTGATATTTTGAGTGCTTAAGAGAACTTTGAACATATCTGTTGTGATGCTAACGGCAAGGACAGAAACGTAAGATAAGTGATTTACTATGTTTGATGATATCCAGTTTTATTTGTGTACTGTTTAGCTCTGAATTTCTACCGTTTCGAGTATCAAGTATTACCTTCTATTTACAAAAGTTGGTTACATGCCGAAACAAAGCTTATCCATAGATAAAGAGAGATAAACAGTGCAAGTAGGTCTATGTTGTTGGCTTGACTATATGAGATGGTATGGCCTCTACCAATTGTTATTGATTGTTGCATGTGAAGGTCCCTGATGGTATTTGATTGAATTTTTTTTCCCATTGACAATCAGATTCAATCACATCAGTTGATATCGATGGATCTGAATCAATCAATCAATTCTGCTGGAAGCCTTCCCATTGCTCCTCAGACAGTTCTCATTACTTCTAATGCTTAAAATTCTGACCACGCCAAATTCGAGGACTTTGGAATTTGTCCATAGTGCCTTTTGAAGCTTGTTCCTTAATGGTAATTACTTCCTAAGTCTTGTTTCAACCGTCTCTCTTTTCTGGTTGATCTAAGATAAGTAGCCTTCAGTTTCCAGGATGTCTTGGATTTCTCTATCGTAGTTGTCAATTGAATCATTTAGTCCACTTGCCAGCATATAGAAGGGTTTTGGATCTCCGATTTATAGACCTCAGACCAGAAGGGTTAACTATATTTTGATTATTAGCTCAATAAGTCGGGCTAGGAAGAATCATTTTTGCACTTACGGCCATGACTAATGAACAAATAGAAATATAAGGACTGATATTTTCTCCTATTTCAACTGCTCTTTGTATAAAACCGGAAAGATTACTTGTCTGGTTGTTGTGTTTAGGATGTTGTGAGACTTCTTTTGTAGCCTTTATTTGGGGTTGTTCCGTAATTGACAAGTTATTGCTGATTGCTGGTGTGATTGTGAGGTATGTGGGGATTGAAGAATGTATATAGGCGCTAACACACATTAACAAGAGGGAAATTAGAACGATGGACTGGATGTTGAACAACAACCGATGCAAGGTCTCTGCGGTTTTAAAGTTCTTCAATTTCCCGATTGTCATCATGATGGGAGTGAAAAATGAGAGAGGAACTATGAATTCTGAGCACATTTTATTTCTGGCTAGGGTGTTTCTACCGTTGGGCAGGAGGAGTACGCAAAAACTGTATTGGAATAACAGAAAAAGGGAAATTTTGGAAGTCAGGGGAAAATCAGTTGTTCTTATACCATGGCCCCAGAAAGATACAAACAAATAAAAAAAAATCACTTCTACGGAGAAAAACAGATGGTGTGGCGATGGCAAGGGTCAGACCACGCTGATAGCGGTGTAGGAGGATTGTTCTGTCGCAGATGAGCAATCATACGATGGACGCATCGGAGGAAGACTATCCCCAGAAAATGGCGCCCTGGGGCGCTTCTGGTCTTCAATCCGTCACCACACATCTGATCAGGCTGCAAGCATGCGGCGAACACGCAAAGAATATTCCCCGTCGCATTAATGAGCTTCGATTTCTTCCACGCGGGCTCCAGAATCTGGGACAACAGCTGAGATCTCGCGGCCTTTGAAGCGATAGAAAAGTCATCCCGAGCTGGGTTCTTGAAGAAGGCCCACAGTGGAACAGTGTCGAAGCTATACACTGGGGTAACTGGATCCCTGGATGGCAACATTCAGGAGAGCTTTCTAAGTTTTCCGAGATATTGCAATAATCAAAGAAAAGAGGAGGGAGTGAAAAGTGTGCTGGTTTCTCATTTTCAAGGTTCTACTGTAATGCTAATCCAATTAGCACGTAATAATCATGCTCGTATGATAATACCCGATTGATCTTTTAACAAAAAGAAGATTTATTAGGGGGCTAATGCTATGTAGAGGGACGAAATCTGCCGAGTTAGGAATTTAGCAACGGTTACTAGAGGGTCCCAAAACGTGCTACTAGAAGATCTTGGAACCAAAACACTTAGTCATCAGACTTCTTTTGGACTAAAATCCTTGATGCAAAACACAATGCATCTTCAAGGAGCTTCTCTACAAAAATCTGATGTCTAGCCTGCAGGTGAAAGATCACATAAAGTTATTTCTCGTTTTGGGTTGTAAACAACAAACAGATCTATGGGACGATGCCCTCTTTTAACTTAAAGCTTTCCCAAATCTTGTTTAATTCTTATTAGCCCTTCTTGAACCACAGAGCAAACCAGCTTCCCGCTCTTATATGAAAAGATCTCCCCAATGATTAGTCCTCTGTTGTCACCGGTCCAAGGCGTTCGCATACAGCAGAGCATCCATTCATCCGCTTGAAACTCTTCATGAAAATAGATAGTATGATCGAGACTCACCGTCATGCTCGTGTCTTTCCCAATCCTTAATCCATTAGCACTCAACGCACTAGAGATCAAAAACGCGTCACTCAGATAAGCTAATCCGACTTCATGGAATAGCGGATCTCTAATCGGCTGACTAATCTTCATCCATAGCCGAACCCTTCGTTGATCTGGGCTTAAACTTTCCAGATCGGAACCACCGTTTATATCTGTAAGTGTTCTAACTACTTTCCACTCGCCAGGGTCAATCTCAATACGCTGCTCGCCCGCAATACTCCTCTTATCTCCGCCATTCGCATAATACGGTTTCCAAATTCTGTAAAGGCCGGGGAAACTGTCCGGAGAAGGCACGTTTGGTGGAAATTTCTCTTGATGGTGGAGCGTATTCTGTGCAGTGTTTTCGCGGATCTGAAAGGAGACTGTAGTACTAAAGATGTGCCTGTTGTCCTGCTGAGCGTCCACAATTCTCGTGCAAAATGACTAAACAATAGAACATGTCAGAAAAGAAAGGAGAAAGAAAATTCTTTATCTGTATGATGATACCTTTCCATCCCGAAGCCGCTGGACGTGATATTGAATTGGTTGGTCTGGATCGCCCTAGAAATATTGTCTCTTAGCTTAACCCTGCAATCATCGTACTGAAATGCTCAACTTCGAATAATCGTACTCTTAACAAGAAATAGCAATGCATGCTATGTACTTTAAACTCTTCGCTAACTGTTTTTATTGCACACACGAGAGATTGAGCAACGACACATCCTCCATAAATGCTGAATCCGTGCGTCGGCTTCCACATTGGGAGGACGTTCTGAAAGATATCCTTATCCACCTCCTTAACTGCAAATCTTGTCACAAGGTCATTAGGCCTATGGTCCTGAAACGCCGAAAACGTTGTTTTGGTGTCCTTTGGCATGGTGTTCACAGCGGCTTCTGAAAGTTACCGAGGAAAAGCACATTCGCTAGAAGTTTGGGGAGTGGTGGGATGTTATTTAAGGGTGTCCCACTCAGGTTCCTGTTCAAGCTTTATCGGCCGGGGTGCTTAACCGACGACAGTTATCCGAACGGAGATGCGAGGACTTTCCGTTTGAGCGGGCTGCTCTGTTCAGCAGATGAAAGGGAGCCTCGGCTAGAAATATCACTGGAAAAGTAGCACTCCAGTCCAAGAAAAAAATCGAATCAACAAGGGGGAGAAGAAAAAGATTTGTCTGTGCCAACCAGGTTCTCAAAACAAAGAGTAAAAATGTGAGATTCTAGAAAAAGAATGCCGTCTCCCAGAATCGAACTGAGGTTTCTTCGGCCACAACGAAGTGTACTCACCACTATACTAAAACGGCTACTTTTTGAAATTAAAATTTTCAACTTGAGGACGTGCTAAATGTGAAACCGCTTATCAATTGGTAATAATGCTTCTGAATAGTCATACTAAAATCTTCTTTGTATCTGCATAGCGTTTTACTAGACTTAACTTGTTTACCATACAAAATTTAGTTTAATACTGTCAATAAGTTCTAGCGGCTTGCTTTTGCTTCTTGATTTCATTCCTTATTGCAAGTTATCACTTGATCTTATTAGTTTCCATGACTGACTATTAGTCTATGTATACAGGAACTTGCGGAATAGTTCTTAATCTTCAGTAATAATCAATTATTTTAAGAATACTTGTTTTGCTAGAAGGTTAGATAAGCCCTTGATATTTTTTGTAAGATAGCAAAACCTTCATCGGCTGCCAGTAAGAAGTGCAGTTCTTACAGATTTTGACAAAGAAGTTCCTTACAGTTTTTTTCAAGCATTGCTTTCAATAAACTTTAAAGATGGCGGTCAATGAATTCGATTTATTTGTTAATTATTGCAATGTTTGTGTTTCGATTTTCTAAGCATCTGCTTCCATCTTTTTTTCCTTTTTCAAAGCAGGAATTGACTTTTTTTTTTTTTTTCTGCTTATAACCTTTCTTTTTATTATTATTCCAAGGAAGAAAGCAAAGTTATATCATTATGTTCCTTTGAATTATAGCTCCCTTTTTCTGAATTTTGCACTACTTTTCAGCTATTCATGTTCATCACTCAACACGTACGATTTATGGTCATAATTCATTAATTATTCAGGAAATAGTAGTCTTTACGTTTTCTGTAGAAAATATGGCTTTTCTAAGTAGTTTGTTCTAATCAGCATCCAGTGTTCTAATTGTCAACAATCATGGCATTGCCACTTTGTTCGAACTGGTAGTCATCATAATTAGATGGCTGAGCACCATAAACGCTAAACCAGATTGTCTTCAGATCTTACCAACCAGTATTCGGACTTGTCCAGTTTAATAGATGTTGTCCCTTGCTATTGTCAATATTTTTTATTTCTGATCATCTGCTTTTGCTTTTCCTTAGGAGGAACATTTTCTTCCATTACCCCAGGCTAACTCAAATAAGCATGTTTACCACCCAAGAAACAATGTAAACAGATAATAAAAGCAAGCTAAATATTAAGGCCACTCATAGAGACTGGCTCTACTCAAATCTACGACTTTTGTCCCATGTCTCTTAACAAATACGGCTTGAAATTGGTAGATAGAGTTCAGTTTTTAAATCTTGTTTTGCAAAAGTACAAATACGGAATCCTAACTGAAGTATCCCATAACACCAGAATCTAGCACTTAGGTTTTTATTTCAGTAAGTGCAAAACTCTTTATACTGTTATGCTCTTTTAATTTCTCAATTGGGTAAAAGAAACAGCAATAGAGTAAAATTAAATTTGCAGCATGCCCTTTTTTCTGCTTCCCGTTAGGTACCATTTCTACTCATTGACGCAAATAAATAACTTTAGCCACGTAATAGCATCATTTAAGAAAGCGCTATGTAATTATACACTCTTGGAAATCTATATCACCTTGCATATATTGCTGAGAAGGCTTTGTTGTATTGACAGCCTTTCCTCCCACATTATAGGTTATGACAGGTCTTGTGGCTCTGCTAGATGATGTCCGGGACCCATTGGAATCATCAGAAACTCCACTTCTGATTGACCGGGCTCCATTATTACCCTCTCTAATGCTTTGCTCGGGAGAAAAGTCTTTATTGGTTATCATTAGGCCGTTGCTTTGTGTTGAAGTTGAAGCCGACTCTACAGATCCCCTTCTGCTTCGATCGCGCTGATGATCCTTTGCTTGAGCTTTTCGTCGTGGTTTGGCCTTTTTTCCATCAAGTTTTGAGCTTGGAGGCGCCACGTAATACTTTTTGCCCCCACTTCCAGTGATATAATAACCCCCTTTAGGAAGAGTTTTTTCTGAGTCTGACCTAGACCGTGTAACGGGAGCAGCTCCGAAGGTGGATGTTTGAGCTAGTGTGGCTGGTTCTTGCTTTGCATCTGATTTCGCCTCGGGAAGACTTGCTTCTGTTGATTCATCAACTATTCTTGGATCAATGCTTTCCTGTAGTAACTTGTTGCATAGGTAATTGAACAGTGTTAACCAGACCTCTTCAACTTCGTGTGTAAAATCTTCTTCAAACCTATCTTCAAGCGTTCTTATCAAGGCTTTCCCCAGTAACTCATATTGAAATGGCTCAATTCCTAAAACTCTTGTGTGCCTTCTTCCTAAGCTTCCCAAGTAGTCATCTAAGACTTCGATTCTATCGATTTGCTGAATAGCTGTGCTAATAACACCAGCAAACGCAACAGATTGATGAGTTATCGATGGAAACAAGTTTTCAATACCGGGGGCCATACTCATTAGGTTTGCGTACATTTGGCGACAGAATAATGTTGAACCAACAGCATTAGCCAATTGCCCAAAAGATGCAGCGTTGGCAGGCTTCACTCCTTGGTGTACAGGCGTCGAAGCTGAATTGGCATCGACGTTCGCATTGTCTTTATCCACCACTATTTGTCCCCAAGTATTCTTTAATATTGAGACTTCTAGTGGCGTTAGCTCTAAGGTAATTTTTACTTGTCCGTAATAGGTAGGAGAAGGCGGTTCTTGTGGGCTTGACTGGGATGCAGTGCTACTTATACCCGTGCCTATTTGCTGCCGTTGGCCAGTTTCGGTATAAAGATCTCTAGAGACCCCAGGATCGGGCTTGGTTTTTGCTTTTGAAATACAATTGACAGTGACACGGGAAGAGTCATGTACCGATGGGACTTGTTTAAAATCTACTGGGCCATTTAATCCTGCTGTTTGTGTTTTGATCAGATCTGAACTACCAAATAAACCTCCTGTAGAATCTGAGAAAATAGATGTCGCTGTAGCTGCATTGGCTAATCTATTTTCTTCATCATTAACGTTCACGTCGGACGGATTTCCTGTTGATGTTGTTGAGTAAAGCTTTTGTGAGATGGAGTTTTGAGTTGAGACAGTGTTTGAAGTGTTGGTTGAAACAGAAGAAAATATCGAGTTGCTCCTCTCCGATGAGGTAGCTGAACTAGAAAATGTTGAAACAGAAGAAGATGATGGAATGCTTCCTCCACTTAGACATCTTCCATATGGCGGTGGGGTCGGCTTGGAAAAGTGGCTTGAACCCAGCCTTTGATTTTGAAAGTCAAGGGGGAGTAGGATGTCATCATACTGCGAAAGATTTGTATTGGAGGTTTTGCTTAATCTATCCTGATAATTGTGCCCTGAGAATGAGTCTGTCGAAGATTCCATGGGTTGTAAGGTCCTTGTGTAGTCAGAGCTTTCCTGGTCCTTTATTCCTATCTGCTCTCTTTCTCTTTCTTGGTCCTCCTCTTGCTGACGCCTAATCTTTTCTTGTTTCTCGCGTTGCTTTTGGCGTCTCTGTTCGCGATTTCTCAAAAACATCCTGGCAGTTGTGTAGATGTAGGCAGAGTTGGGCAGAGTTGGATCTCCACGATTGCTGAAGGAAGAGGTTTCGCTTTTATGTCAGCGTTTTTGAACAGAAAACAGAGAAGAAAAGATTTTGTTTAAAATCAATTAAAAATATAACCAGAGTGCCTCAGCTCATGATGGAAATTGAGCTTTACTGATACAATAGAAGCATGCAAATCACTACGGTCATATGCGCAGGGTGGTATTGGCAACTGACTCCACTAAAAGAGAGTTAATTGGAGATATCAAAACCTCTTCAAGGTTTAATGAGCATGTTGATAGGGAAAGAAACAGTCAACTTACATAATAATGCACTATCGAGGCAAGTAGGCATAATAATAAACATGTTTCATGATTTCAATAGGAGACCTAACATTGGCATGGTGATAGTGCGAGGCAGGTTTCCAATTGATCAATGGTCCATAAATACTGCCTCCGATTTTAAGGCATCAAGACAAAAAGATCCACCAATGTTTGCGTCTTAAAGGATTAAACGCTGAGAAATTGCGATGGCCATCTGCTCCATACAAACAAGGCATATAGATCAATACTCTTTAGAAATATTGATGGGTAGTTTTAGAATCCTCTTTACATGCTTCAATTAGTCTCTACATTTTTGATCTTTTTTCTTGACTCACAGTCATCGATACATGTAGCACAAGTAAATGTATAGCACAGAGTAGGTTAACCGCTTCATATTCAATGCCCTTAAAAACTGATTTGCATCAGATCCGAAGACAGGTGGGGTTTCTAGAGGATGAATGGAGAAAATTCGAAGAACGAAAAAGCTATTTATAAATGTGCCTCCCAGGGCCAGATGTCGGATAGAAACTCAATGGATATGTTAGATCCAGCAGATATTGTTATAGGCTTACTTGTAAGAGTTTCTGTTGATAAAAGGTTATAGAGCAAGTCATCATAGTTTGAATGGATTTAGCCACTGGTGTTTCAAGTTTTATTTGCACAATAAAAGCACAGATTTGAAGGACAAACTTGTGAAACTTGAAGGTGAGTTCAAAGAAAGAGATTACTATCATTTAATTTTGAAGGCAAGTCCGCATATTCCAAATTGTGATAGCTACAAGCCCTTCTAGTAAGCAAACTATGGTAATTAACCACCTCGCAAATGCGCATTAAATTGATGTGATGCAATTCGGTCTCAAGTAAATATGTCTGGCTAGTATTTCAATTTCTGCTTGTGTCACATTAGCGACCAGTATATATTGGTATTCTCAGCTGTTTTCCGCTTAACACCAAGTACTTGCTTGATTCAAAGGAAACAAGAGGAGGCGTTGCCTATGAAAGCATGCAATAAAAGAAAAATTCATCTGCGTAATGAAGATACGTGACGCACCTATCTATCGGGAGTCGCGAATGTGGTCATTGTGTATTTAATGACTTTGAAGGTATAAATTGGAGGAGAGCTGTAAGGAAAGGATAATGACAGCTGTCTATGATAATTTCAATCTACCAAGAAAATTGGATATCTTCCTCACTGACTTCTAACCAAGAGCTGAACTTAGCTATACTAAGGACACCATAAACGAACTGGCGTCGTCAGTCAAGGCTAATCATAAACAACAAAAAAAGAAGCTGCATATTCCCATTTTGTTAATTTGAGCATGATTCCATGTTCCGAAATTTCAATTTCGATTGCCGTTTTGCAATCCTTGAAGGCGTTTGAAAAATGCACGATGTAGATCTTTTTAAGATAACGTAATTACCATCTCACATCGTTTACTTTAGAATTAAAAATCTTGTAAAGTTCTACTATAAAAACTGGAAAATGTGCTTGTATCCAAGTACCAATTGGTTGTGCTTGTATCAATCTTGATATTGCCAAATACAGTAGAAAAGTGCCAAAGGGAGAGTCAAAGATCCATTCTTTTCTTATTCATCATATGTTTCTGAATAATGCTTTCCCCGATGCTACTTTAAAGGATTTTGCATTTTAAAATTGTATATTTTCCTTATCAATTGAGAAACGAAGGGCACTGATCTACTTCGCTTTGTCCTCGGGGAGACCTTGATGCATCACTTCTTTTTGCTTAACTCATCAGAGAAATGACTTACGATCTCTACCATTTCTTGTTCTATTCAATTTAGAACACGATAATAAATCTAGAATTTTTTCAATTGTCTTGCGAATAGTAAATTGGTAAATACATGAATCAACAGATGAATGGAATAGTGGGGTCCGCTCCTACCTAATATGGCGGGCTCTTTGAAGGCTTGTCAAACAAGAATTATATAGCACTGTTGGATATGCTGGGAAGGTTCTATGCAATAATGATAAATCACAAAATGTTCATGCTTTTGGGGAAAGTTGTCTCAATCCAAACATGACAGGCATTCACTGCAGCCTTTGACATACTGTACAAGGTTTAGTAGTGCATGCCATGTCCATGAAAATTACAGTGTCCAGTTGAGGAATGAAATCGAGAATTATTCGTAAGGGCACTCGGCTAATATAGCACGAAATTTCTTGTCTATTCTCCATTCCGATACTTGTCCAAGCTTCACCATCAGCATGTGAAAGATCTTCATCCTATCTTCTAAGAATATTCTGTCCTAAGATAGCCTGCCTTTGAGCAATCCAGAGTTAGCTCTAACACATTTCGTTTGTAGGTTAGATTAAACCAAAACTTTTTTGATTTCTATCATTATTTTCGACTAATACATTATTAACTTTTAATGTTCATATACTTTTCTTCGTCCAGCCCACAAAATCAAGTCATAGGAGTTCATACAATGATCAGAAACATAAAACTCGCCTCCAGAATTTCTAAAAGCTAAAAGGCTGTCTCTATCCAAGCTCTTTCAATGCAAATCAACTTTCAAGTCGTTGAAGGCTTGCCCCCAAGCATCGGATCTAGATAACACCCATATTCCGGTATTCGTCTATTGTACAAGATTAATCCAATAGTGAGGATCCATCTCATTAGCTTATTTTGCACCCACGTTTGAGTGTTTACAGTGCAAGACAGCAAAATAGTAAAAGCAAGGTAACTATGGTACACTTTTCTAACCAACTGTAACATTTTCATCTGTTCCGGAGCTATAGGTTTTGCTCATTTGTTTGTTCCATTTTGATTCTTGGATCAATACTTTCCTGTAAGAACTTGTTGCAAATGTAACTGTAAAGCGTTAGCCAAGCCTCTTCCATATCATGGGTAAAACTCTCGTCAAAACGATCTTCCAATGTTCTTATAAGGGCCTTTCCCAACAGCTCATATTGGAATGGTTCAATTCCCAATACTCTAGTATGTCTTCTGCCAAGACTTCCCAGATAATCATCCAGAACCTCGATATTTTCTAGCTGTTGAATTGTTGTACTCAGGACACTGGAGAATGCATGAGCTTGATGAGCAATAGAAGGGAAAAGCTTTTCAATCCCTGGTGCCATTGCAGTTAGATTTGCAAACATTTGACGACAGAAAAGCGTTGAACCCACAGCGCCAGTTCTCGAGGTTTGTGGTTGTGAAACTTTTTGACGTCCTTTTGCTCCGCTATTTGCAGGAGTTTTTGGTAAACCGTCTTTATCCGCTAGTATTAAACTCCAAGTTCTTTTAATTATTGATACTTCCTCTCGTGTCAACTTTAGAGTCACTTTAAATTGGCCATAGAACATATCAGGATCTTCTTTCAAAGGCTCTTCAAACTGAAATAATTGCCGGCTATTTTCAGGAACGTTTTCAAGGCCCATATTAGTTTTAAGTGGTATATTTGAGTTCAAATTGACTTCATTTTGGGAGGCTTCGTAAGCAGTTGGTACGTTCTTCATCTCAGTCACTCCATTCAGACCTGCAGAATGTGTGCTAACGATATCTGACATGCCAAAAACACCTAGTTTAACATCAGATTTTGAAGCTAAAGCCTCTAGATATACTCTGTCTAGGTTATCCCTCGAGCTTAGATCTGATATTGAACTTCGGGTGCTACGTTTATCAAAGGACGCAAAATGGGTTACTGAGGTTGATGGCGTCAATTGATGTCCTGGAAAGCTTTTATTCAAACCAGAGCTACCTTTAGCTGGTGAAACCAATGCTGAGCTGGAGGTACTCTCGCCTGAATAAATAGTTTGATTAGATGTTGTTGCTGCTAGAGATGTATGTGATTGAGCGGTGGGCGAAATCGCTTGGTTTGATACTTGAGCTTTCTTTTCTGAGTTTTCGTTGCTTTTCTCAATTGTGTTCTGGGTTTCTTGAACAGTGGTGCTCGTCTCATCGCTGTGCCTCCTGAATAGAGATATGGTTGGTGATCGAATGGTAAGGGTTTTGGTTGAACTACTTCCAACAGAAGATCGCCTTTTCTGCCGCAACTCCAGCTCTTTTTCCCTCCTCCTCTGTTCTTTCTGCTCTTTTTTCAGTTGCTGTCTTTCCTTTTTCAAACGTGCTTTTTCTTGTTTGTACATCTCTCTGCCCCGTCGGAATACTTCTGCATCAAAATCCAGTCGGCCTATGTCCATAACTGGTAGGCCATCTTTAACCGGAATGTTCAGGGGAGGCTCCCCACCCCCCACCGTTGGGGTTTCTTTTTCTCCAGGGTTGTAAAACAGAAGAGACATAAGTAGGTTTTACAGTTGTGATTGCAGTCGGTAAACGGTCGTCGGTGATGCTTAACTGGAACGCCTGTAGGAGCGATGGGAACAGCTCAAATATATAAGAAAGCAGCTGCCTTGTATGTGGTGCATTAATTCCATCATTGAGAAGGAAACCAAGATCTGAGAAAGCGGACAAAATTATATAGGTTTCCAGAACTGCCGCGAGACAAATGTGTCTGCGATGATCTTTTTGCAAGTGCTCAAGATCTACATTGTAATTGGCTCTTTCCTCAGACAAACAGGCACATGTCTTATCGCTGCGAATTGTCTAACTTGGCACCTTTCTGTATGAGCCGTGTGACAGTTACTGGATTGGGAGCGCTCAGAGGTACTTTCCAGGCCAGATCTTTGTTTTTGTGTGGTCAAAAGCTCATCTTCTTCTGCATAAGAGTATGGTTGGTTTGTATGGAAGAGCATAACCTAAGCTTATTTGTGTGCCATACTGCTTCTCTGCTCTCCGCCCAAAAGCAGAGCTCCAAAACAGAATGTATTTGTTTAGATCTTCCGAAGGCAGCTTCCCCTTGCCTCTATCTCCTCTGTCATATTGAACTGCCATGGCGTGAATCCAGTATAATTTGTCCCATAATACTTGGCTGGAGCACGTGCCCTGGGTGGTTTGGACAGTAACCTTCAGACGAAAGTTTTAACCTCAAGCAAACTTTATAATATGTCTCTTTGAATAATCTCATTTTTCGGCCTCTTGGGAAAAAAACCATCCGTTAAAGGAAGCAATTCGTATCTGGTAATTATTATAACACCAGATCTTAATTATCTGTAATTGTTGTTTTTCTTGCCATATTCAGTTTCCCAATGCATGTACTTGCCGCCAGATTTTACAAAAACTCTCTTCTCTTTCCTTTAGAATTTGAACTCTGCCAGGCATGTGAGAGAAAACGGTTTCGTTATCCTGAAATACATGTTCATAGAAACTTTTAGTACTAAAAGTGTGTTCTGAGCATCTATAACTCTATCGAGGATGTTCAGTGTTTGTGCATGATCTGCTCCATGATTGTTTAATTGTGCGAAATTCTACACGTGTTATGCAATGGGCGGTTCATTGGCACAATAACTTCTCAATGAAGTTTGAAAAGTAAAGGTGCATTTAACCTTCAGGTTCAATGAAGATTCCGCCCAAACGAAATTGCCTAACAACAAGTGATTTCCGGCCCCTTTCAGGTTCAAACAAAGGCCAATCACTATTCTTAAACTAGTTAAAGTTGAGACACTAATATGCCATGATGACCGCGGACTGTCACCATCGCTCCGTTCAATAAGTTCAGCGCTTAACCATATTGACGTGATATCAATGTAGAATGTCTCAGCTACTTTTTTCTACACGAAGCATATGATTTCAAATTGTGTATTCTTGATATTGAGAATTGACACAAAGAGGAATCAGACGCCCTTCTTGCTGTTTGCTTTTCACTTGTGAATGTTTTCTATTTGGAAAACACAAACAGACACTGCTATAGACTAGAATTCTTAGAAAGAGAGATACGAGGATTAATACGGGGAAATTTTGAACCAAATGATGCATAAAATAGTATAATCGTCTGTTATCTTTCTTTAAAACTATGGCCGAAGGAGCCAAAATAAAACCTTTCCTAATAGCAAAAGAGGAGGTCCGATAAATGTTTTGAAATAGTCAAGTATTAGCTGAAATGTAGTTAGAACCAAATAGAATGTCCATCCACTTATAAGAAATTGAATAAACGGGGAACAGGAACACTTTTTGAAAAATATGAAACCCTTTTGTGGTCTGCTCATGCCCAGCCTTATGAAGGCATCACCGTCAAATACCTTCAACAGATTCCAAAATATTATGACACATGCTAACCGAGAAATGTTGAGAATATTGTTAACTGTTACGCTGATAATGCTATTGGTTAAAACTTTGGTAACGACAAAGGAAATAGTATCCTGGCTTGAACAAGCATGCACTTTCCTGTGGACTTCACCACCCCGGAACATACCTAAATCATCGATATTTCGGTCTCTAATCCATTTATCACTATCTGTCTTTTCTAGAAAAGTGTCCCAATGATCAACTGAGCTGTCATTCAAATCTAAAGATCCGATATTGTTAAAAGTTTCGAAACTGATGCTGTTTGCAGATGCACTTTCAACTTTGGGGGTATTCCTAATTCCGTCAAATGAAGTTTTGGAGGAATTCGAATAGAATGATCTAGAACTGTTCTCAGTCGTTTGTAACTGCTGAGGGATGGAACTTGTCCGACTCGAATCTGATTGAGTTTTGGTATGTGACAAAGAAGGCGAAAATGACGAATCCAAAGTGTCAATATCAATGACACTAGTTAGACTTTCGAATTCTGAGCTGCTGAGATGATACTTTGTGTGTTCTTTTTCTGTCGATGGCATATAGACCAGATATTTATAGGTCCCCAAAGCCAGAAAGGAGTCTTCTTTGGAAGTTTTTAGACTGCTAGAGATAGAATTTTCAAAGATATTCGAGGAGATTGATTCAGTGTTATCAATACTTAAACGATGATTATCGTTGTTGTCAAGGTCAGAAGAAGGAAGTGGAGGCAGAGATTTGCTCATTCGAAATTTTGGTTGCTCTACCAGATCTGAAACATCTTGGTTATTATTTAAAAGCTGTTGGCTAGCATACTGTAAGCTCTCTCCAGAGTCTTGATTACCTTTGCTTTCAATTGAACACTTCGTCTCTGATGATTTTTGTACTTCATTGTCAATACTCTTGATCATTGCTAGTTTTATCTGCTTATCCAGCTCTTTAAGGCCATCCCCAAGGATTATGGAGGCACCAAGATTTCGAAGAGGTTTTTCTCCATTGTATTTTGAATAATTGTAGATTGCTTTGACCCCCTTCTCTCTTTTCTTTTTTCTGCTTTTGGGAATTTTGAAAAGAAATGGGTTGCCCTTCTTGGAGGATAAAACAGATTTAACTTGAACTGTTGGCTTTTCTTTTAGATCTCCACTGGATCTTTTTGTATCCTGTGTGAATTTAGTAAGACCGCCTATCGGGCTCTTCTTATCAACTATAGGAGCAGAATTTTGAACTGAATGGTTTTGATCTGACGTTTTAACTTGAATGGCCGGTAAATCAACACTGGAGCTTTGGGTGTCTAGTGTAAAAGTAGTAAAATCATCTGTCTCACCGTTATTGTCAATTATAGGAGCCAAAATTAGAACTCGATGACTTTGATCTGGAATTTGATTTGATACAGGAAAACTGTCCAATGCCAATTTTGGATGATCGTCTTTCTCGACTTTATCTATTGAATGGGTTGCTTGAACATTGTCGACTGTCTCACAACTTTCACTAGTTAGATCAGAAGTGGCAACAGGACAGGCCGAAAGTTCTGTCGATCTAAAATTGAGCAATCGCCTGAATAATGATTTGATTTTTGAAACCAATCCATTTCCACCACTTTCCTGCGCAAACGCATAGTTTATTAGAGATTCCACAGTTGTTAGCCTATTAAATACTGGGTTGATCAATGGCTCCTCCTCTTCGTATTCGCTTTCATGTGTTGATATTTCTTGTTGTGACCCGGAACTGCTATCTATTGTCTCCAATTTGTTGTCTATTTCGAAATGATAATGTGAAGGAACAGATGTATGTTTAGCTGAGTTAGATTGCACATTTGAACTAAAACCATTAGGATATTCTACTTCAGGTGGTGAATTGGGAGGCGAAAATGGAGATAAACAAAATGAATTGGAATTGTAATATGTTTTATGTTTTGGAGAGAACATACAAACATTTCGTACTATGCTCTCTTCTGGCTGCTGGTTTAAGATATTTGAATCTGTTTTTGTTGAGCAATCCACTTTTCTATATGCTGGCTTTTCCAGACAATCTGTTTGGAAATTTTCATACTTATTCGCAGAACTATCCCTTTCAGAAGGTTGAGGAGCGATATCAGCTTTCTTCTCTTTGGCGATTCTTTGTGAAGCGCTCGAGCCTTTTCTATATATGCGTGGCTTCAGTGTTGATCTTCTTGTATCCTTTCCTGCCATATTGTTTTCGCAAGGAAGCCGCTGTTTTTCATCAATATTGATGTCTACATTATCGTTGTCTTCAAACTGACCCACCCCATCCCCTGGCACAATATACCTAGAAGTTTTCGTTTCAATAACTGGGATTCTTTGCATAACCTTACCTTGTGAAGTCCCTGCTTGCCTATTTTCCTGTGGTTCCAAGTCAAAGGGAAGAAGAGCATCAACATTAAAAGTTTGTGAATATGGGGATAAAATGCCAGATCTTTTCATGCGCTTCCCATTACTATTGTTGGCAAAGCAATTTGTGTTGGGATGTGGTAAAGCTCTCTGAAAGTGTTTTCGAGACCCATCTATTGGACGGACATGCTTCAAGTATTCTATAATCTTTTCATCGTGGTTTCCAAATTCTTCGTTTGCTCTTAACTTCTTTTCTCTAAAGTTCATCTCACTGTTTGGTTTACTTGGAACGTCGTTTCTAAAGGATTCATCATTTTCTCCATTCCATGCCGAAATAATCGATTCATATCGTACCTTTGCTCTTGGCTTTCGATAAGCACCAAAATCCCCTTTTTGAACATTTTTAGCCTGTCGTCTCTCATTAGTGGAATTTGATATGTATAGTGGCTTCTCCGGATGGAACTCTTCTTCAACATCAATGTTCGAGGGACTTGGATTACTCTCAGTATCAGTGGCGAAAGAAGCCACAGAAGTCAAGTTGGAACCAATTGTTGTTGGGGAACTGATAGCGCATATTCCTCTTCTTCGCAGTTCTTCGTCTGACTCCAAAGTGTGAAGTATTTGGCCCATCTATCTATTTTCTGTAGATATACCAGCAGTCAAAGAGACTTCTATAATTCCAAGCACCTTCAAGCGAAATCAGCATCCTTTTTATATTTATATCTGCACAGTAAAGCATTGATGGTGCACAGAGAGGCACAAAAATAGTGAGCATACAAGCTAATGTAAAATGCTTTTGATAAAGCGATCGTAGTTCAGTTTCAACAAGGCTGCTAACAATGACTTTCTTACATGGGTATCCATATTTTGATTTGGGTTAGCATAACCAATAGAGCTTAATTAACTCCTATTTTGTTCATCAACATCTCCAGAACCCTACTTGTATACACTTTTCAACTTTTGTCTCAAACTCCTTCATACTGAGATCGTACTAGCAACACGAAAGCAAACAAGATTATAGTTACCAACCATAATAATTGTATTAAAGAGCTTCAAGTGATATTTAAAATACTTTTAAAGAAATTCATCCTTATTTTCAATCCCAAAGTGTTTCTGATGAGATCAACCACAAAGTAATTGTTCATTCACCAACAGCCCCATTTATATCTCTCTTCCCCAATATTGTCCAAAGCCCAGCAATCCAAAAATAAAGAAAAGAACATTTCTAAACCTGCTCCATCAAAAAAATAAACAAGAGAATGCGAAAGCAAAGTTCTCAAACTAACCCAAAATACTCAAAAGTTCGTCTTCCATTTCATCAAACAAATGCTTTACTTTACCCTCCAAATCAAATTTTAAGCCAAGCTTGGAGCTATCAGAATTGGTCGCAGTAAACCCAGCACCCGACCAAAAGTCAGTGAGATTGCTTCCAGCTCCATTGAAAGCCAAAATATTGGGTGTGTCTTCAGGAATATCAGTTAGGGTGTCGGGTGTTCCAAATGCAATCAAATTCTTCTTTAGTTGAGCTGGTGTAACAGCTGCGGCATTGGCAAACTCGGAGTCTCCCTCAGGCGCCAGAGACAGATAATAGGATAGCAACCCGGCAATATGTGGAGAGGCCATGGAAGTGCCTGATAAGGAAGCAGTTGCGTACTTGGAGCCAATGTAGGTCGACAAAATGTTGAGACCTGGTGCAAATATGTCAACACATTTGCCATAATTAGAAAAATAAGCACGGGCATCTCTTAGTTCAGAAGCTCCTACCGTCACAGCATCAGCGGCAGCAGCTGGAGAATAGTTACAAGCATCAGCATTGTCATTACCAGCAGCAACAGCAAAGTGCAATCCTGCCCTAACAGCAGCATTGACAATAGAGTCCAAGCTTGGTGACTTTCCGCCACCTAGCGACATATTTGCAGTTGAACCTTTAAAGCCTTTCTTGTTGGCTTTTGACTCGGCAATGTGAGATTGTGCTGCAAATTCAACTCCTTTAATGACATCAGACATTGAGCCTGAACCATTACTTCTGAGTACCTTGACAGCAATAACGTTGGCCTTTTTGGCAACGCCATATGAGTCTGAAGCTATTGTCCCAGCACAATGTGTGCCATGTCCATTTCCGTCAGCATCTTCGTCATTTTCAGGAATTGTTTTCCCCCATTTTGCGCGGCCAGCAAACTCAACATGTTCAACATTAATTCCTGTATCAATAACGTAAGAAGTCACGCCTTCACCACCTTCATCATCAAAAACATATTTGTTAAACGACCCCAGATTCAAACGGTCACGGTGAGAGATTCGTGCTAGGCCCCATGGAGCGCCGCTTTGTGTTGTGACATCAGATTGACGAACAACAGAGTCATGCTCGACCGTGGCAACAAGAGGATGTCTTCTCAGCAAATCTAAGGTTTCCGGCAAGACTGTCGCAGAATAGCCATTAAAAGAGCCAACACTAAACACATGCTTAACACCCCCAAGACCAGAATCGTCCTGGTTCTTGAGATCCAATCCAGTAATGGCAAAGTAAGAGTTATTTGGATCTGTAGATCTTAATTTCTCCACATGCTCATTATTCAGAAGCTGTATCCATTCAATATGGGCAGCGATCATAGCAGGGTCAACGTCCTCTTTAAAAACAACAATATAAGAATGTGGGATAACGTTCTCCAACGAATAGAGTGAATTCACAATAGGAGCCGCGAGAGACTCAGGCAAAAGATCACTTTCTCCCAACTTGTCAGATACTAAATGAATGAGATCGCCAAGCTTATCAAGGAATGGTTTAGTGGCTTTAGGAAGGCCAGCTGCATTGGGGGCGTCACTCTTTATCTGTTGGGCCTGTACTCCATCTTGGTTCACGATAAGAGCATCGTTATCCAACTTTGGAATAACCAAGGCAGCAACTGTCGAGGCAACAGCAACCGGAATAATCAGCGATTCGGTTTTCATCTTAGGAAATGTTCAAATATATAGTATCAAGGTGAGAAGGAAGAAGGAAAGGAGTGGTGGAGATCTGGAGAGGGTGGCGGGAGTCCAGAGCCTCTTATCGTAGGGTTGTGCACAGACGTCGCGGGGACCGGTGCACTTATGCCCGGAAGATCGAGGTGGATGAAGGCAGGTGAAAAAGAGCATTGGACAAAAATCAATGCTTCCGAGGTGTTTGGCAAGGAGGAGCGCGACTCTGTTGGCGAAAAACTATGTTTCGTTGACCAAGAATCGGTCTTTGAGACCTTTTTGTGTCAGTAGTATGTGCTATGATTTCCAGAGTATACACAAAGTGGAAGTCAGAAAAGCACAGGCCACAAATGAGTCGACCACGCCAGAGTCTTCGATAGAATCAAAGCCAAAGGAAGCAGGGATGGGGTTTTCAGTGAAAGAGCTCCTAGGGGGAGAAGCTGACGAACCAGAGATATTGTCTAAGGAAACCATATTAGAGTATATTAGAGATATCAAGGCATCTTGGCCAAATCTTGATGCTAGTGCACAGGAACAGATTGTTCAGCAGATCACATCTGACATGAAGGGGGATTGGCGATTTCTTGATAAAGATATTAAAAGAGCTGGTAAGTATAGCCTTTTGATGAGTTTTCTCAATGACTTGATATTCTAACATGTTTTCAGCCTATTACATATGGTTTGGCGATTATGGCCCTCGATTATCTGGAGATGGTGACGGTTTAGGAGACGGTAAGAAGAGAAACTACTTCTCATGGCTGATCTTGGGGTTTGCAATAGTCATTTCAGCTGTCGGATTTAGTTCAGATTTACGGAAAGAAGAAACAACTGAACCAGTTGATGCAAAAGCCAGTCCATCAACCCTTGAGTCTTCTGACAAGCCACCGAAATAAGAATTTTTATAGTACAGCACAAGAATTGCTCTAAGAGTTCAAGCGACAGTGTAAATAGTATTATCAACATTAGCATTTAACATTTGTATTTATTCGCAAGTTTAACAGAACATCCTCTGTTATGGTGTCTACAAACTCTTGAAAACTATGAAGTGAATACTCCTCAACTTCTGAAGTAAATGGCATAGTTTTTCTAAAAAAATCGCTCTGTATACAGGAGAAAGGGAATTATTTGCTAATTTCCAAAAAAAAAATCTATTTCAGTTCCCGAATAATTGGGGATTGCTTAATTAGATGGTGATTATTATTATGAGCACGAAAGAACCAGCATGATATCGTGTCTGAAGAAGGCATAAGAAAAAATGCTGTGAGAACAAATAATAAATTGGCATATCGGAAATCATCAAATATAAAGTTACTGGAAAAATCAACATGATGCTGGTAGGGAGGGAAGGCAAGATGGAGATAATCGCTGGTAGAAAGGGAAAGCAAGTAAACCTTTCGAGTTATCCCATAATTATTAATTTGCTTTTTCAGCTTCCATGATAGCAAAGTTAGAGCCAAAGACATTATCCCAGAACCTGGTTGTTACTCCATATCCCAACTCATAGTCTTTATAGTGATGCTCGAGGTGGTGTTCCTTTAATTCCTTCATGAACTGCGGTAAATTCCTGTGATGGAGGAAATAATGCGTGCAATCATACCCGATATACCCCAAGAATCCACCTGCAAATATGCCACACGCTAAATGGTATGGAAACAGAAAATGAGCAAGCTTCCAGAAAGGAAAGGCAAGAACAATCAAAAGAGTTGGGGGCATCACCAGTCTATAACCATCCATTGGTAGATAGTGGTGAACTCCGTGCAGTAAAAAATGTAGAGTAAGCGCAGCATTGTTATCAGGCAAATAGTTGTCTATATGAAATAGGAAACGATGCAAACAATACTCGATTAAAGTCCATAGAAACAAACCACCAAAAAAACAAGAAGCCAATGTAAAGATGTTCAGCTTTTGTGCAGCAATTAACCAGATATAAAAGTTAACCGGAAGCCAAAGGGTAGGGATAACCCACCATGGTGTTAAAGAAAGAGGCTCAAGAAAGTTCCCAAAAAGAGGTGCTGAACCTTTGCCGTAGTGTCTTGGTCTGTGGATTTGGTCAAGATAAAATTCTTTTGTAAAATTGCCACGGAAAACTTGCATTAGCAAAGGTTTTCCCAAGTCTAAAAACCTATGCTTCTTGAAATCATTTGCATAGTCGGTCCTAATCTCCAATTCTTTTGCTGAGGAAATCCCCGTGTTTTGGAAAGGTTTTCTGCGAGAAAGGACAGCTTGTCCCTCCGGCCCATCTTCGAGAGAACTTTCTCCAAGCTTCAATTTCGCTTCTTCGTCATCGGTAGCAAGAAGTGCGACAAAATAGTTCTCTTCCATTAGCTCGTAAGCCGACTCGGAATGAATGTGTGAGAGAACATCGGCCATGATATCAGTAATATCTTTCCCTGTCCACTCGTCGATTATCTCTCCTCCGCCCGGATGATCTTCTATAAACTCTGTAACATCATAAACTTCTCTATTTTTCAGAGTAACATAGACCTTTCCGGAAGACTTGAAGGCTTTCAATTGCTCTCTGGTAATTAGTGGCAAGCTGTGCTGAGATGACATCCTAAATGGTTGGGTATATTGCAATAAATGGTTTTTGGAAAATAGGACCGGAAAAGGTGGTTTGAAGAAGAATGGATAGAAAAATACAAAATTAGGACTTTTCGCTTAGGCTTCCTGTTTTCTATTTTCCTTTTTGTTGTCTAAGTCATCGGAAATGGGGCTCGACGAAGCATTTAGTTGCCCATTAGTTTCCCAACAAAACACAGGATCCCTTTACCATTCAGAGTTCATAAGATTCTGGTTCAAATAGTTAGACGAATGTAAGTGACCAATTGATAACCTGTATCATCCTTAGAAGGAGATTTGTAGCCTATGCCTTGACCTCCATCTGCCATATCTCGAAATCTCTCAGCGTGCACCCTCATGCATGGCAAGCTTTATCTAAACGATCGTTTAATTCCAGACGAAATTTACAATCGACGAGAATGCTTTACTAATAGCTCGAGCAAACATCTGTACACCTATTAGGAGCTACCTTAAACCATATCTTGACCATTATTCTACAATTCTTGCTACAAAAACAAAAAAGGCATAAAATTGGTCGAAAGAATAGAAGGATTAGGAATAGTATTGCAACAAATGTTGTATAGGACTTCTTGATTATATCTCTTTTAGTTTTCTTTTGTCTTCTTTTAGGCTCCATTTTAGGACACTTTATGCGTTATATTCTAAAATATTCGACAGAACCTATAACTGATCTATTGTGAACATTATCCAATGACAGCAAGGGATATTTTTATAGTTATCCTGATTATGAACCTATTTGAGTGGAGGAAGAAGTCGCAATGCTAAGATTAAAGATCATAAGTGTCGCACTGAGGATTAGCTCTGATGTATAGCATAGAATGATTTAAGAAATAGGAATGTTTATTGCACTGAGAGTCCTCTTATTCAAGAAATAATTGCCTTTTAGTTAAGGCTAATTTGGAGATCGCTCAATAAGGAAAGCTGGGGCAACCGATTCGAAATAAAAAGTGAGCCTCAGTTTTCTACCTTCGAGTTTGTAGTTGATCATAAACATTCCATTATGTAACTTAAAGAAAGAAAAAAACATCCATATTTCATCGAACCAGCGTTCTTGTTATACATATATTGAAATGTAACATCAATTTGTAGAATCAGGTCACTGACGAATTATGTAAATTGCAGAATAGAAGATGAGACCCAGGATTGGTTTACTTGCATATTGTTATCCCTAAAAACCGTACTTCACACATTATGTTACACATAGAAGTGATCACATATACTTAAGTTTAGAAGCAAATAAAAAGATCATTACAAATGCCTCTTGCACAAATGCATATAAATATGTCCAAAATTTTAAAATCAAAAAGCGGCTCGATGGTTTAGTGGTATAATTCTCGCTTAGGGTCTTAACCTTAAGAAATTTGCGAGAGGTCCCGGGTTCAATTCCCGGTTGAGCCCGTATTTTTGTTCTCACTTTTCTCTTGGTAAGAGAACATTACATTTCTTTTTTTATCTCTAAAACTGTTAAACTTTGCATGAAGTTGATTCCATTTTTATCTCTAGTTCCGTTAAGCATAATCTTCATTACTGTCGAATTGCTGAACAGGTGTCATGTTTCTGTAACTGTTGGCATAAATCAAGGTAGTCTTTCATTTCCAAAACTGAATGGGTCCCAAGCGCTCTTACACTGACACAGTGATAATGGATTGAGTCTCATCAGCAACTACTGGTAAATTTGTAGACTTTGAACTTTACCCAATTGATAGAAGAAAATGAGAGAGCAGTCATGAACCATAACAACCAACGTGAGGCTACGAAATGCACCTTTATTGATATCAAATGCCAGATCTTTATCACTACCAGATTTAAACTTCCATATGATAAATAGGAATGTGTTGAACTGGACTAAAGCTAAATCGTGTTAATCATTTTCATCCAGTGACTGTAGCTAATCACTCACAATGTGTAACGAAAAACTTGTATTTTAACTGCCATTAGTGTAAAGAATTTTATTTTAACTATGACACAGTGTAGATAGCATTTACAGTTTCAAACAAACTATTCGATCATCGAAAAAATGCTTGATAGCTTTTGTGTTTGAAATCCGCCTATGGTGGCTCTGAAAGAGTAATCAACTTAAACCTTACTAGTGTGGATTGTCTGCCACCACTATAGTGTTCATCTCCATAACAAGTTACTTCCCTTATAGCATGAAAACAGCAACAGAGAGCCAAGAGCTTCTAATAACACCATCTCTGAGGCTGCTCCACTTCAACGATGTATATAATGTTCTCCCAGCGAGCGGCCCAGCGATGGAGGAGAAGGCTGCTCCTTCTGCCAATGACATCCCATCACCAGCGACAAAGACGCCAGCAGTTTCGGAACAACAGGAGGCTGGCAAGGCCGGGGCCGTGAACAAGTGTAAAGAACCAACTAATCCAGGATTAGAGAGGCCAGTTTTGACCTCTTTTCACGAAAGATACCATTCCGAACACCAGTTCGACTTATCGCAAGATGAATACATGAGTCATAGCACACAAAAGACGAGAAAGAGCAGTTACACTCCAAACAGAGAGAAGCTACTGAAGTTAAGGAACGCCGTGATCAAAGCAGCCATTGTCCAATCAGCTGTGAACCGTCTTCAGGACCTTTCACAAAAACATCGAAAGCAACTGGCCGAAGATGGCTCGTCCAGCAGAGATTCTACTACAAGCTCTACAAGCGTGGACCCCGAGGAAGGCCAGCCGATTGAAAAGTTAAGTGGAGGGGCTTCCCGGTTCATATCGCTCGTGAATCACTATAGACATGACTATCCGGAATGCCCACCACTTGTTGTTTGTTTCTCTGGGGATATATTTTCCCCATCTCTGGAATCAACCTTCACCCATGGTGAACACATGCTGAAGATCTTGGAGTTTGTTGGGGTTGACGTTGCCGTTTTCGGGAACCACGAATTTGATTTTGGTGTCAGTCGTCTACTAGAACTAATGAAGGGTTGTAACTTTCCTTGGCTACTGAGCAATGTCACTATCGGAAACGATATCGATGGCAAGTCATTGGCAAATGGAGAAAAGTACTTTATTCAGAAGGTTAATGGATACAAGATAGGGTATCTCGGATTAATTGAACAGTAAGTGATAATAATCCGAGGTCATTAATTTGAGGTTATGACTACTAACGTTTTCAAAATTTTAGAGAATGGCTTGAAACTGTTCCCATTCTACCTCCCAATGTACACTATCATGACTTTGTTGAAGCTGGAATAAAATATGCTGGTTATCTACGAAATGATTTGGGATGCGATATGATAGTATGTATGGCACATATGAGAGAGCATCGAGATGTGAAATTAGCCGAGTCAGTTCCAAAAGGAACTTTCGATCTTATTCTGGGTGGACACGATCATTTTTATTCTCATCTGCATCGAAATGGTGTTGACATTTTGTGTTCAGGAACAGATTTTCGCAACATGACGTATATAGAGGCATTTCAAAATAGTGAGGCCCTACAACAGGCTAACGGAATAGGGCCATGGACATTTAGTTTTACAAGACGAGATGTGACAGAAGAAATTCAGCCTTATGGACCAGCTGAAGAATACATTCAATCATTCACACATAGTCTTCAGCAAACTTTGAATAGAGAGATTGGATATAGCTATGCCGACCTCGAAACGAGATTTGACAAAGTGAGAGCTGTGGAAACGAATTTTGGAGATTTTGTCTGCGATTTCATCGCACATTATTTCAAAGCAGAGTTTTCGTTAATCCCAGGAGGTACATTCCGTTCAGATCGTGTATTTGCAGCAGGGCCCCTACAACTGAAAACCTTTGCTCTTTGCTTCCCTTACGAGGATCCGCATGTCGTTTTGTCTCTTAGTGGCAAGGTTGTGCGAAAATGTCTGGAGAATTCGATTTCTCAACTACCCTCCAAGGATGGACGGTTTGCTCAGATTGGTGGCCAGCTTCGGTTTACATATAAGGAAGGCGTTCTTGAAACCAACATCCCATCTGAGTTGGTTGAAGTGACAGTTAATGGCAAGCCTCTTGACCCGGAAAAAAGGTATACTGTCTTAACCAGGGGCTATACGGCAAAGGGCAAAGATGGTTACAACTGTTTACTCAACACCCCAGAAACTCCAAAGGAAGATGAAATTATAACGCTAAATCCATTGGCAGATGATACAGGCAATCCTGATTTGGACCATAGGCACGTATCTTTTAGAGATTTGCTCGCCAACTACTTTACTGTTGTATCATTTGCCACGGAGCTGTTAAAAGAATTCCGAAATACCAATGAGAAAGATAGGCTTATGGAATATTTAAGTAAAAGTTTTTCAGCAGAGTACAAATTGACCGAGCGATCAAGCATCATGGACAGAAGTCTTGCTCGCTGTTCCGAGATGATTCTCGAACAAATTGAAAAGAAGTTGAACGATATTGGGGTGGTTACTGACAAACAAGACTTGCTCAGGTTTAATCCAGGACTCGATGGAAGGATCACAAAAGTTAACTAAAGCACGTTTTAGAGTTCCAGAGCAGCTTATGCAAAAAAAAAAATTATGGAGTATAGAGAGAGCATTTAGATTTTTAATATTTACGTTTCTTGCACTGCCAAAATCTTGAAGGGTGTTTTACGAAGAAACATGGTAACATCTGACCTGTTCAGTTTTGTTCAGTTTCCAAATGTACTGAAGGTTCAGGCTTCAGGGGGACTAGAATTCGTGGAGAGCAAAAGATAATGGTTTGCTATGGAGCAGTTGACTGTTCGATACAGACGGACAGACCTCATTCATTATCCCTTGATTATAAATACTCTTCTGTGACCTAGATCTGGTAACGGGGATACCGAATAATAATAAGGTGAATTGCTCAAATCTCAGGTCATAAGCTTACTGGATAAGACTGGTCTCTTTAGATTTAGTATGAAACTATAGCTGCTTCTCCTCTTCAGTATATGACCTACTTGTGATAAAGTCTTGAGTTGGTCCACTTTTGACAAAATGAGGAGTTCAAGATGGATTCCGAAGTGCAACCATTTGCATGTTTCACAATTTTGTCGTATCAGAGGCATAGAAAGCATAGCAAATCTCTGCAACTACAGGGAGTAACTTTTTTTTCTTTTAAAGCAAATGTCTCTTCCCAAATTCTAATGCACCATTTACTCATGTAGTCCTGCGGGAACAACCAATATAGAATTGTGTACTGGGGATGGATGGAGCTCTGACAAATAGAAGCGCGATATTGCAAACCAGAGGTTGTGAATGCATCACAGGTAGATTTTCCAGTATCATTCTAACATCTAAAGGCCAAAAAAAGATGACTGTTAATTGTATGCATTATTGAGAATGGAAATCATTGATTTGTGCCTCGGCTTTCTTGTCAGCACTGCTGCAGCTTGTCCAACAACTGTAGCCGAAAAACCGCCAGAAATCCCTGCTGAAATTGGTACTCAAGGCCGACATGCCAAACCAATTATTCATAATATCTTTTATATAATCACATCCAAAAAAACAGATTAGATTAAATAGACCAAAACAAGAAGACGTGCGGTGTTAGTAATAGGGACTGCTCTTCTGTTGATGACGCCACGAAACATTGACAATAAAGCTCATTCACAGGACGCTCAAAAGAAAATCATTGTTGACATAAAAAGCTACCGTTACAAGCTTACAGGCACCAAAATGCATAAGAATTCTGGGAAAAACACACAAATGGGCTTCTTGTTCTTTTGACGTAATGCTGGGATTAATTCCGAGACTCCAAAAGTACCGAAAATGACCAATATACAAACTTAATCTTGAAGTTCAACAACACCCAAGATTGAAGAGATCCCAAACCACTTTGTACCATAAAGGCGGCCTTTTAACCGACATTCTGATAATAAGAATAATCCTAACAATTACCAGGATACAAACGATGGTCATGAGATA
The DNA here is from genome assembly GCA_030581615.1 of Alloascoidea africana. Lineage (NCBI taxonomy): Eukaryota > Fungi > Ascomycota > Alloascoideomycetes > Alloascoideales > Alloascoideaceae > Alloascoidea > Alloascoidea africana. The sequence continues at coordinate 331,269 of JAKTTT010000012.1, forward strand.
GGTGCGCTAATCTTTGCAATTAAAATACAAGCAAAAGACTTACCAAATAGTAGACGAGAGCCGAAACCTATGGCATCAAACTGCATTCATAATTTCATAAAATAGTTAATGCTAATCGAAATTATGCTAAAAACGAATACAAGAAGAGAATCCAAGGGAACAAAGTGATGTACACTCATCTAGGTACTTTTAAGAGACCAAAAGCGCTCAAGAGCTAATCAAATTTAAGAAGCAACTCATCCTTAGTACCGCCTTCTATAGATAAATCTTATCGTAAATAGGCCTTTTTTCCCTTTTATAGTCAGTCTTTTTTCTACTCTTTTTTCTAACTTCGAAGCAACAATATTCGACATGCCTAAATCAGGATCTACTCGTCTATCGAAAACCACAACAAGTGCGATAGAAGAAACCCATTCTGTCTCCGACAATACTAGAGAAAACTCAAACAGCCAGATCTCTTTCAAACCTTTTGGAGATCTGGTTCCTTATTCAGATCCAGCATGGTACCAGGGAAATCAGTCACCTTACTACAATGAGACACATGTAGCATTAAGAAAAGAGATTCGAAGCTGGATAGAAGAAAAGCTAGAGCCATATATCGAAACCTGGGCAGAAACTGGAGATGTTCCTCCAGAAATCTACAAGGAATTTGCACAAAGAGGCTATCTTGCCGGTGCACTTTTGGCTCCATACCCAGCTCAGTACACAGATCTCAGAGTTTCAAGTGTTCCACCAAAGAAATGGGACGCCTTTCACGAGCTGATAGTATTTGACGAGCTTTCGCGGTTGGGCTCAACGGGCCTTGTAATGCGGCTCATCGGGATATATACCTGTGCTGTTCATATCCTCTACAGATGTTTCACAGAGAGACAAAAACGGGAATACATGCCTCGAATCATATCTGGTGACATTGTATGCGCGCTTGCAGTTAATGAAGCGACCGCTGGTTCCGACATCGGTGGGATTAAATTAGTAGCCACGAAAAGCAAAGACGGGAAAAGTTATTCCCTCAATGGAGCGAAGCACTGGATTTCCTTGGGTACCTTTGCAAATTACGCAATCGTAGCCGCCAAAACTGCTGGTTTAAGCTCGGGACGAAAAGGGATCACATTATTCTTTGTCGCATTAGATTCCCCGGGTGTTAAAATCGAAAGCATGGAGTTATCAGGAGCTAAAGAGGCAGGAGTGGCATCTATCTCCTTCAACGGAGTCAATGTCTCAGCAGAACATATTATTGGCAGAGAGAATGATGGCTTCAAATGTATCATTACGAACTTCAATCACGAACGCTTTGGGATCACGATACAGGCGATAAGGGCCTCCAGGGTATGCCTCGAGGAGTCGATAAAATACGCACTTAAACGAGAAACTTTTGGCAAAAAGCTGATTCAGCACGATGTGGTCAGAAACAAGCTTGCGACTATGGCAGTCCGGATAGAGGCTGCGCAAAGCTGGTTGGAAAACATTACGTTCCAATTGAATAATACTCCAGATAAAGAGGCCCTTGATCGGCTGTCCAGCGCCGTAGCCGGCTGCAAAGCAAACGCATCGGCTACGTTTGAACTGTGTGCACGAGAAGCAGCACAGATATTCGGTGGAAGGGGGTACACTAAAGGCGGCGATGGTGCCAAAGTAGAGAGACTGTACGGGGATGCTAGAGTGTTTTCTGTAGTTGGCGGACCTGTTGAGGAAATGCTGGATGTCGCCATCTTGCGGGCGCTTAGTTACAACAGAAAAATAGGCGCGAAGATATGAGCACGCTGCGGTAACTCTGGGCACAGGACGGTTGTAAGATTTCTATCTAGTAGATAGCAAAAGCGAGTTAGCTGAGATCTTCGTGTTTCGCGGTTTTTCCATAAGCAATCTTTAGATCATGAAAGACTATCAATCGCAGTTTCTTTCCTTGGCGTTGGACTCCAATGCTCTCAAGTTTGGGACTTTCACGCTCAAATCCGGTCGTGAATCTCCATATTTTTTTAACCTGGGACTGTTTAACTCAGGCCGGCTCCTATCGCAGCTTGCTACGAGCTATGCCAATGCTATAATAGAGAGTGGAATTCAGTTTGATGTGCTCTTTGGCCCGGCCTACAAAGGAATTCCTCTTGCTGCCATAACCGTTGCGAAACTATCTGAAATTGGGGGTGAAAAATGGGGGAACATAAACTACTCATTCAACAGGAAGGTTCGTGTTCTTTAAGCTATGTGATCTATGTTACTGCTTCTGCTGCTAATATGACTGTTAATTAGGAGAAAAAAGATCATGGAGAGGGAGGATCAATTGTTGGAGCTGAACTTTCTGGAAAGCGGGTTCTTATTATTGACGACGTTATGACCGCAGGAACCGCAATCAACGAGGCTTTTGAAATAATCAAGGCTGAAAGTGGAACCGCTGTTGGTGTCATCATTGCCCTTGACAGACAAGAACGCACAAAGGATAGCGAGTATAGTGCTGTCCAGGTGGTTGGACAGAAGTATAATATACCTGTCCTCAGCATTGTCACTCTCTCTGATATCATTGATTATCTCAAAAAGCATGGTGAGGGGATCATCTCTGATGAAGATCGGCTTAGAATGGATGAGTATCGCAAGGTTTACTCTCCAAAGAACTGAACGTTTCTAGAAAATTGTTAACTTAGCATATATCTCCTTATACATATCCAAAGATAACTGTAAAGTAAGTAAACATTATCTTTCTCTATTAGGGATTGTCCATCAAATTTCGACGATTTACATAAAAACACAACCCACCGAACTAAACTGAAGGCATTCATGAAAACTAAAACAATTGAAATTTTTGAAATAACAAACAGTGAATTAACGACAAACTGTGCGCGTGATATTAAAGCAGAGTAAAAAACAAACAACTTTTGAAAAAAATGCATAAAGACTACATGCTCCATATAATCATTCCGTCAACTCTGAAAACAACTCATCAAGGATCTCTTCCAGTAGTGTATAAATCAAATGTGTATTTAGAATTGGATTTTGCAACATTGCGAAAAGCTTCGATGCAGCATACTTTGAATTTGATGAGCCCACAATTTTGGAACAGTACTCATTCATCAATGTAATCAATACAACTTTTGCTTCATGTTTCGACTTCATTTTCTCGGTTACAGTTCTGGGCGGTTTTCTCTCCATAAATTGTCTTCTTTCCTCGTTAGTTTCTTCGTTCATTGTCATTGGCCAGAGAGTATCCTGTAAGAAATCTAAAATGTTTATAATCGTGGATCTATCTGTCAATTTGGCAAATTGCTCTTTCACCTTTCGCTCGATTGTAGAGCCCAATATTTGCTGCAGCACAACTAGAACCGCTCTACCCCTAATCCAACCGCTGTTGCCTCCGCTGCCGTTTCCTGGAGTAGAATGATTTAAGCCAAAAACAACCATGAACAAATCACTAATGGGTTTGACAAAGGGGATATTAGGACTGCGAATTGAAGCAACGGTAGAGCGTTGTAAGACTTGAGAAGAAGAAGGCGAAGAGTTATAAATGTCAAAACTATTTAACTCCTCCTCCAGCTCGACAATTTGAGAATGATCACTTGAGGAAGATTTTCTGTTTGATCCACCTCCACTCCCTTCATAATCATCATTGTCCTCTGTAGCAGCGTTGGAGTAATTGTCTTCGCTGTCATCGCCATTAAAATTTTTGCTATCCCATTGCTTAGAAGTAAATGCGGCTCTAGAAATGTTGCGGTCATTAGATTGTGGATGTGCCATCATAAATCCAGGCAATGAAGACGAATATGGAATAGACCACGTTGGATAGCCCAGAAGGTCTTCTACTCCCTCAATAATGCCTGTATACACCTTGTTCGCAAAATCCTTTCCCTTGCCTCCAGCGTCATTCACTTTTGAACTATCCGACATCATTAACTCATCATCATCGTCATTCACAGGAAATGTTTCGCTTGAGAGGAAGAGCCTAAGAGCTCGAGATCGGCAAACGTCTTTCATCTTGAGTAAATTTTGTAAATATCTCTCCAATCCTTTTTTCCGTTCGTCTGCAAGATTCTTTACTTGTAAATGTTGAAATTTCAAAACAATCTTCTTCTTGGGGAGCTGTAGCTGTCTAACCTTTGGAAAATGCTTAATCAGAAAGCGGTGCAATCTGAAAAACTGGCTGTACCTTCGAGCGACAACCCATCCTGCAGTTACTCTAGATTCTTCCGGGTTTTGATTGCTATTATCTGTTTGTGGATTAACAGGAGTGGTAGATGCTGCAGGAATCGATGTGCTTAGTTTCTGTACCTCAATGAGATATAGTGTAAACGTTTGTTTGGGATTATTAGACTCTTGTGCCTGAACATAACCTTGAATGCGCACTCTGGATTTTCCAAAAAGCGAGTTGTCATTCTCCTGAATAATGTACTGTTGTTTCTGTAGTTCCTTGAAATATATCTCTTTTGACAAGCTGTCATTTGATTTCTTTAGAATTCGTAAATCAGAGGTGTTATTTGTCAACTCGGCTTTTCGAAGTAGGAATTGCAAGACCTGCTGCTGCTGGCACAAGACGTCTATGTCATTATTCAACTTTTGAATCCTTTCGGTGAGACCCAGATCTCCAGGAGCAGCAAAAACAGTCTCTATATCGTCCTCTCGTTCTTTGTCATCAGAATTTTTATGTACAATCTTTTCTTTATCCTCCCCGCTAGGTAACGAAGAAATGGAACCACCCAGATTTTTTGATTCGTGAATTGAATCAATTTCCGAGTCACTGGAATCAAATAGTCTTGCAGATCTTCCCAGTGGCGGAGAAGTAAGGCCAGTGTGCGATGATGAGGAAGGAATGTCATCGAATAACTGCGCACTTGAAGATGCTTGCTGGCTAAGACCGAATAATTCACTATGAGAGGAAGAACTTTCGCCCTTGAATTCAAAGGGGCTCGATGGTCTGGAATGGAAGCCACTTGTTTTATTTAATCCTGATCTTTCGAGATCACTATCACCCTCCGCGGTCAATATTGTAGAAGACATGGTAGAAGATGGGTGCATTAAATCATTTAGAGCTTCTTCAACAGCTCTTGTGACATCGTTTTCCTCCTCCACTTCCATAGTCCTTTCGTCATCCTGGTCCTCGTATGTATCAACATTATCTAACCAAGTTTCATCAAACGTAGGGTTCACTGCCAAAGATCTTTGCAACTCAATATCGAAATCGTTGGATTCCCCAATAGTATCCATTTGTAAGTTATCCACAGTATCATGTTTCCCTTGAATTTGACCTAGTTGCGTTTGGCGTTGTCCAAGGTTCTCAGACGCTAAATACTTTAAAAAAAAATCAGACTTTTTGAAGGCCGGCAAATCTTTCTTTTCAATTCTCTGAAAAACTTCGGATTGCAATCTTAGAACAGACTTTCGCGCTTTTGTGTACTTTTCCAGGTACAAATGGTCGTAATCCCTTCCATCTGGTGCTGATGCTATCTCTAGGAACTGTTGAACCCTTTCCATGCAATCCAGAGAAATATGTAGACTTCTGCGGTTCTTGTCATTATCAAAATAGTGCTTATAGATCTGACTGATGTCCTCAGGTCCGCTTCCTAGATCTGTTCGTAAAGCCGACTTTCCAGATCCCGGGCCAGTGTTGACGCCATTACTACTGTTGATATCATCAAAGCTCTGGTCATCATCATCGTCATCATCTGGCGTTGCGTCCTCTAAAGGATCTTTGATTCCATTAACAACCAACCAAAATTGCAGCAAAACGGTTCTCTTTCTCATCTCCATAAACTCCATGAAAAATGAAAACGATGAAGGGTCATTTAAGATATCTCTTAATGTTGCATCTTCTCTGGGATCATGTTCTAAGAACTGGGATATACTTCTTTTCCCAGGCTTTTTGTTCCTGGAACGTTTCGGGTTGTATGAAGCTAACGTAGTGGATTGATCGCTAATATTCGGCACTTTTTTGAACTTTTCAGTATCGGGCTGATTCTTAGAGTCTTGGGAAGCGCTTGAGTCTAGACCTACTATACGCTTTCCCAATAACTGCTTGAGAGAGCCCAACCGGGAGATATAAATTGTGTTTTTGTCTGCCTTTTTTTTCTTTTCTTTTTCATCTTCGCTTGCATCCAATGCTGCTTCCCTTAGTCTTCTCTCTTTTAAAGCTCTCTTCAAATGAAAAGATATATAATATCTCGCTTGCTTTGCCTCGGCTACACTAGTGCATTGCGAAATCTCTTTTGCCAACTCTTCAAAAGCGACGCTAGACTCTTTGCTTCTTGCGTGACTTAAAGCTTGAAGCTTTTCTAAATCAATGTGTTTTCTCAAAATTAATGAGCTTTTGGATTGTAATGATTTTGCAGAAGAATTCATTAAAGCCCCAGGAACGCCTGCGTGTTTATCCAGTGCGGCTCTTAGCTTCAGCACCTGAACACGGTCCCTCAAAGTATTCCCAGCTATTTTGGATATCTGTAAGTTCCAAAAGTCCGGGTCCGAAAGCATTGACAAAGTAGGCATCAACACAGAGCTGCAAAGGATTTCTCGAACTAAAATGCTAACAACTTTAGAATTGGAATCATACTTTGGCAGCAACAGAGGAATGATCCCGCTGATTTTTCGGGATATCCATCTTTTTCTATAGATCATGAAATTAACATTCTTGAGAGTTATTGCAGAGTGTAGCTTTCCCCGGTTGTAATTTAGAGCAATCGCATAATCAAGTTCGCTTGACTCGGTCAATTTACCAAACGTTCTTGTTGAGTATCTTGTCTTGGTATCAGCATTCACAAATTCGGTAAAATGATTTTGAATAATGGGCAGGAGTTTGAAAATCACCAGATGTGCCAGATCAGCAGCTTCAAGCCTCTGTTTCAAGTTAACAATTGCAACCTGAATGGTATTTTTCAGCTCATTCGTGAATCTTGTATCTGGATTTGGAGGTTGTGATATTTTCAGGTACCAAGACTCGACAAAGTCCCTGATCGCCAGATCAATGATCTGATCCAGAGTATCTGAAATGACAAATGACTGAGGAAATATTGGCTCTCCAAAGTCAGATTCAGGCGACCTTGATTCTTGGGAATTGGTGCTAGTCTTTCTAGATTTCTCAAATTGTTCTACCTCTTCCCTCCAGCTTTCTGAGCTTACAAATTTAAATGGCTTGAAAACATGTTTTAAACCTAGCTTGTTCGGATCATTCAGTTTTGTTGAAGGGTTTGCCATAATGCAGTAGTAAACATATGCTGCCACTGTAATAAGTGATCCGGTAGATATTAGTGCCAGTACTAATAAGAGCTTTCCTAGTAGAGTATAGATGGTGTACCAAATCATGGAAGCGAATATTACTAGCAATACTGTAGCAGTCACCGCAAACTTATTCTCTTCGGATTCTGGTTTGCTTTTTGGCACAATACTCTCAATTTCCGCATTTTTGTTACTACTCCTTGTAGAGGGTTTGAATGAAGTTTGGCTATTCTTAGAGGATCGCATTGCGGTCAGATCCTCTAAATTTTGGTTTTTGTCAACAATCTTCGATTCTCAGGAGCGTTCTCCCTATTCTGATTTGGGTAGCAATGTTTCGGACTTTCCCAGTGGTTTTCTCAAAGCAAAAGAAGGGTTAGGGTGCATCCATATGAACCGTATGCTGTTGAGAGCGGGCTTTTCTTCGGTGCCCAGTGTTGTGCGTTGAAGCAGCTGATGACGGCGATGGTGTGAAATGGAGACCTCACTAGGGAATTCTGATGATCTGTGGGGATTACACCCGAACACCCATACACATTCTGGGGGAGTTTTCTAGAGAAGATCAATCTCATCTCGAACTGATACACAAATCTCGGGCTTTCTGTTTAATTGCTTTGATCGGTCGAAGATAGAAGATTCTGGCTGCACCGTCTATGTCTGTGGAAGAAGGGGTCATTCCGTGACAGCAGAAAAGAATCATCCTGTTATTTAAGACTTCTGCACGCCTACATAACGCTTTGAAGTACGCCTTTTGTGTCTTTGTTGACTAGTCGGCTAGACCCGTCTTGATCTAATAGAACAAAGTGTCTATATATTAGACGAAGGAGCTAGTTTGAATCCAAAGAAAAGAAGATACTGCGACAACTGGTTCCTGCACTAAGAGCATCGAATTTATGATACATGCACCCGGGCCTCGCCAGCCACCAAAAGTCATCCGCCGACCCTCTTATTTAAATCAGAGATCTCCATAAATCCATAGGATTTGTACCAACAACGCACCCAAAACCTTAACACTCTTAAAACAAAAATAAGCACGATGAAATTCAGTAGATGGGCACTTTTGTCTTACTGTTACGTTCCTGTTCTGTCCGGTGTGATCCCTCAAAATATCCTGAAACACCAAGAAGTTGAAGATTTGGTTCCTAGTCCTACGCTGGCTCCAACAGCAACAACTGTTGTTGGACCCCCAAAGGTGTTTACAATTGCAACACACGAAGACGGCAGTATTGAGACGATAGTAGCTACTAATTCTCAACCCCAAGCTAGCCCAGTGACGACTCCTCCTGCGCTCAAGAAAAGAGAGGAGGGCGATTCTATAGTCGAAGAAGAGATTGGCGCTATTAATAGCCAGGTGGATCTGGAGAAGCGAATATTTGCACTTATCACCGATTCCTCGAAAGGAATAGTCCCTATTCTTATTAAAGAAGGAACAACTTACACGATCTCAAAGAACTTTGCAGAGCCTACTGTGCTCAGCACAGAACGACCTCACTCTACGCTTGTTAGTTCTTATTTACTACAGACATTAACCTGAAAGCACGGGACCAGCAGGAGCACAACATAAAAACCTATTTTTGGAAATTTGATTAGAAAGGAGATTTTTGATGGGCTAGGCACTTTTGAAATAGGAAAATAAATGTTCTTGTGGTCTCTGTTTTTGCAAGCGCTCTGAAAGCGTCATTTTTTGTTTTTCTCTGGTCCTAGAGGACTAAATCTCCTTAATTGGATACTCTATTAGCAATATTAGTTTTGGTTATTTAGATTTTGCAAGCTTGGTTATGTATTTCGCTAATTCTCATTGATTTTCCACCTTAGTTTTGAATTATGGATAGGAGAAACTTGGCGAACAAGGGGCTGTTTGCTTGCCAGCCAATGAACACCATAAACCTAACCAGAGTAGAAACCTGAACGTTCCAACTCAGATCTCCATAGAGAATCGAATTAAAATCAAAATGATGGCAGTTCCAGACACGGAAAAACGTAATTCCAAGGGGCTCCTTTCTTATGTGAAACTTCCAGGATGCTCATCTCCAATATGTTCCCCGTATTTTTCATGACCACACTCCACAAAGTAGCAAATTCAGAATTCACCAAGAGGATGAGCGGATCATTACAAAATGATTTTAAACATAATCACTACTCCTCTTTAATTGATAATCGTTTCAACTAACTGCCATGTTTCGAACTGGCCAAGGAGTCCAACCCAGTTTGAAGGTCATCTTTGTCCCATTTGAAACCTTACAGTTGTTTCCCATTCATTATAAAGAGCGATAAATAGGAAGTCAATTCCAAAATCTTTTCATCATTAACTTCAGCTTTCCAATTCTATCTCACATTTCCAGTTGGCTAAACATTTCAGATATGAGATTCCTGAATATTGCGTTTTTATCTTTTTTTTCCATTTCTGTGCTCTCAGCAACGATCCCAACAAGGGTCTTGGATGAAGTTAGTGATGACATTGACATTGAAGAAAGAGATGTGACTGCCATTGGAGCAGGCAAATATTTCCAAATCGTCACTGTTGATGGAGAGGAAAGAACAGTGCTTATCAATAAGCGAAGCGAACCTACTGCTGTCACCGCCGTTGGGGAAGGCAAATATTTCCAAATCGTCACTGTTGATGGAGAGGAAAGAACAGTGCTTATCAATAAGCGAAGCGAACCTACTGCTGTCACCGCCGTTGGAGCAGGCAAATATTTCCAAATCGTCACTGTTGATGGAGAGGAAAGAACAGTACTTGTCAATAAGCGAAGCGAACCTACTGCTGTCACCGCCGTTGGGGAAGGCAAATATTTCCAAATCGTCACTGTTGATGGAGAGGAAAGAACAGTGCTTATCAATAAGCGAAGCGAACCTACTGCTGTCACCGCCGTTGGAGCAGGCAAATATTTCCAAATCGTCACTGTTGATGGAGAGGAAAGAACAGTACTTGTCAATAAGCGAAGCGAACCTACTGCTGTCACCGCCGTTGGGGAAGGCAAATATTTCCAAATCGTCACTGTTGATGGAGAGGAAAGAACAGTGCTTATCAATAAGCGAAGCGAACCTACTGCTGTCACCGCCGTTGGGGAAGGCAAATATTTCCAAATCGTCACTGTTGATGGAGAGGAAAGAACAGTGCTTATCAATAAGCGAAGCGAACCTACTGCTGTCACCGCCGTTGGGGAAGGAAAGTACTTCCATGTTGTTACTGTCGATGGACAAGAAAGAACAGTTCTCTATAATGGTCCACTCAATCTTAAAAAGACAACCAAGCCAATTACTACGACTGCTGCTGTCGGAGGTCCAAGATATTTTGAACTGACAACCATTTCTGGTGAAGAAAAAACCATTATGTTTGATGTAAATATCTACTACAATACCAATGACAATGGAGAGATTGAGCCATCCACGACTACAGTTTCTAGACTACTGAAAAGAGATGAACCTCAGGCCACAGAAGCACCAGATTTAGAAGATGAAAATATCAATTTAGCAAAGCGCAGAATTGTTATGGTCACAAATGAATCAGGCAAAACTGTCCCAGTCCTAATCGCAGGCACCCACACTCTTACTATCCCCGTCAACTTTGCAAAACGGGCAGCATATACAGTTGCTCCAGTACGCATTCCAGAAGAAGATGATGATCAATCTAGCGATGAGCCTTCAATTGGCGACCCAGTTGCTTTTGTTTCCTCTGACTCTGGCGAAATTATTCCTGTTCTTATTTATGGCACACAAACAATCACACTAGGAAAAAACTTTAAGAGAGATGCTGTTTCAATTCACACAGTTGCCCAATCCACTAGTCTTGCCCAGTCTTCTCCCGTTCCCAAGGTCAACGAGAAATCCGAGAACTCTGCAGTTTCAATTCGCAGTTTCCCTTTCCTTTTCATTGGTCTTGCTGCTATTCTCGTGCTTCTCTGGTAAAGTTTCTAGCATTTTGAAATTCTGCTGCATTCCTACTTTCTCTATTTTATTTTTGCTTGTTTAGACAATCTTTTAGAATTTGAATCATGCTTATGACTAACGCTCTCTAATGTTTTCTCTTTTACACAAATGAACTTGGTATACAACGCATAAAGCATTTTTTTTTTACTGTTTGGGAGGGAGAAAGTCCATAGGACCAAATCTCATTTTTTCTCCTGTATTTTTACATTCGCTTTTGGTGTCAACTCCATAGACTTAATTTAACATGGCATTCTTTTTTAGTGGATGACACTAAACCCAACTGTAGAAAGAAGGCTGGTTTTGTCTTTAACTATAAAAAACCAAACCTGCTGAGCATACGATTTGCCATATTAGGCAAAAAATCATTATTTAATTTTAAAGCAGTTTTGTTAAAAAAGAAGGAAGAGTTACTATAGTTTTTTTATTCATGGGTTTTCTATCCATAGGTATTTAGTAAATAGAAAGAAAAAAAGACAAACAAAAAAGAAACAACAAAAGAAACAAAGTGCTCAAGTCGCAAAACACAATTTGAGCTCATAATTGTCTATATGTATTTAGCAATAACAACACAAATATTGCGAAACAGAGAGGAACAAAATATAAAAGAAGGGATTAGAAGAAAAAGATAGCATATGTAGTAAATAACAGATCTCTAAGCCCATTTACCAATGACAGACATTATCAGTGCACCACAGGCAACGGCAAAGATATAAAGACACATTCTAGGGAGCGATTTCGTTCTGTGGGGATCATACAAAAAGTCATAAGCCAAAAGTTCCACAACACCAGAGTAAACCAAAATTCCTCCGGATATAGCATCTAGAACACCTGTCACAACGGTCGTCTTGTAAGAAGAAGAGCTATAGCTGTGTCTTACACCGAGGCCGATAGCCATGGCCACGGGAGTTGCGAGTGCGTATCCAATACAGAGGAGGATTGGGAACCAACCTCTAAGTCTTTTTGGCATTCCGATTCCAGACAGACGAGCTCCAAGTCCTAGACCTTCGAAAGACTGGTGGAAAATAATTGCAACATAGAGAGTTTTAAAGTCGTCCTTAGTAACGCCAAGATCTAGACCAATCATGATGGAATGGAAGATGATTCCAAATTCCAGAATAAGGAAAGCGCTGATCTCTCGGTGGAACTCGATGACTGAAGTTGTTTCCTCCTTCACAGTGAAATCCTCTTTGTCTACTGGTTGAGGACTCTCGTTACCTGTCGATGGATTCTGATCCACCACGGTGATGCTATTAGGATCCTCCTTGGTTGTGGTAAATGACGAGAGCAGTTCTCCACCGTGGTTATGGGAAATATCAATTCCATACTTGTGCTCAACAAAAACATTTGAGAAAACGTGGACCAAGAAAATAAGGAAAAGCGAGCTGAGAATGATGGCTCCGGCAAAGGGGTAGCCTGCCCAGTTACCAGTGTTCCCCACACAGGACAGTAGACCGATAGACTCATACGCAGGGTCGATAAGATGGATAAAAGCTGTGGCCACGATGACACCTGTACCAAAATACTTTGCGAGCAAATAAGCCACAGTGGGGATCCTCAACCTCTTGTAGTACTTTGCGACGACAGGGAAGATCGTGAAGACGAAGGAGACGATGAAAATGACAAAAACAGCACCGATTCTCTCGTTCAACTGTCCGTCGTAATTATCAGCGTCGTCGAAAATGCCCTGCAAGGTGCAGATCTTCCACACCTCGTCAACTGACTCATCTGCCAGTGTCACTTCAGCTGGGTCCCATCTGTTGATGTATTCCTGACTTGGCATTGCTAATGGACTTCACACACACTATATCAAAAAGAATTGAGAGAAAAAATTAAAACCAATAGAGGAATTCAAATTCAGGAACAGAGTAATTAATAGTGGCCCAAATAGGCAGAGATTCTGTGTGGGAGAGGAGATGATTTGGGATAAGAGTTAGGAATCCTCATTTTATATGTTTTTTGTGTGTGTGTTTTCCATGCTGCATCTTTTTCAAAGTTGTGTCCAAAACAGAGCCAGGTGGGCAAAAATAAGCTAACTCTCCTATTTCGTGCTTCGGATACCGTCCGTCGACTCAGAGGCTGGAAAGAAAGAGGTTTGATAATATGCTCATATCCACCTTTCTACCTTGTTCCGTCTTGGCCCGGTGCTGCATTGCTCTGGGGCCCGAACCTTGAAGGTTGGAGTGTGGTGCACCCTGCATATAGAGCCAGATCGCCCGGGACGGAATGCTTTTTGGGCCCTGTCCTGGGAGCAAAGCGGAAGAATACCAAGCAATAAAATAAGTTATCTGATAAATCTAACCCTCTATTTTAGGCCCAATCTTTAACATTAAGACAATTGACAGCCGGTCATGATTCAAAGTTTGGTCAAGGTTTCGGGTCCCCCAAGGAGCCCTGAAGCTATTATTTTGCTCAGCTTCCAAAGTAGTAGTCGTAGTGGTCCCTGCTTTCGGTCCAGCAGGACCCTAGATTTTTGCGGCCTTGAGGCCCCAGAAAAGCTTTCTTGTTCCATTCTATTTCAAGTACGGCAAATCCCTTTTCGCATTTATTACTTTTAATGTGAGCTTACTGGACTTAGAATTTCCGTAATATTATTTTTTAGATATAGGACGCCAAGATGCCAAGCTGGTACGGATTTCTTCTGGTTTGTGTGTCCGGGATATGGGCAGAGAGAGGTAAGGCAAAAGTGGATATCAGTACCAGCCATAATTTGGTTTTCGTAAATGTTTGCAGTGGAACTGTCTGTTCAATCTAAAAGAAAAACTTGGCAGATTACAATCAATCAAATACTCCCGATTTTATTTAATAAAGTCTTGATCAAATTAATTTACCAAATGCACAAGTCGAACAACTCCATCAAGCCAAGACTTTTGCTGTATCATAAAAAGTAAAAAACAACACAGAACGGGGGCTTTCTCAGATACATCAATATTGAAGAGACACAAGACATTCGAAAATTTCTTAAAACTCTGTAAATAGATCGACCTCGCATTCCAGTTTATCAATAAGAACTTCTAGATCATTTACCATATTCCGAAGTGAAGACCGCTTTCTATCTACAGTGTTCAGATCAAAACTGGAAACAAAAGTAACGGCTTTTTTCTCTCTAGTGTATATTCGTTTAGATCCAGCATAGTAGCTTGAATCATAAAAATCCATTAGCTTCGTGACTAGTGCCTTCCAGGAGACCAGATCGTTCAATGTGACCCGGGAGGACGGATCTAATTGTGAATCTAAGCCTTCTTGTAGCTTTGCCTCTTCTTCAAAATATTCGTCACCATCAGGCGATTGCGGGGGTTCATTTTCGATTTGGTACGTCTTCCCTGCGAGTATTTGACAAAGCCTTTCCATGTCCTCTGTACCAATCGTAAAGTGATGCCTTGTCATGATGATCTGGATCCCCAATATTCTCTGTCTTTCTAGAATTCGCATATACTGTCGGATAAGCTCATCGGGGTCTTCATTTAGTTGTGCAGTCTCCTGTTTTTTGCTGTTTTGCTCGATCCGCAATTTTAGGTTCTCCAGCTTTTCCACTGTGCTGTTTTTCTGTTGTATTGCCTCAGCCAACTTCATCACTTTCTCTCTTTGCTTCCACGATATAGAGGTTTGGATAAGGACGCAGGGGGATTAGAGAGAGAAAAAAACAGTTAAAAAAAATGGAAAAGGGATGTTATTTGTCTTTGGGTCTGCTTTTTTTGAGTATTTTTGGAAACATGGAGAGGTGGTCGTAATTTGACTCATTTTGGCCATAATTATCTATTGATCTTATCATCTCATCTCCCATCACCGGATGCCGCAGCTGGTATCCCCTCGTACTTGCTTAGCCTTGCCCAAGTCCTTGCTGTCGCTGCCGCTCTTTTGGCTCATCGTGAGACAGCTGGGGCTAAGCGGTGTGTCAAACGAAGGGCCAAGACTGGGCTTGAATGACATCTCCTGGGCAAGGACGCTTAACCTGGCCGGGGAACAACTTCGGCTTTAACACTGTATAAGGTTCGTCCATACACCGTTTTATAGAGATGGAGCAATCCCTCACGACAGAGCTCACGATCTGATTGTCTGTGGCGTTTCTTTTAGTGTCCATTCCAAGCGCCACTTGAAAGGGACTAGATGTGTATAGGGGCTAGTCCAGAATGGGAATCAGTGCCAACCACCGATCACCGAATTCGATCTCATCGCCAGCATTGATCATTAAGTCAATAAAAGCAACTTTGTAGATTGTCGGCTAGTTGTCGCTTTTTTTTTGTTGAACTGAATTGAAAATATCACCACTTGAACAAGTTGTCTGTAGAACACAAAAAACCCTAAATATCGATTCCGTCTGTGGCATCAGTGTTTGGAATACCTTGCTCCACACAACAGCTTCAGGAAAACGTCAAAGTCCAAACAGCGAACAGTAAGAAAAGAGCTCTACACGCCCTTTATCACATTACCGATTGTTTATATTTGTGAAGCGTTCCAATTGTTTTGAAATCAAAACAATCCATATGGATACCTCCAATGACCATTGAAAATCAAACTAAGCCAATTGAGTTGTTTGAGTTATATGATTGTTGTGTTGGCATAGTTTAGGTAGAGAATGAAAAAGGCTGGAATCCAGGTGAAGTTCTGCGTAAACCTGGCCAATTAAACACAGAAGGCAAAGTATTTAAGTCCTGTCAAAGGGGTTTCATGTTCTGTCTTATGATTCTTTTAAAATAGTGACGATTTTGTAACTGATTTATCTCACCGACGAGACTGGAATGCCTCCTTCATTTACAAAGGTGTTCCTGTTACGGAAGCTGGCTTTCAAATGATTGTTAGACAGACTTGGTTCTACAGTGTCCGATAGTGGTTTTATAACAAGTTAATACTTGGATAGATGCTCTTTTGTGTTTATCTGAAAAGGAGCAATATAGTCTTGTAATACTAGATGGCCATCTTTCTCATATATCAAACAATGTGACTGGAAAATCATTTTTTTCAATTAGGTTACACTGTTATGTTTCTCTTCTAATATGACAAATATAATTTAACCATTCTATAGGTCTATGTTTTGGGACAGCTACCTTTATAGAAGTAGAACCCACTACAATTTTATGGGTGCAACTACTCCTTTTAAAGGATTTTTTATTCAAACACACATGGACCTTTGAAATCATTCATATAGTTTAAAAATGGATATAGACCACCATAGGGGAATATTAAGGATGTTGAGCTACTTCATTAAGTTATGACTTTTCAATTGCAATTGACGAATCAATAAGCAATTTCATCACAATTTGGAACAAGAAGAAGCCCCTAAATGAAAAAGCCAAAGAGCCAGAATAACATGATTATTTATTTCAAAAACATTGGACCAAAAAATTCATTGGTTGAAAGAGAGGGGGAGGTTTTGATAAGAGATATGGAGAATTTGCGTGGCGAGTGACAGCTGTTGTAGGGTGAACCTTTGAAGGGCCACAAACACATAGCAACCAACGCCCTGTAATTTGTCAACGTGCCTAAAGCCGCAAGACTTGATAACCCGCCGTTCCAACGCGAGTTAGGATGACATTCTTCATTTCCCAGTTCCAGAGGAAGGACACCTTTTAATTGAGTTTGAGCAAGTTCCTACACAGGGGAGATGGTTTGCTTTTTACAATTGTATTTAGTTTATTGAATCCAATACTATTATTGCAAACAATTTCATTATGCTACAAAGTATAGGCGTTTATCAAGGTTTACTTTCGATCTTGGTGATTGGCGATATGTATTGAGCCTTTATAATATTGGGAACCAGAAGAACGTGCTCAAGAAGGAAAACTAGGTTGGTTTAGAAAAAACCTACGCAAACCTATGCAAGATTGGCTAGTATAATGCGACAAACTGAAACTTTTGTTATTGCTATGAAAAATAAAATGAACACCCTAGATTCAAACCAAGAGCTGGCACAAAACTCAAATTAATTATACCAAAACCGAAACCAAAGCCAAATAAAAAACAACAACGAACAAATAAAAAAAAAACGCCAAATGATTCCAATTTATAACAAGATATTAGTCAGGAGCAATAGCAAGTATAACAACAAGATGGATGCAAAATGGAATTGGGGAGTAGTCGATGTGCTTTCTTCCACACTTTCTGCCCCTTACACATAAAAAGAAATGAAAGATTAACGGTCGGCTTTAGAGACTATTGTACAATTCTGTAAACAGCTCTCTTGTATTTGTGTTTGGATCAGCAAATGTCTTGTGATGACGATCATGATGATCATAGAGTTCGGCAGAACCTTCCGAGCTGAGACTCATGCTTCGTTCTCTGGCCATATTGATCGAGCTAGCTAGAGTAGAGAGTCCATCAGCCTGAGACATTTGCGAGTGAGCATATGAGGAAGGAGGCGAGAGTGGGTCTTGAGAGCCCACAAGGGGGAGGACCTCAACATGAGACCTAGGCTGAGCGTGGGAGTGGGAAGGGGGAAGCGTGAAAGGTTCAGGCTGGACGTATGAATAAGCAGCGTCTGAGAAAGCAGAAGTGTGATCGTCAACAGCGGCGTTAACAGGATATGGATTGAAAGGGTTGTCCTCTGGTGTCAGAGTGAGGAACTTCATGGTCTGGGGTTCTTCTTTCTCAGGCTCTTCTTCTTCTTCAACGGGGTCCATATCGGTCATTGTCAAGAATATCATGCCATTTGCAGATGGGTTCGAGTAGCCGCGCAGGGACTGGTACTTGGATGACTTGGAGGCTAAGTCAGCAGGATGTGGGACTGTAAAAGACATCTTATGTTTAGTATTGAAAAGGAGGAGGCGTGTTTGATGGTTTGTTTCGATGAAGGCGAGAAGAATGGCAGAGTCGTGAATATTTATACCCGTCCCCAGAGATAAAAATTAGTTTTGTGGGGGAACAAACCCAAATCGCAAAAATATTCGGTCACGGAGATCGCTTTAGGCCCGCGCCAATCGGAGCGCGGCGGTGCTTCTAACTGAATAATTGCAAAAATCCGGGGAAAGTAGGAAAATTTCATGCGAAACGGCAGCGAACACACAATAGCCTTTCCTTCCATCGCAATAGACATAAAGTCAAGCAAGAGTCTCGAGATTGCGAGAGAGATGAGATGATGGATCACGCCATCTCGTTATCTTGTCGCCTCTTCCTTTCTTGTCCACGTTGGTCCTGGGGCCATTCATTCATCATCTACTGTATTCTTCTATCTTCCTCTATCTACTCTCTAACTGTATAAATAAAGACTCACGCAGTCCACACGTATTATCGCTTCCTTCCAACAGCAAAACAAAACAAAAAAAAAATAGCAACAAAAAAAAATAACTCATGAAGCGTGAGAATGCGAATCGTGTCTGCTTCTAATCTCGGCCTCCGAGCCAAGATCGGACTCCAAGTCCGAATCCAAATCGCTCAAAGTCTCCAGTTCAACCTCCACAGTCACATTTTTAAGCCCACAAACGTCCTTGTAAAGCTTTTCTTTCACGTACTTTGAAATCCTTACCATGTCCTTCGCAGTAAGCACGTTTTCCCATGCTCCCTGGCCTGTAGCACCTCCCACTTCTCTGAGAGGAGGCCACGGCTGAATACAAAGAACAATGTTGGATATAATGTTGGGACCAGAGGCAAAAACGTTTAGATCTTTGACGCTTACACTGGCTACGCTTTTGGGAAGCAAGGACTTTTTCCCGTTCCTGTCTCTGCCATTAACCTCTCTGTAGGTCTCTTCCGCGCCTTCATCATGTGCAGATCTTCTCCCTCCAGTAGCCTCAAACAAACAATTGGAAACTGCCTGATATCTCTCATCTTCCTGGTCCAATGCCCTATCAGTAATCTCTTTGTACGAATTTCGGAGACCGTTAAAACCGGCCTTTACAACAAGACCCGAGACGGCAAGACCTCCTAGCGAGTCCAACCAGAGTGCATTGAAAAAGTAGCTCGTGGAAATTGTCAGTAGCGCAACAACGCCTGTCATGCCGTCCATTCGGTGGTGCCATGCGTTGGCAACGAGAATACCCGATCGGTGTAGTTTTCCCACTTTGAGTGTCTTGCGAAACAAAAGCTCCTTAACGACGATAGAGAGCAGCGCTATCCAGACTGCATTTATGTCAAGTAAAGAGTTGTCCTGATTATGATCGTGATGTCCATGCTCATGCTCATGATTGTGTCCGTGGTTGTGCTCGTGGTGGCCATGATCATGATCATGATCATGATGAGAGTGCGAATGGAAAACACTACCGACGGCGTTGACAAAGCTCTCTGGCAATAATCCGCTTGAAAACATATTCAAAGCCGAAATCAGACTGTTGAGTCCGATACCAATACCCGCAAACAGTAACCCTCCAGAAACAATGAACGCGCCTATACACTCAACTTTGCCATATCCAAAGGGGTAGAACCTAGATTTTGACCTGTTCTGTCCTTCACGTTCATCGCCATTGTTCTCCGAAAAAGACGTCTCTTTTAAGGCATTGGACGAAATGTAAACTGTACAAAGAGTGAGAATGTCCGAGAAGCAATCGGAAATGGTGTGAATTGAGTCCGCTATTAACACTTTGGAGTGGAACCAAATACCACCTAATCCCTTCACCAGCGATAAAACGATGTTTGTCGTGAGTCCCAGCCATGCAATATTCCGGACCGACCTGTTACGTGTCAATTCTCTCACCAGGTTTGGATCTCTTGAAGCATGGCTGTGATTGTGACCATGTCCGTGACTGTGGAAATCAGCACGTGTGAAATCAGAATGCGAATGGGTGTGCGAGTGTAATTGTGTGTTGACACCGGTGCTAGTACTGCTAGATTCGCCGGTGGAGATTTCAGCTTTACTTTTGGAAGACTCGTCAGAAGAGGGTGCTGTGGTTGAAAATTTTCGAGAACGGGCTTTACGGCTCATGGCGTTGGAGATTGTGTTG
Organism: Alloascoidea africana; assembly: GCA_030581615.1. Lineage (NCBI taxonomy): Eukaryota > Fungi > Ascomycota > Alloascoideomycetes > Alloascoideales > Alloascoideaceae > Alloascoidea > Alloascoidea africana. The sequence continues at coordinate 351,251 of JAKTTT010000012.1, forward strand.
GTGGGAGTGGGAGTGGTAAAGGTGATTGGGGACATCGTGATACAGTTTTTCAGTCCAGCCTCCGAGGTCGCTGTTCTGGAGCAAGTGTGATAAGCAAAAACATGAGCCCTCAGCATAAGACAGCTCGATTTGTTCCAAAAAACATTTACCCTGGCCATCTTTGAGAATGTTTTAGGCCTTGCTATCATGCCACAGCTGCCTGAGGGTATTCCTGGCCTTGGTTGTAAGCGTTTTGGGTCTGTCGTAGACATAGACCTTATACTTATGCCTGGGGCATTTCGACTTGACTCTCCTAGCTCTGTTCCTAGATCACTGTACGGGTTGAAGAATTCTTCCCGGGTACTATTCGTGAAGTGAGAGGTGTTGGTTATAGGCAAGAGCTCGAACAGCCTCGCTGGGTTCTTGCGCCTTAGTTTCGGCCGTAATCGGACTATACAGGTGGACACTTTCATCTTGACTCTTTCCCTTACCGAGTTTAGACAAACCAGTCAAGGGCGAAGAACCAGACGGTATTTGTAAGTCGTTGAGGGACACTGATGGGTTAGGCTTGGGGTAGTAGGTTTAGGCAGGGCAAATAGGTTATGAGCATACCCAAAACAGAAAAAGGAAAAAAATAGAGAAAGGTGATCTGACTTTTTCCTTCCTTCGTCACTTCCTTGTTTAAGCTTGCAAATCTGGTAGATGGACCAACTAACTAAACAAATTCCGGTACGTAATAAAGTAGAGAATTTGGGAGCACGAGAGAAGAAGAGAGAGAAAGAAAGAGATTAGGCGAGAATTAAATATTATCCGAAAAGAAATTGTATTACCGACTCGCTTTATAGTGATCTGCTGTAATTTCTTTCCCTGTTCGTTCGCTATGTTCTGATAGTTACAGTTGTAGTTTTTTTTGTCTCAGATATCATCTTTTTTCTTGTTTTTTTTCCTTGTCTGTGCTCATCTCCTGTTCTTGTTATGGTCATCACATCCCAGTTTGGTTTGACCTGGTGAGGGATGGGCGTGCGTGGGGAGATTTAGACAGCGATAACAGGAGAGTGCCAAACACACACAAAAACAGGAATGAAAAATATTTCATCATCATCCTATACGCTTACTCTCAAAAAGAGCTCTCATATGGGTGATGAGCAGAAGGAAAAAAGTTACAAGAACGCACTGATATTGGGGTGCTCAGAATGGAAATAAGCATCGTGGTTTCTGGAGAAGAACGCTGGTGAAAAACGAAAGGGCACGCATTTGTCATAGTGCTTCCAAACCCCTCGTTTTCAAGTTGAATTGAACTGAGATTCATGGCTGAAGGAATAAAAGCTTCAAGAGACTTTATTTTCTTTTTGGTATGAGCAATGAGACTGGCGAGGAAGATGAGTTCAGGGTCTAGCGATTCTGAGTCTATTGGTGTACCTGCCAAAACCCTGATGCATGGGAACGAAGATGAGGGATAAGGGTAGATGATGAGCTCATTTCAGGATATGGCGTTGATTATTTCAAACAAAAAGAGAGTGCTCAATCGTGTGAAGGTAAAGAAGGCGAGAAGTCATGCTATATACAAGCGCACAGGTCTTTTTGAACTCGGAATTGTCATTACCTCGGACTCTTTCAAACAGTCTAACTCCCATTCTTTGAACAACAAAGAATACTGGACGTTTTGCAAATGGAAGGTTCCCGAGTCGGGCAATTCAGGTAATGAACAAGAGCGCCGAGCCAGGACAGGTGCAGCCTGATAAAAGCATATTCAGCCTAACGGCATAACCGGCATCCTTCGATAAATGCTTTCTTGCTCCCAGTATCCAGGATTTGATGACTTGGGAATTGAAAGATTTGTGTAAAATTGAAATGCCAATTGTGCGTGTTGGGCGGCTAAACGTTGATCTGAACTCACTCGGAACTAAACTTTGCTATGCTTTCCTCATCAAAAGTGCTATCGCTTTAATCTTTTGACTCATCAATTCTCTCATTTAGAAGTATAAAAGACGGTTCACCAGTTCTTAGTTTCTGTTAATCTTCATCAGTAAAGCAAAGTAAAGCAGAAACAGAAAGCATTCAGTCAAAATGAGCACCGCTACAGTTGTTATCCGTCCAATCGAACCCAAAGATAAGGAAGAATGGGTCCATTTCTGGGCCGGTCCTGGTGGATATTTGGATTTCTATAATTCCCAGGCCCTAGTCTCATCAGAGGTAACAGAGACTACATTTGCCCGTTTCTTTGACGAAAACGAACCGGTATGGGCCGCGGTTGCAGTCTCCCCAGACACAAACAAGGTAGTTGGGTTTGTAACATTCCTCCAACATCGCTCAACCTGGAGCATCGAAGACGAAATTTACCTAAGCGATCTCTATGTATCGCCCGATGTAAGATTGGGAGGAATCGGTCGCAAGTTGATTGAATACGTCTACGATTTTGGCCGCAAAAGAGGAAACGTGGGGAAAGTCTACTGGAAGACCCAGACCCATAACCATAGAGCTCAATTGCTCTACACCAAAGTTGGCGTTTTTGATGGGTTTGTCACTTACAAGAACCCTGGGGATCATTTGTAAGATGTCAATGCAAACGATGTGTTGAGCTACTACCGATATAGAAAATGCTATATACATGTCAAAAATAAGAGGAAAAAGTAGCCAAATTCAATAAATGATTCCATGTTCCTCTAATTCTCAATCTTTCTTTCCCAATGCTACAAAGTACATTTCTTTCGATTCTGATCGGGATGATTCTGGTTTTACCCTTAAAACCCGTTCAAAATGCTCTTTCAAAGTAGTCTCTAAATTCTGGTCTTCCCTGCCTGTGTAAAACTTGCAAACAAACTTTCCCTGTTGTGGCTTTAACAATTCTAGTGCTAGAACTAAGGCAGCATCACAAAGGTCCTATAGAATACCCGGGTTTATCTATTAGCCACTCACGCAGTATTAGTAGTTCAGAAATGAGCAATACTTACCATGCTTTTCAAATGGTCCCTAATTGGTATCCCCGTAGTGTTTGCCAACCTATTACAGTTCATTTAGAAAGTGCACTTTCATACTTTCAATGGCAATAAAAATTCGTACATATCACTTATGACAAGATCCAAAGGATATCGAGTTGTGTCTAGATTGCTCGTATCGTCATTACTCCGGATTAAACTGCCGTTTTCGGACATGAATTCTTTACTGGTGGCTGAAGTAGATAATCCCTCAATCATCAAAGGCTGTCCCAGCGGCGTATTGAAAAATTGCTTAATTTTAGTGTGGGTATCTATTGAGAGAATATCGCCAACCAAGGCAGAGGCTCCTAGCGGAGGAGAAGCACGGAGGATATCAACCCCCAGAATTCGTCCGTTTGGCCTCGTCAGCTCAACAGCAACTTGAGTCCATGCCCCTGGTGCAAATCCCTTACCCTAGTTAGCAATTCGCTCAAGTGAATTGGCGAGGATTAAGCTCCATTTCCAAAGCTTGCAACCAAAACCGAATAACAGGTAACATACGAGATCCAACACATTCATTCCTTTTCTCAACAACTTGTACTTTTCATTCAACTGGATCAGCTTAAATGCGGCCCTGGACCTGTAATTCAAACTTTTGGCGTCTCTGGAGTACTGGTCATGATGAGATCTGTCTATCCAGCGAGAAGATGATCCACTTTTCCTCTTCTTTTGCTTCTGTGAGCTCATATTCCGCCGTGACACTACAAGCTTCTCGATCTCATTGCTACATCTACCGCTCCACAGTGGAAAACGAGCCCCAGATCTTAACATTAATCTATCAATGGTTTGACAAATTGGGTGGACCTGATTTAGGCTCACATGCGAATGGCTGTTACCCGGAACCGACTCATCTAGTCAGACCCTGGTGTCGTCCCCCAAATTTTTCAGATCAGTTCGGTTGCCAGGCTGGTTTCTTTTCTTGGTGGATTTAAGCTTGCATGTCTTTCGATGCGTTATAGGAGTATAGACCTATTTATCCAGACGTAGCGGACCTTGTTTGTGTTGAAATGAGAACATGGTCCAGGAAAGGATCAAAACGGCACCTCCCTCGTCCCAATCACGTTCACATAGACCTTCCTCCTAGGCTTCGAAAGAATCGGGTTCGGGGCAAAGGAAACTGCACCCATATGGCCCTGTGCCTGTGCAATTAAAACTCCGGCGAGGGCTGGGATATGTGTACCGTCCTATAACATATTCCGGATTTAAATGCGTTAAGGCGAGTTTTTCCGAGCTCCGCTGGAGAAAGATGCCAGGAGCCCTTGCTGCTGCAACGCTATTGAGTATCCAGTCTAATTCTAATACACTCTGGGTTCTATCCTCTTTCCTCTTTGGACTACAACTGTTCCTTGCTTCCTCGTCTTCTGTTTTCCACCCCCAGACTTTATAATATATACCCCGGGTTGTTTCTGGTTCATACGCTTCTACCAAAACACCTTTGTTTCTGTTTCATTTCGGTTTTGTACCACCACTCATCTAGAGCGTTCAGCCGTTTAGAATATCGGCGACAACCATCTTAGAATGCCCATACAGGCTTCAGAAGCTGACCCCGCCAAGGAGATCGAGCAGCCATGTATAACGCTGGATATCCTAGAGACACAAGACACAATCTCGATAGCGGAAATTGACCCTTTGTCCGCGCTTCTCATCTTCTCTCAGGCGCTCACAAATCTGTTGGCTTACCGTGACGCTCTTCGTTCACACGAGCCTGGTCAAAACTGTAAACGACCATCTTCTTCTTCACTAAAAGAAAAACACTGCCATTCCCCCGCCAGCGATGACGATGATGACGAGCGTCGGCGCAGTACTAAGCTGCCGAAGCATTCACCTACTGACCAAGCATGTTCTCAACAGCACGGGAACGGTGGTCAACAGCATGCCAGCGGTTCTCCTCCTCCTCCTGTCTCACACTGGCAGAGCCACGGAGCCGATGAATCGGCCTGCATGCCTACTTCTGGTTTGGAGTCCGAAACGACTTTTCCAGACCAAGTTATGGCTGAGCAAACACAAATTGCGGATGACAGCAGTAACAACAACGCTCATTCTCAGCATCGCTCTCCCTCTATATCGCCCGATACCTCAGATTCAGAATGCAACAAGAATCAAATAGCATCTTTGATGTCTGCTCTCGCACCGTCGCTGAAAGAAGCTCGTTTAATAGCTTCACTAATAACCCCGACGGTGGACAAAAACACAGAGATGGAATCTAAAGGTATTATCACAGAAGATGAGCTCAAGAGGGCGGCGCTGGCAAAGCGATTCTCGCTCAAATCGATCCCAGAATTGTCCATATCTGCATACCTCCTTCGGATATTCAAGTACTGTCCTCTTTCAACGGCAGTCTATCTTGGAGCCTCTCTATACATCCACAGACTGTGTCTAACGCTACAAGTCCTGCCGCTTACAGAGTTCAACGTGCACCGACTGGCTATAGCTGCCTTGAGAGTGTGTTGCAAATTGGTGGAAGATCAGACCCATAGACAGCAATATTTTGCCAAAATATGTGGCGTTTCGATGGCTGATCTACGAAGAGTAGAAGTCGCATTACTGTTTGCGTTGAACTTTGAGATACGGCTTGACCATGAGATGTTAGAGCAACACCTAAATCAAGCGCTGGATATTCACAAACAGACAAAACTACAAAGACAAAAAAAAAATATGTGAACGGGAAAAATAATCTTGTAAATTTAACTATTTAATAACGATGATGTTACGTTGCTTAATGAGATAAAAACAAATAAATGTAGCTAGGCCTTCAATCTCTCTTAGCAGTGGTAGACGTTAGACAAAAAATTGTAAATTATATATCAAAAAGAAGGGCTTTTTTATTCTGTTATTCATTTTCTGCTTCCCTATACTTATGCAATAAGAGAGAAAAAACAGCTGCTTTGTTTTTTGTTTTTGCTTAAGCAAAATATCACCAAAAACTGAGCAATTAGATGAACAAAGGTGTAGAGAGAAAGCCACTTTTGGAAAGTCAAAGTGAGACGTAATCGCCAAACTGTTTCACTGATAATACTAGTCTAAAGTTATTGGTTATTGGTGCCCATTTCAACTGTTGTGCAGCCTGTCAAGCCTAAAAAACAATGCAAGGGATAAACATTCCAATTAGAACAACTTTGCCCTCTGATGTGACTTCAGTTATCCGTTCCACCAGGCTTTTGTTCTGGTTCTCGTTAGTCAGTGGTATCTGCAAAGCTTCAAGAAAAGGAAAACATAAAATTTCGTTGTTCAAGTCCTCAAAGGAGTGTATCAATCAGCAAACATGTGTACACAACAATTAGGAGGGATTTCAAAATGTAATAAGCATGCCTTATGCTTTTTTGCCTAGTTAGATCGATTAATAACAAAATTTCGGTGGATCCTTTTCAGTGGAAGGACCTACTAAGCGTGTACAATAGAACCATTGCCCAAAGATTCTGGGATGATTTTGGGTATTATTTGAACCAAAGTAAGTAAAAAGCCATAAAAGGTTTCAAGCTGTGATGTTTGGGAATAGTTTAGAGCCTTTTACAAACTCGGATTCGAGATCGGAGATGCAATACATAATCTATGAAATTTTTGACTTCCCACAACGTGCTTTTAGATTAGAAGATGTCAGCATGCGAAGAGCAACAAAGAAAACTCAACTTATTTGCCTGTTAATAATCTAAGAGATACCGTTCATGCAATAAACTCACTGATAAATTCTTGTCCAATTACTTGAAGAGACAATGAAATGATGATGATAGATAGTCTAGGCTCCAGATCTGTTGTGGGAAGTTCTGGCTTGGAAGCTGATAGAGTACTGAGCAAGAATTGGACAACTTTAAGCTTGATAGGGTTAAAAGAGATGATAATAGTCATTAGTTTTCCAGGTCCCTTTGCTAATTTTTTCAGGAGATCTCAACATCCCTAGCCAAACTCGTTTTGATAGGAAATGACACTACACAGCTTTACTAGCGAAAAAATAGGGGTTACAATGTTTAATTATTGCAGAAAACTCAGAGATAACAGATTCTAAAGCAAAATAGAGTCCATTTAATACTGTTTCTATTGATGCCTAGTTTTTTTTATTAGATAAATCTTGGCAAATTGTTCGAGTAACGTTCCCAAAAAAGCCTGAGACAAAAAATTGATTGTTAGAAATCTCTACTGATCGCCAACCTGAGATTGGTCGCAAGGATTAATGTACCACAATGAACTGACAGACCTTCTAATCGCTTTTACCTCAGCGGAAATGTCAGAAGTGGTAAACTATTCCCACAAATAAAAAAGAAATTCTACTCCACAAACAGTTACAGAGGCTACTAAACTCGTTTACAAGCTAATGGCTAGAGCGTATAGTAAAAGTTTAGCTTCTCCAAAACTAATAGCTTGACAGGCACCGAAATGCTTTTTTGGTGAGGCTATACTCTACACGCTGTAGTATTTCTTATCAATCCAAACACTTCTGTTCCTTTAACTCGTAGTAAATCTACGATCTAACAGACAATCACAATCCTTTGTAGGGCCTTTAATATAGATGGAATATACAAAGTTAAACCATCTTCAGAATCCGTGTTAATCAATAACTCAGCCGTTTATTAAATTTTGTCTGCGGTAATTTATCGGACTGTGTATACTGATTATTCAATTTGCCCAGTTCGTTCTCCTAAGAACTATCTAACTGGATCTCCTCAGGGTAGGGCCTAAAATTTTATTCATCCTCTTACAAGCTATATGACCGAAAAGACAAAGGTCTTTGATCTTGGAGTATTCCCGTATCAGTTTCGAACTTCATTTTTCAACTTCCGCTTCACCGGTTTTACACTACAGAAACTCCTACTATACTTTCGCAAAATAATTAGTCAAAATTCAGTATTAAAACAAAATAGCTTCTAGCCCACTCTTCCCAGTTGAGCTTAAAAACTGGCTTTAGAGTTGGAAGCATCAACCACACAACAAGGCCAGAGCTGCCGTCTAGCGAGATGTCTGATCTAGATCCAGGTGGCATTTTCTCAAATTGTATCGGGAGAAAGGCGTGTTGGATTCGTATTCTTTATTTGGACCATGCCCTGGATTGTAACTGTACGTGATTACAAGATTGAAAAAGCCTACGGAGCACATGGGTCAAAAATTATCACTTTGTGATCATTTCATTGTTAGACCAATTGCCATTGAGAAATGCAACTTCATACTTTTTTTTAACTGCCTTCCTAATAGTCTTTCTACATTTTGAGAAAAGGCAGACGGCTCTAATTGGTTTCATGTCTGTTTCACGAACAAACTTTAGTCGCAGAAACATGTCCAGTATGTGCCTTGGCAAAGAAAGAAGAAGATACATTTCAAACTTGACAACAAGTTTCTCATGTCAGGGAGCATATGGGCATTTGGCGCTTAGCCTTGGCAATTAACTTGTTACATCTGCCACAATTGTCTGGCAATTCAGAACCAAGAGGATGCGTTACCCGGCGCACACACGGGCGGGTAACGCGCATTTGCTGTTTTTCGCCCGATGACATCATCTGCATCCCTCCATCCGCCAAATCTGAAAGGTCCGCAGATTTTGGCTTTTTGGCCTCTCACCGACTAAGCGAGACCAGCACACTTTTTTTTCCCCCGTTCCCTGCCTTTACGTCCTTCCTTCCTTCCTTCCTTCCTTTGTCTTTTACCTCTTAACGCCTGTACACTATTTTGGACTACGCTCTTTTTTCTTCTTCACCAAATCAAACAGAATCATGCCCAGCCGTCGAAATTCCCGTGGCCGAAGCAGCATCCGAAGGCAGAGCTTTGGCAGTTGTACACCCTCAGGATCCTCATCTCCGTTCCCTTGTTCTCGAGATGACATATCGATCCAAAGAAACGAACCAACTATTCACGTCGACTATCTGACACATGATTGGAAAGAACAGGATATATCCTCTAGCTGGAAGTATATTATCCGAGAAAAGAAAAGACAGGATGAGAGTGTAACCATAGGCAATGATAGTGGATACGATCTGAACATCAACATGAGAATGGCGAACATTGCAAGATTAGAAAGTGCAAGTTGGAGACTCTGGGTTAAGACAAAGTACAAGCTTAAAACTGTTCCCCCAGAAAGTGTCAACTGGCTGAAAGATTACGATGCAACCTGGCTCTACGGCCCATTTTGCGATGAACCAACTATACACGCGCTTCTTGATGAGCATCCTGAATACAAAAAGCCAGCAACGACAAACACGAAGAAAGTAGCCATGTCTAAAAACAAGAAAAAAGCCAAAAGTTCGATATCTATAGTATCGGGAAGTGGGGAAGAAGAAACAGAATGCCAAGGTCGTAAATCATCATCGTGTTCGAGGAAAGAGGAAACGAATTCTGCGCCTACAAAGCCTATCCTTAAGATTAAAACAATGTCGGAGAGGCTCAAGTCCCAATATTGTGCCGACTTGGGAAGCGATAAAGAAGAATCTCCCAAAACCCAGGCAAAGGTATGCTTTACACCAAGGGTGCAAATTGTACAGGGTTAATTCCAGCCGCCGCTATTCACGTTTCCCCAACCACACAAATCATTTCCTTTCCCGCTCTTTCTTTCTACAATTTTTTTTTTTTTTTTTCATTCTCTGATTTTGAAATTATATTTGTACGGTTTACATTTACTCGTGATTCTAAACAGGGCTGAGCTTATAGATAGAAATGCACAATCAAAAATTTGATCTTACCAAGGCGACTGATTCTGAAACGCTATTAGGATCTAGCGCTTGTTTGAAAAAAAAAATGTAGTGAACTTTCTTTGACTCGGCGCTAAGCACAATGCCGTTGTTTAGTGCAGAAAGGAAAAAAAAAACGGTTATGAAGCTAAAGAGACGGACCCTGCGGAATTGCACTTTTGCTTACGTTGGACCTTTTGGGTGCAATCAATCTTACCAACAGATTTTGCGCTATCATCTAAAAACGTTTTCGTTTAAAAAACTGTAAGCTTTACGTGCTGCCTCTTTACCAATAATTTTTGCAATATCCTCTTCCTCCATTTGGCAAAACTCTTGGATGCTTGTAACATTACGTATGATAAGGCCATAGTTGACAGAGTTGACTCCGGGTATACGCTGAAGCATGTCAATTGCTGCGTCGTTGTAAACAGCAGGATCTCCATTGTTCTCTTCAGATGTGGCAGAATTAGGGGCGCCATATTTTGTCACTACCTCGATCTGCGGTTCTTCTTGGTTCCTTTTCAAATCCATGAAAATCTCTGCGGTCTGTTTCGGACCTGAGGACCATATAATTTTCAGTTTGGGGAAGTGTAATAGCAACAGTGTCAACTTGGTCTGAATATCTTCTTGTAGGAACTTTGAGGCTGCTGCGTTCACGGTGACTGCTGTCTTTGCCCGATAGCTCTCCGCAAAGGGCTCTAAGGAAAAGGATTTCGACTCATCAAACTCAATCAACAGTGTGGGTATCTCATAATGCCGAAACATGGCTTCGCATTGTGTGTATAAACGACCGTTCTTGAAGCTTCCTATCAAATCGCCAACAGACTTTCTCTCTATGCAAATCTTTGGGGAGATGATGTAGTCACCAACTGTTAGCATACAGGGCACAACAGTGATTCCAACGTCGTGGAGCAGACAGGGCAAAGAAGATGAAAACTCTCGAATGTCCACAACAACCAATGCTTCCTTTTCGTGTGTGCGGAATGTAGACCCTCCTGCAATTCTCGTATTTATCTGGGTTCTACGTAACCGAAAGTTCTGATTGTCTTCATCTGTTGAAAACTGGAGTGGCATCGCTGCCTTTTGGCGAATCAATTTTGTAAAAGAGTCTTTTTCTTTTCTCACTGCATTGAGATAGCGCTGTTCTTCAACTGAGTTACCATAGTAGAGGAAATAGGTTTTTACTTCGACTTCCGGATAAACTGCCTGGTAAAGCTCTATTCGTCTTATGAAAGCAGTATCGGGCTCAAACATGATGATGTATGAAGGTTTTAACTCCTCCAATAATGAACTATCGGTTTTGGAGTCATACGCTTTGATTATAACCTCTTCATGTCTTTTAAGTGGTTTCAAGAGCAATTCATTCTCATCGTCAGCATCTTCCTCCTCATCGGATATCAAAATCAGGTCATTATTATCCACTGTTTCAGTGTTTTCGTTAAACTCCTCGGTTTCTAAAAGCTTTTCGATTTCCGCTTCTGATTTTTGCTGAATTTCGTCAGCTCGACTGGACATGGCGGTTGAAGATCCACCTCTAGTTCTTCTTCTCTTGTTAAACGGTCGCCCTCTCAACGGAGCACTAGATGCTCGTTGATCCGTGTTACTGTCCTGGTTTGGTCCTGAACCAGAAGTATTCTCCTGAGACTTTGGTTGTAAATGAGCTGCTGTTTTCTTTAACGATTGCCTCCACAGAAAGTAATTCTTTAACTCTTTTTTCATCATCTTAGGAGACGAATAATGTTTTCCCTTGAGTCCAGTGATATTGGGATCACTGTTTAATGTATTCGATTCTTCCATTGTGCTTAAAAATTTCTGCAATTCGCGGGCAACATGATAATTAGAGCACAAGATTAGTGTGGGCCCATGTCTAGTAATGTCGTGTCCCTGTTCACTCGATATCTCATCGAGAATAAATGCAGTCTGTTCCCACTTTGGTTGTTCTTCCAAAATCGGCTCTATCAGGGATTTCGACGCATCCTCCAAAAGGTTTACATCACCTTCATTAATTCGTTTCTTTTGCCCTTTTGGCTTGTACATGCGCTCTCTCGATCTTCTCACAAGTGTACCAAAAGCATCAAGCAAAAACCAGCTAGGAAGATTGAACTTTTTGGAACTTGTTTCATCGATTAGTGACTGCACAAACCTGTTGAACGTAACACAGTTATCGGACAGCAGAGATCTCAACAGACTTCGCAATACAGACAAATCTGTCACAAGCTGTTTTGAAGCCAGTGATATCCGATGCCATAGAGGATCCAATTGTCTCCTTATCATTATAACAAAGTTCTCATCAAGTGCATTATCTAGTTGCCATTCCTCAGTTTCCAGCTCTGGGTTCATTTTCTTCAACTCGGAAACACAGGCCTCAATGCATACCATGACCGAGGTTTGAATGTCTTTCATAGATTCAGTCATTTCAACGTCAATCTCAATTACAGAAGATAAATCACCCTCGCTTTGTTTCTTGTTATCGGACTTTTTGGGATATACAGATCTCGTAACCTCAACGTGAAATCGGGGCCAAAGAAAAACTTTTGAGACTTTTAAGAACTTTAGACATTTCTCAAGTGAGGAAAATCCACTTGAAAAGCTTTCGGGCTCTTCTGACAAGGCTTTTATAAACCCCCATTTATTCTGCTCTCTGTATAACCGCAGTATAAAAGCCTCATTTGAGTTTTGAGAAACTCTGTCTGCTCGCATCACCACTATTCCTGTTATTACTTTGGCATCTACCGCTTGAGATAACAAATCAACCACAAATACTCGAGACGTTATTGATATTATTCCACCTGCGTTATAAATCTTGCGTCTTTGACTGATTGTGACTGATTCACCCTGTACCACTTTGAACAATCTCTTAGGCAGTTCTTTTGCTTCAAGTTCATCGAATGGTAAGTCTGGATCATAAATGCCATCGACCCATGAAAGTTCCCTTAATGTTTCCCCAATCTGGTTTATTTCTCCCTCCCTTGCATTTAACAGTATAAAGAGACCTCGCTTGCTTTCAGATGTTTGAGAAGCCGAGTTTCTAAAACAGACGGGCGTGCTTAGCGCATGTAGTAAGTTCCCTACAATTCGGTCGATTCCCAAACCTCTTCCCATAATCAAGAGGCCATCGTCTTTGAGAAGATCCTCAACTATCCGCTGTTGAAAACGAAGAGGTAAGGAAAGGGTGACACGAATGGGACCCACCACTGTTGGCTCTTCCTGTGTCGTCTCAGCCCTTGAATCCGAATTAACCAGACCAAATGAAGCTTCAGTATCCAAAGATCTACTTCCTTCTACTTCGATATTCTCACACTCTTCGTCATCAGCAACGAACAGCGATGGCGTCTCCTGGATAGAGTTTCCGTTCTCTTCCGCTGCCTCGCCTTGACAAGCTTGTTCATCTGGCCGGTCCTTGGGACTGCCAGCACTCCCAGCGTTATCCAGCTCCATCTAAGATCGCCAATATACAGATTTCGCACTCCCGCAAGAGTTGACAAAACCTCCAAAAAAAACGCGTGGCGAACGCGTGCATTTCGCACCCACTCTCCAGCACGTGATCGTGTCCCTAAAGAAAACTTTCGCGCCAACTTTGGCGAGCTTACCCGCCCATAAGCGAGCGGCTCTCTTCTGACTCACCACCTCCTATTAAATACCGTATCTCCGTGTCTTCGCCTCTCCCTTTCCTCCCCTGTTTTCTGTCTTTTTTCCCCCCATTTTTGTTTTTTTTCAGTTGACCATCAGTGCTTACAATCTCTTGGAATCGCATCTTGTCTGTGGAACTCTGGAAGTAATAGCTGTTCATTTAGAAAGGACTCGAGGGTGTGTCAAATTGAATTGACTATCCAGCCTTTATCAACTATTACTCATCTCTGGTCGCATTCAAGAAACTGGCCCTTCAACCCTAAGCATTTTTTGGTGCTCTCATTCAACTGTTTTCATAGAACCACTGCTATCAACAGCAATTTAACAACCGAGAATTCCCTTCATTTTCCTGTAAATTTTTATTTTTGCTTCCCGCTTTTCAGTCACCACTTTTAACGCATTACGATAAACAGGTCCATACCCGGATAATCAACTTCCTCTGGATCTGCCTTCTCCTTCGAATACACTATAATTATCAATTATTAGTTTCCTGTTGTTTACACATTTTATTTTATTGTTGGTTTGTTCGAAATGTACATGGTTATTTTGCACACTATCTTTTCAAATTATTAAAACTACAAAGATAGCGTGCAGGTTAACTTTATAAAAGGGAAAAAGCATAGCAAACTCAAATCAACAAATTGAAAAGAAAGGGAAAAATAGAAAAAGGGAAAAAAAAATGGTACTTCGTCTTATAAACCATCATCGTCATCACGACTGTTCGAACGCCAGTAGCAATGAAGATCTGGCAACTTCAAAGATTATTGGAAAAACTTCGAGCTTGCCTCTACAAGGAATATCATACACGACTCTACAACGCTTTGGCCTTGATATAGAGAGCGATTTCAGTGTTTCGTCGCCTTTATGTGATGGAAGTGAAGCCGAGCCTGAAAACCCGCCCAGTCTAGTCTCTTCACCGATTTTTGAAGATTCAACAAGTAGTGTCTGTACACAACAAGAAGAGATCAATATAAAGAATTCACAAGGCATGGAAAATATCAAAGCGAGGGCAAACTATATCTCGGCCCTGTTTCAGCGTGCACCTGCACTTCGAGAAGTTTTTATGCTCTCGGTAGTTGAAGTTGCTGCTGAATCAATGGAGCAGATGTGGCCCGACTTGAAAACGAACCACGCTAGGCTGACTTGTTTTATTAAAGAGCTAATTAGACGCTCAAGAGCCTCTATAACTGCATTTCAGGTAGCGCTATACTACCTCTCTTTGCTCAAGGATGTTTCAAGGGATGGGAATGCCTCGCTCTCAGACGGACGCAAGATGCTTGTTTCTGCACTTATTTTGGCAACCAAGTATCTACAGGACACGAGAATTTCTCTGGATCTGTGGTGTAAAGTCTCGGGTCTTGTCAAATCTGAGTTGAAGTCCAACGAAATTTTATTGTTTTCAAAACTGAATTGGAACTGTCATGTGAAACCTTGCGACTATGACGTTTGGAACCGGTCAATCACTAGTAAAGCAACGGATCGGCTGGTTGTGTTACTCAAAAGAGACAAAAAGGATACTGGAGATTCAAGGTCAAATAAGAGAAAATCCGGAGAGGATGACTCATCTGAAGAGCAATCACCCAAGGTTTTCAAACGAAGACTTGTGGTGTCCTAAATGAGCACTTGATTCAATTACATTTTTATAGTTATAGTTGTTTATTATTTTTGTATGTCATATACGTTCCTGGAGTGTTGGTTATTGCTGCTGTTACCTTTTGATGTATTACTATGTCTAGTTTCGGATTGTAATCTGCTCAAACATTTGGAAACTTTACGGATTTTGAAACCAATGGAAAAAAAAAGGGCTTTGTTTGTCACATGGAGGGTTTCGGCCTCCTTTCTCATATCCATCCATCCATGAATACGGGGTTGACAAATGACCGATCTAATCACCTTCAATAAGGGTTCTCATTGTCATCATCCGCTCCCCCCTCTTCGGCAGATTCCAAAGTGTCTGTTTTCTGGATTGTTCGGCTGTTGCCATCTGCTATTGATTAAAGTAGTCTATTGTCAGGCATCTTATCCCACGTATTTTGCAAATGCATCTCGTAACTAATCAACATGATACCAAGGAGCAAGGACAGTGGAGTGGAGTGTAGCCTCGGGTTAGAATATTCAGTGCACAATCAAAGCAAAAAGATGGTTCCAAGTGTCTTTTGGTAAATTTGAACAGGTTCACAATCATATTTCGTGTAAATTACAAAAATCAAGGACGGGGGAGATTTTTACATAGCAAGTACAACATTTCTATAGCTTACTCTTAACAGGAGGAGGATTCAACACAAAGTTTGATCCCTTTGCAATGTTCCCCTTGAGACTCTTGACTGCTGTCTCCAACAGCTTCTTCTCATGGGCACTGGCTTTAGCGAGAACCTCACCTTGAACTCTTTCAGCACCGTTTGGTCCCAATTCAACGGGGAGTGCAAAGAAATCCAGACCAACCTGTTTCTTCACCTCGGCAGCACCTGCGATACTTGAGTCCAAATACACAAAACTGGGCTCAACGACCTTCTTTTCTCCAGTCAAGGCTCTCAAAATAGCGTCTGCAAACTTGAAGCCTGCATATGCCATTGATAAGGTGGCTGATCCACCACCATTCTTGGCTTTGACAACCTCATCGCCCGCATATTGGATATGGTTGACCAGCGCGTCGAGCTCCGATGGGCTCTGGGACAGTTCGCTATAAACCTGCGGAGCAGTCAAGGAGAGAAGAGGCACTATGGTTTCGCCGGAATGTCCACCGACAACGATAGCTTTATAATCAGCAGGAGTAGGCTTTTCCTTGTTTGCGATTTGGGCAACAAAGGTCTCTGTTCGCACAACGTCCAAAGAGGTGACGCCAAACAGTTTCTTTGGGTTGAAAACACCGTGCTTTTTCAATACCTCGGCAGCAATAGGAACGGTTGAATTGACCGGATTGGAAATGATCAACACAAATGCACCGGGAGCATATTTAGCGATTCCCGTTACCAAATCTCTAACGATTCCGGCATTAATGTTAAACAGAGCGTCTCTGGTCATGCCGGGTTTCCTTGGAATGCCCGCGGGGATAACGACAATGTCGGATCCAGTGAAAGCCTTTTCCATACCATTGTCCTTAGGTAGATATCCTGTAACTTTGGCCTTCGTGTTAATGTGCGATATGTCTGCGGCTACACCAGGAGAATTCACAACGTCATAGAGGGCTAATTCAGTGACATGTGGAGAAATCTTGCACAGCAAGGACAGAGGCTGTCCAATGCCACCAGCGGCTCCGGCTACAGTGATCTTGACCATTTTTGTGATAGATTATGGATGTGCTAAATAGTTGATGCAGTGAGAAGCGGGATCGATCGATCGTTTACCAGAACGCAAGTGGAAAACAAAAGGGGAATAAATAAGAGGACTTGGATGGGAGGAGAGAATAAGAAGGAAGAACGAGATTATATATACAAAGTAGCAACAGGAGGTGGATCTTAGTTAACTAAAACTTTAAGAAGTGTGGAGAACAGCCCAGCCAGAGCGGAAATATGACCCGGTCACATTCGGGGTCCTGGAGCTGGCACTCCCATATTTTCTGGTGCTACCCGGTACCGGCTGTGTTTTTGCTGCCCCGGAAGGCCCCAGAACTCGCTTCGGCTTCGGCATGTGAACTGGACGCACGCCAGCCGAAAGGGCAAAAGCGTTGGATCTGGCCGGGTAACAATGATATCACCTGGGTCGGCTTCCCCAAATCGGCTTTGTGAGCCTACAAGCTGGAGCGAGAAAGCAGCAGGTCGATAAACCGGCCACTGATATCGTCTACTCGTGCGAGAAGAGCGGGAAAAACAGGAGTGGGCACTGCTTACTCTTTCTCTTTTTACTCGTTCTCTCTCTTTCTGTGCATTTCCTAGCCCTTGAGTGTGGTGTGCTGTAAACTACTCACATACGCGTACACGAGAGTCCGCTCCCCATCAACTGGATGTTCGGGTGTTTCCAAATCCAGATTCGAGTTCACCAGGAGTCCAGCGTTTACACACCAAATGTGTAAATGTCAGAACCACTCACACTTTGAGATTGCATCTTTCGACTTCTCTCTTGCTCAAAATTTGTCAAAGAGAAACACCCTTCTTCTTCACGAGAAACGAATCTCTTAAGCAAACTCTTTCAACTCGAAAAAGACCAAAAACAAAAAATTCGTATATAACCGAAATCAAAAAATGCCAGTTGATCCAGAAAAGTTAGCCAAGTTGCAAAGCAAGGCAGTTCGAATTGGTAAGCCCTTTTTTGGTTTCTCCACTTTTTCCCCCCCATTTCGCTTAGGGCTTGAGCCCTTTGATGAGACTTTTCAATAAGAGGCTCAATTCGATCCATAGCTTAATTGAAAACGCAAAGAGCTGGGGCTTGCTAATGGTCTTTGGGGAAAGGGGTGCACGCAGAGGATCTGGATCTCTTGCCATGAAGCCTAAGACCAGCTTTGATTTCTTGTGTCTTTATGTTTTTGTGGAACTCTACTAACCTTATATTTGTGGGAAACTAGGGTAAGAATATCACTTCAGCAAATGAGTTTTCAAAATCAGATGGAAACAGACTGTAAAAGTCATTGGTGAAAAATAGTTCACCAATGAAAAATAGTTCATCAATCTAACGCTTTTTTATACAGAGGTAAGGGAACTCCCCGCCGTAAGCAAAAGAAGATTACCCATAGCTCTGAGGGAACGGATCAGAAGCTCCAGGCCACTCTTAAAAAGCTCAATGCTCAGCCCATTCCTGATATTGGTGAGGCCAACTTTTTCAAGGATGATGGTAAAGTTCTCCATTTCCCAAGAGTTGCGGTTCAAGGTGCTGCTCAGTCCAACACTTTTGCCTTTACTGGACACCCCCAGGAGAAGGATTTGGGCCAATTGTTCCCCAACATTTTGCCCCAGCTGGGCAATGAGTCCATAGAGGCTCTCCGTCAATTGGCCGAGCAACTCCAAAAGACTGATTTGGGTAAAGAGGCCGGAGAAGATGCCACACAGAAAGAGGCTGGTGACGAGGACATTCCAGAGTTGGTTGAAGGCAAAACATTTGATGACGATAAGGTCGAGTAAAATGGAATTGAATGACAAAGATGTACAGTTAGATACATTCCATTTATAATACGCATTTTTGTTACCCTTTCATCTTTTATCGGAACGAAAAGCTTACTAGATTAGGACGAGCAATCTCTCATTTGTATGATTTTCATGAAGATAATGTGATGATGACCACGACAATGACAACAACATTGATGACAATTGGATTTGCAAAAATGGTCAATTTTTAGTAAATTCAGTTCCTGTATATGTACTGGCGCTTATTTCCTTCTCCACAGATCTATCCAAAGGTTTATCGATGCAGTTTGTAGATGACAAGATCAAAGGGTTGATTTTCTCCGTCTGCATGAGCTTCGAGCTTGAACATTGTCTAGCTGTATCTTTGCCATTGTAGCGTAGGATCATATTATGAAAGCCATTGGTTTTGGATGGATGAGGGCTCATTCTATACTGTGTAGTATAATGGTTACTTTTTTTTTTTTTTTTTTTGGTAGTGCTTACGTTTTGTGGGCATGACTTGTTTAGACACAAACATTCTTCAAAAGATCAGGAGTTTGTAGATCAAGGCATAAAAATGTCGTTATGTAACAGAACAAGTATCTTACTTCTCTGCAGATTCTCCTGGCTCAAGAACTTGTCATGGAAAGCGCTAAACAGATGTGTTTTTCTTTCCAAGTATTTGTATGTTATACCCAAGGAACACAAATTTTTTGAGCCTAAACACACTATGAACGAGTTGAATTTACACGATCACTGGTCTGTTAAATGTTGTCAAGCAATTGAGTTGATTCTATTTGCGTAATTAAATAGAAGTTTTCTGGTTGCATAATTTCGCTTTAACAAGTGTACTGCTTTTTCTATGAAGAAATCAAAAAATTTGTGCTTCACTATTTTGGCCACTGAGATCTTTTGGTCCACTGGGAATCAGCACAAGATTGGCATTACTAAAAAAATAGGGCTAGATATAGGTGTCAGAGACCCTGGATTTTCGGATTTGAAGTCTTCCACGATCAAGCTTCCAGGGAACAACTACCCCAGAATGTCAAAAGAACATACAAACCAGCTTTCGAATACTTCTTGTTACCCGAATTTCTTCGATCCAGAGTCAGCGGCTTGTTTTGGCGGATTCCAATTGGCGGCAGACCTTGCAAATAGACCTTTAACAATTTCGGACAACCGCAAGCACAAAAAGTAGGACAAAGCGCCTTCGGGATTTTTTTACCTAGAGAGATGGTATTTAAGCGATAGGCCCTACATAGTTTCCAGCAGACCAGAACTTCCCCTAACTACCTTCCTTTAATCTTACTCTTTTTGCTCCTTTCATAGCATTGTATTCGAGCACATTGTAGTTCTGATATCAATACCCCTTTTCCAAAGATCACTTCAATTCATTATGTCTCGTCCCGAAACCAGAGATCAAAACAGTTTGGTATATGTTCTCTCTATCTTGCACTCAAGATACGGGAACAGAACCTCCAAAGTTAGTCGGTGAGTAAACAGATAGAGAGTTTAATGATCTGCGCCAACGGACATTTGGTGATAAACCCAACGCTAACCACAATGGCAGGCTTCTTTCAAACCCCACGACTCTGGATTCCACGCTTGCTTTGGTTTGTTACACGCTGCAAACAGCGTCCGAGCTGTTGAAAAAAGTCGATGGACACGACTGGAGGCAAACAGCCCTGTCGTGCGTGTCGAAAGTGGACACGCTTGCAACCTCGCTTGGTGCTAGCGACTCTTGCTCTCCAGCGGGACTAGTTGGAACCCAGCTAAAGCAGACAATCCTGCAATTGCTGAAGAATCCGAAACCGACCCTGACAGTTTCCGGCGGTTCAGATGTGCGCCTGTACCAACAACTCGGGGCTCTGTCCGGCCTTATCAGCGACATTCGAATCTTCAACAGGCTCTGGGGGATGATTCCTCTGTTCGACTGGATCTTTGGAGTACTCAAAGACTATAAGCTTAAAGTTGCAGATAACCCAACCAAGCTGGAACCCAAATTTGACAGATACCTCCTCTACCTGAAAATTCTTTCCCTTGTTTTGTACCAGCCTTTGGAAAACCTTGCTTATCTAGGCAGTCACAAGATAATCAAAATGAAACCGTCCACAGAGCTCGCCCTATGGTGTTGGAGCTGTCGATTCTGGGCGGCCTATGTGATTTTAGAACTGGTCAGACTGGGCAAGGATTTCTACCAGAAGTTGCAAGTAGAGAAAAATGTACTTTTGACGAAAGAAAAGCACAAGGCTGGATTTCTCTCGGCAACTGGAAGCACACTTAGAAATATATCTGGCAGCTGGTACAAGGATCTGGTCATCAACCTTTCGTACCTTCCTCTGACCGCACACTGGTCCATTGAGACGGGGCTTCTGGATAATCTCACGGTGGGCGTGCTGGGCACGACGGCGGCGGCGGCGACGATTGGGGCCGAGTGGCTCGTGGCTCTCGAGTAGCGAGATGAAAGTGAAAGAGAAAGAGAAAGAGATAGTAAAAGTGGTATATAGCGTGTGTATGCAGGCTGGCCGGAAGCGGAAGGACCTTATGCACGCCGCCATGCGCGGCGCCCGATCCGGCAGGAATTAAATTAGAAGCACATCTCAGCTAAAAAAGAGTGTCTCTCTTTCTCTTTTTTGCGTTTTCGTTTTCGTTTTCGTTTTGCTTCGCTTTTCTTTCTCTTCTTCTCTTCCCTCGTCTTCCTCTCTTCTCCCACAAACGTGTCTCCACTGGTGTCATGGACTAGTGTTGCCATCCATTGTCCCCCCTATTCCCTAATAACAATCACTCGATAGCCAGCCGTTCCTGGGCCCTCGTCTCGATCTATCTAGCCCACCTGCTGCCTGGTCCTACCGGCTATACCAATAATAAACTATAGATAGCTGCTTCCTCCTTTATACCTTGAACCGCAGCCATATCAGTTTTACGACTTGTCCTTGACCAACACCATCGGCCATCCAGAGCCCTCCTATTGCTCCCCGTGTGGTTAAACCATTTGAGACGCGTCCTCCATTATTATTTCACCCTCCATCAACATTAATCTATAACTTCGACCTCATCGTCTACAATCCCTCCCCAATTTCCACACAAATCCTCAACCGACAACAACCGACCGAATACGTCATTTCACAATGGTAAGCCATATACCTCTGTAGATGCCCATCGAACCAATCGTTCTAATAACTCTGTTGCAAAAGGTGCTCTATAAGCGCAAGCAGGTCAAGTTTGTACCACCTCCCACGAAGGTCGATGATTTGGATACCAAAGTTTGGTTCATCCCTGAGACTAGGGAATATTTTACAAAATATGAGGACTATCTTGCAAGGTATGAATTTCTTTTGATGGAACCGAAAATCTCGTCTTGTCGCCTGATCACGTATACTAACTTTTTATGGGAAAAGAATGGACTTTTACAACCGGAAAAAGTTTGTCTGTGAAATTACTGGCCACTCCTGCTTTACATACTTTGAGGCCTGTGAGAGTGAGGTAAGCATACGGAACAACAACAGCAACAACCTGGTTTTTGAAAAAGAAGGTCTACTAACCATCCACCCATAGAGACGTGAAGTTTCTGAGGTTGAGCAAAACTTCCCAGAACCGCTAAGAGAGCCTGTACTTCGATATGTTCAATTTTCAACAGTCTCGAGACTCGACATTCTCGTTGACGATGTTTACAACAAGTTCAAGCGTGATTTTTACCCTGGTGAAACCGTCATTGTGAAACTCCGAGACGAAAGGGTGAGAGGACTTGTGCGAGAAAAGGCGAGGTTTATGCAACCTCCTCCTCCACAAACATCTGGTGGTCACCAACAACAACAACAAGAACAACAACAGCAACAACCGACTTCCTATTGCAAGTACCGCGTTCTTCTGACCAAAGAAAACCAAGAAATAGCAGTCGATGAAAACGATGTTACACGTGATAGAAAAGTCTTTACAAAATGGTACATGAAGACGTTCATAAAGCTGACCGTGAAGAGAGACTTGAAAGCTGGATCGCCATGGCTGATTAGAG
Organism: Alloascoidea africana; assembly: GCA_030581615.1. Lineage (NCBI taxonomy): Eukaryota > Fungi > Ascomycota > Alloascoideomycetes > Alloascoideales > Alloascoideaceae > Alloascoidea > Alloascoidea africana. The sequence continues at coordinate 373,527 of JAKTTT010000012.1, forward strand.
ACCAATACGCGGCCAAGTATCGCATCGACCAGACTTTACCGCCTCACCTTGTTCAGGCCCAAGAAGCAGCAGCTCGAGATGAAGCAAAGAAGAACAAACAGAGCGAGAAACAGTTGAAGAAAGAACAACGACTACAAGCGCGAAAACTTGCCCAGATTGAAATGAAAAAGAAAAAGAAAAGTGCAAAACAAGCAAGCAATACTGCAAAGTTGGCCGAGCTGATCAGTAGTCATGAGACTTCAACTGACCACACCATAATCCAGTACGCTCTCACCGCCTCAACAAGGGATGGAACATTAACACCAGATATTCTACAAAGCGGCAAACTCGGAGCCTCTTCCTACAAAAACGTGGTCAAAAAGATATTAAAGGAGGATTTGAAGTTTCCTTATAATTACTCCAGCCCCGCAAAGAGGCCTACACCGCTAGTTGAGACTGGCCTTGATGTTGATAAAGTACACAAAAAAGAACTCGACTCGTTGTTGTTGGAAACCTGGTCATTTTTGAATTTTTACAGAAAGCCCCTTCTTATTGACACTTTCACTTTTGACGACTATTTGGCCGTCCTCAAGTTTGATGACCCTGAAACAGAATGCAACCTGTTGAATGAAATTTTCTGCTCTTTGCTCTCACTCTGTATGACTACCGAATCCAAGGACCTGGTCATTTCTTTGCCACAAAAAGAACTGTATGGAAAAGAACAGAAAAGGAAAATTCCGGCAAAGAAGGAAAATCTCGAAAATGACGATCAAGGGGAAGCAAAGGATGAAAACTTAAATGAAGACGATCAGCACGAAGATGCAGGCAAACAAGACAATGGTAAAGAGAAAAACGGTGACGCTGATGCCAACGGCGAGGCCGAATCTGACACTGAATCTGTTGAAGAATCAGAAGCTGAATCGGATGATGAAAAGGAGATCATCATAAATGGCAAATCAAATAAATCTTCAAAATCAAACAAGGCATATTCACTGATCAACAACAAGAAAAGTGATTGGAAAACCCGATTACAACATAGACAATTCAAAGAAGGTCAATGGCAAGTTATCCTTGCTGGGTTGCTTTACACAGTTTCTTACGTTGAGAAATGGTCTGAAACGTGCAAAGCTGTATTGGACGTTTTGGCTCCACTTAATAAACCAGCAAACGCTTCAACCGCTTATTTCCAGTTTTTTGAAAGTCTGAGTCCCGAGCTTCGGTTAAAATCGATCTCTATCCTTGTGGAACTTCTAATCAACTCTCCTTCAATCCGCTCCTACATTGATGAATGTATGGAGAAAAGCACTCAGTTAAGACGTGATCGGTTAGAAAACATTAGAGAATATAAGCAATTGGCTGAGAATCTGAAACAGCTAGAACAGGAAAAAGTGAAGTTTATGCCTCAGTTGACACTAAAATCTGGAAATAACACGCCTGAGCCTAGAAACTCTACCCCTGGTCCCAACCAGACCACAGAAAACAGCGAAGACGAAAATGGAGGTGAGGATGATGACGGGAAAGCAAATAAGCAAATACGACGACGACGAAAACCGAGATCGAAACAGAATATTGAGGCTGAGTTGCAGCTTTCAAAGACAAACGCGGAATTCAAGAAACTGTATGACAAGATTGAAGAAATTAACGAAAAAATGGAACATTTTGCAAAGGCAAACCAGAATCTAGAAAAAGATCTCGTGGAAATTGATTGTCAAAGAGTTCGACTACTAGGCAAGGACAGACTTTACAACAGTTACTGGTGGTTTGAACTGAACGGAATGCCCCATCTAGAGAAAGATCAAGATTCTACCGACGGAACGAACGAGAAGCCGGTGCTAGAAGACCTTTTTGATGACACCTACATAATGGGACGCTTATGGATCCAGGGACCAAGTGATGGCGAGCGTGTAAACTATCTTGACATTTCTGATGAAATTCTGAAAAAATATGAATCTAATATGGGAAAGCTTGTGGAATTGGGACGATCGAATGAGAAAGACACTAAAACTACCGACACGCAGAAAAATGGTGATGGAACCAATGACGTCAAGCTAGAAGATCAAGAGCAGCAGACTAACGGTATCTCTAATTACGATCCTTCCACCGACATTATCCAGATAATGAGGGCTTACGATGTATATCCACAAGGAGGAGTGAATGGTGACTTGTCGATACGTAATGAATCAGGGGACGTCATTGTTGACTCCTCTGGCATGACTTCAGAAAACGTTACAATTCGAGAACGAAAGGTCTTGGAAGAAGCTCCAGATGTCTTTCTTTCATCCGAGTATTGGGGCTACTACGACACTCCTGAGCAACTGGAGGGATTGTTAAGATGGCTAAACCCTTTTGGTATCAGGGAACAAAAATTGAGAAAAGAACTCCTTAGCGTGAAGCAGAGTATATGTTCAAGCATGACTGCAAGACAGAAAGAACTTAAAGTGATTGAAGATGAAAAGAAGGAACTCGAACAATCGCAACAAGAAGCTGTGAATAATGAAAATAAAGAAGAAAACACAGAAGGTGCGGATGATATGTCAATAGACGAGGATCTGAACAATGACTCTGCCTCTGCCTCTGATTCATCAATCTCGTCAGATTCGGACTCGGATTCTTCAAGCGAAAATGAGAAAGATGATGCTAAAGTTGAGGCTCCATCCCGTCGAACGAGACGTTCTGGTAGACTGGCTACTCCACCTTTATCCCAGCCAGACCCTGAGCCAACAGAGCCATCTAGGCGAAAGAGAAGAAGTACTAGACTTAGTGAAAGAGCAGAAAAAGAGGCTAAAAGAAAGGCTAAAGAAGAAAGGCGTGAGGCTAAAAGACAAAAACGCAGAGAAGAAAAGAGAAAACGAAAATTCGAAGAAAAAGAGCAAAGAGAAAAATTGGAAGCTAGGAAAAAACGACGGTTGAAATCCAACACCGATAGCACTGAAAATGCTACAAAACACGTACAAAAGACAGAAGTAGAAGTAGAAGAAGATGAGACCGATTTCCCTTCTGAAATTTCGAGATGCCTAAGTTGGGTTAATTCGGTGGCATTGGAGAAGCAAGGCTATACTCACTTTGAAGGAAAGCCAGAAAAGAATGGCGTTTCCAAGAAGAAATCAAGCTCCGCTACGCCAAGCTCCAATACACGAAACTCAAGGCAAAAATAGTTTTCTATTGTCCTTTTCCTTATTGATTGATAACAAAACCAAAAAAAACAAACGATATGAATTGTACTATACTTTTACAATCTGGAAATAAAAGGCTACGAATAACCTCCTTTATTAATTGGTAAAATAACTGTAATTCCGTAACCTAATAACTGTTGAAAACGAATGCCGATAATATAAAAATTTAGGGGTTTCCCAATGTTTCTTTAGTCTCACACAATAAAAGACATTCCCTGTGTGCCGGATGACTTGGTTATAAATTTTAGAAAAACTGGAGTGAACCATTTGAAGTGTTTGAAATCTCTAGAATGCATGTTTCCTAATCTGCTTGTCTCACTTTCTACCAACAACAGCGAATCATTCTTTCGCATGAGTAATCTTTTGAAAAACAAAAATTCGTTCTCTAGAGCAGATGCGATAAAAATCCATTCCAACCACTTGCCTTTACAATGTGGTTTCGAAATCACTGAAAAGAAAGTAAAGGCTGAATGATTTTTTTTGGAATTTTTCCTCCGTATTGTTCCCCAAGACATTACGGCATAATACTACAAAATACAACTATTTATGGAGGTATCTTTTGTTGTTGATTTTGGTTGAAGAAGTACCAGATGGCCATCATATTACACTGTTCTTCAATATACTAAGCCGTTTCTTCATAAGAATTCCAATTTTTACAGAACATGTAAGAGAGCCTAAAGAAAAGGTAAAAATATACACAAAGGCTGGTTACCTTTGTTAGTGGATGAGTTATATTAGCACTTCGGTTTGCATCTAGAAGTGGAGTAGGTGAAGGAACATTAAAGTGCATCAAAGAACAATGAAACACACAGAGAAACAATGAGGTTTACAAGCAATCAGAAGAATTGCCATAATTGTTTTAGAATTAGTTTAGGAACTATATAAGAAGCTTGTGTCTCCCTGTGGAAGCATCAATAAAAAAATGAAACCTCCTTCTTAGAGCCCATATCCTCACCTCGCGACAGAAAACAATTTGTAACATTTGGTAGCGATTCAAGGTTCTGAAGCAGGTGAAAAAGTGACCTACACTGTGAGCTCGGAGATGCACTTTATCTCACACTTAACTCAAACGATGAAAGAGATGGCGGAAACCCTCAAGACCCAAGACCAGGCCATGAGACGGCAACACGAAGCCATGGGAGCACTCATGAATAGGGCAGCAGGAAGAGAAGGGGGAAAATCTACGATTTAAACCTCGAATCGTCACATTCTCGGGCAAACGAAATATCAAGGAAGCTAGGGGTCAGTGATTCACACACATAGCTGCTGAATTGCTATAGAATAGTGATCTGACTACTTATATAGCTATAGACCGAGCTTACCCGGAATGGATATCACCCGAGTCCTAACAGGAAGTGGGCGACTGGCTAGAGCAACTGGAATCATCTTTCGTCGTGTTTCAGGTCGATAACTTGAACGAATCTTTGGCATGGGCAAGATACTTCATGGCACCCTCTTGTCATAGGTGGTATGATGAGAGTGCTACGCTTTTTACCGATTGGCCAATATTCCGCAGTTCTTTCCTTAGAAGATATTACCCAGATAATTACATTGGGGTAATTACGAAGAGGTTATGGGGAGCAGAACAGTTGACCACTATCGTGGGATATGTGGAATATTTTAGAAAGTGGGATACCGCTCTGCCAGTGGAAGCTATGTCGACCGATGTCACAAAAGAAATTTTTGTCAATGGGTTGAAAAGGTCAGTCCAAGCGCATGTCATCAATTCCATTCGAGATTGCCAAACCATGGAAGACGTGTTCACCATCGCGTCCGTCTACGACCGTGAAAGGATTCCGGGCCCAAGTAGTTATGGAAATCAGACAAGACCTTACAGACAAAGAGGACCGGATAGCATGGACTTGGATGGGCTTCACAATCGTAGACAGATGCGATGGTGAAAACGTCTTCCATGGTTTGGGATTCTCGAATGGAATTGATGACATGCGCTTGGACTGACCTTTTCAACCCATTGACAAAAATTTCTTTTCTGACATCGGTCGACATAGCTTCCGCTGGCAGGGCGGTATCCCACTTTCTAAAATATTCCACATATCTTGCGATTGTGGTCAACTGTTTCGCTCCCCATAACCTCTTCGTAATTACCCCAATGTAATTATCTGGGTAGTATCTTCTAAGGAAAGAACTGCGGAATATTGGCCAATCGGTGAACAGCGTAATGTTCTCATCGTACCACCTATGGCAAGAGGGTGCCACGAAGTACCTTGCCCACGCCAAAGATTCGTTCAAATTATTGACCTGGAACACGCCTAATGATGATTCCAGTTGCTCCAGCCAGTCGTCTACTTCCTTGATGTTCTGTTTGCCTGAGAATGTGGGAATTTGAGGTTTAAACGGCAATTTGGTCTCCCTTCTCTTCCTGCTGTCCTACTCATCAGTTCTTCCATAGCTTCATGTTGTCGTCTCAAGGTCTGGTCTTGAGTCTTGAGCGTTTCAGCCATTTCTTTCATCGTCTCCGTTAAGTGCGCGATGAAACGCATTTCTGGGCTCATATTGTTGACCGCTTCTCCTTCACCTGCTTCAGACCCTTGCATCGCTACCAAATGTTACAAATTGTTTTCTGTCGCGAGGTGAGGATATGGGCTCTAAGAAAGAGGTTTCATTTTTTTATTGATGCTTCCACAGGGAGGCACAAGCTTCTTATATAGTTCCTAAAACTAATTCTAAATCAATTTTTGTTCCATAGTGTGTTTCACTTTTAGGTGCAAACCGAAGTGTTATAACTCATATCTCTTACAAAGGTAACCAGCCTTTGTGATTTCTTTCATTCCCCGCAAATCTCTTACATTCTCCGCACGATTTCTTACAAGCACTGTGAGAGAACAGAACCTCTGTTCTGAGCTCTCAAGTTTATGGTTCAAAAGATTAACATTAAGTAGCTTAAAGAAGAAGAAAACTAAAACACAAACAAAGTCCTATTTATACTAATTGGCTTCATCTCATTATTACACCATTCTTGAATTTACCAAACCTTTTGTTGATAAGAATCACAATTCTTACAAGCACTGTAACAAGTGTGCCCGAGTAGAGAGTTTTGGGACAACTTGTTAGGAGAAGAGATAGAGAGAGAGGGAGAAGAGAGAGAGATAGAGATAGATAGAGATGTAGAGAAGAGAAGAGAAGATATATTGCTTGTCTGATTTCCGAAGAAGAGGAAATCAGAGTCTTTATATAGTTTTCTAAATCTATGTAAATTATGTAAACGAAAGAAGTGGGAATCGACGAGTATATCGGAGATTTCCCATTTACAAAGGTTTAGATTCAACAGCAAGTGAGGGAATTAATAAGATCGACAAGAAGTTTGTGATTGCATATCGTATATGCAGAATTCGAAATAAAGAAACTCAAAGAAGTTGAATTCCAGAGTTGAAGAGGTCGTATTTGTCACAAGCACAAAAAAATGCCTTGCTAGCTCAATCGGTAGAGCGTGTGACTCTTAATTCTTTCTTAAAGATAAAAGTCATCACAAGGTTGGGGGTTCGAGCCCCCCGTAGGGCTATTTTTGATTTCTTCATTTTTGCTTTATTTTTCCTTTTTGTACTTGTATTTTGACATTTGGGAAAGAATATAAGTTTTTGCTGCCAAAATAGGTTACAGCACGTAGGCAATAGCTGCTGTAAAAGTAGGTCCATATATCAGGACGAAAAGCGCCTCAGGCAACAGCAACCAAGATATCCTTCGACATTTGGATAACTTCTTTCGTCACTACCCCAGAGATAATCGACAAGTTACAAACAAATCCCCTTTTTGAAAAAATCATTGCAAAACCTGCCGATTACCCAGGATACAAGATTAGAAACAATCTATTGCTCAGAAAGACAAAATTGTGCGTTCCAAAAACCTGCCAACAATTGTTCCTTGAACACTAAAGTACTAACAATAATAGGAGCTATTTAGATTAAATTAAATCGTATTACCGAGCAAGGAAACTAAACGGAAAAGTGAAACGCTTCTTTGGCAAAAGTTTCGAGATTGAAACTGTCAAAAAAGAAAGAAACTTATCAGCACAAGTAAGCATGACATCCTCCAGTTCTCCAAACACCTCAAAGACCGACCATAAGCCATGCAAAGAACTGAATTGTGCCAAAACTGAGGACTAAAGAATCATGATAATTGGATACCAAACGAACAGAAGAACGAAAGACAAACCCAATTTTAGATTAGAAATAACTATATAAGGATAGACCCTTCCTCATATAGTTGGAGGTCAGAATACGCAACTCACAATAATCAATACAACTATTACTCCTTTTATGATCTTTTCCTAGTTAAAACTCCATAAGCGGAACAATAACTAAATATTGATTTTGTCCGCAAAGAATTCAGCCCCTCCAAGGCTAAGCCTACCCTTCTAGCATAGGGGAAGAATCTTCGAAAAACGACGAAACTCCCAAAAGCAGTGCAACTACCACTATCCCATGACTCAGATATCGCCTCCTTCTTCAAAAGCTTCAAAAAGAGCTTATTCACGGCACAAGCTCAAAGCGAAGGAGAAGGCATCACCAAAATACAGATGCTGAATGACTAGGCGCTCACATTTGAAGCAACCACTCCATAAGCATGCGCCATATCCAAAAAACCACTAATCTCCGAGGAGCTGAAATTAACAGTTAATCCCTCGGGCTTTGGGGTCAATCAATGCTTGATCCCTTGGCAGGATACTCTTGGGGACATATCTTCAAGATCTATCAAGGCTCTCATGGATTGTTATCGGCGGGATGCCTGCTTTCCTGTGGCCCACCACAACTGTAACATGGGCTCCGCAAGCACAGCTGTAACAGGACCATCCATGAAAACTCTGACCCACTCACCCACTCCCTCCCTGGGCCTCCAGCTCGTCGCGTAGTCGCTCTCTTTCTGGTCTGCCCGAGTGCTAAAATCGCACTTGTGGTTGCAAAACATCACGTGCTACGTGCGTTTTGTAGTGTGCGATTAGTCACCGGTGTGTCAGCTCTGCTTCTTATCAGAGCGGATTTTGGCTGCCTGGGGTATAAAACATACTATTGCTCTCCTCCCTCTTTTCTCCCTCTTCTGGTTCCTTCCTCTTGTCCTTCAAGCCAAGTGTTTCCTGGACCTCTATTCACACTTTTATACACTACATACAGCCCAAGCTTTGATCTCAAAATGAAGTTTCTATCGGTTGCGCTTTCTGCGGTTGTGTGCCTCTCCTCCTTCTCCGCCGCATCTCCGATTGGGTTTGATCTTCAAGGTCTTCTCAATTTGAACCTGGGTAAGACCAGCCAGAAAGACGACGTCACGGTGGCGAATAAGCCTATAAGTGGTGGATCTCCAGTGGAGCTCTGCGACGAGTCCGACCACCAGCTTTTGTCCATTGACTATGTGAAGATCCTCCCTAATCCTCCTCAACGGGGAGAGAATCTCACTGTCATTGCAGGCGGTTATGTCTCAAAGGACGTTGTGGCTGGGTCATACGTTGATATTGATGTCAGATACGGGTTCATCAAGTTGGTGCAAGATACTTTTGATCTCTGTGAGCAGCTGGAGAACGTGGAGCTGTCCTGTCCCGTTGAAAAGGGCTACCTCTCTATAGTGAAGGAGGTTAAGATCCCCGATGAGGTCCCACCTGGTAGATACATTGTCTATGCCAGAGCCTATACCCCTGATGATGAGCTTATCACCTGTTTGACTGCTACTGTTGAGTTTCCTTACGAGTACTAGAACGAGAGATACAAAATGGGGTTGGGGGATTCCTCGACCGCACTGAGCTGGGCAGCTGTTGCTCCCTGTCTTGATTTTGCTTAATTTTCCCCCATATACTATTAGTTTTTCATAAGAGTATTCCTCTTTTTGTTGTTTTTGATCATGCTTCATTCTACCTAATAAAAAATCAAAATGGCATAGCATGCGCTAGCCTGCTCTCTAATCAATACACAAAATAAACTAAGCCACAGAGGCATGCGTAAACAATTGGTATACAATTTCCGAAAGTGTTTGATTACTGTCAATCTGTATTTTGTTATGTCAAAGTTGGTTGATGAGCATGTTTGGTGGGAGGTCATCCTGTATTTGTGAGCTTTATCTCGGTTACGACCCTTCACCACCTTCACCACGATGGCCCCTCCACCTTTGAAGAGGTCAAGATGGGCAACCGCACAAGACGAAGATAATCAGACAGTGACTCGACGGAAAGAAGAGAAAAAGAAGGCAAGAAAAATCGCCAAGCATAAGGAACAAAAAGGAACTTCCGCCACAACAACCACGACTAAGCAAACTGAGGAATTGCAACAACAGGATGTTGAAAATTTCGAGAGAGACTACGAAAAGAAATACCTTTTGAAATTTGAAGCACCGCCTCTTACATCATGTGCAAGCGTCGATAAATACCAAACGCTGAACCGGATTGAAGAAGGCACTTATGGCATAGTTCTGAGAGCAAAAGACTCAAAAACTGGCGAAATTGTAGCCTTGAAGAAGTTGAAAATGGACAGAAATCAACAGGGATTCCCAGTTACGAGTCTAAGGGAGATAAGCTCGTTAATGAGGCTGAAGCATCCGAATATTGTGAATTTGAAAGAGATAGCCATTGGAGATTCTCTCACAAAGTATGCTCTTTCTCTTCATTTGGGACTTGTATATAAACTGACCTTAACAATTTCTTTAGAGTGTACCTTGTCATGGAATTTGTTGAGCACGATTTGAAAACTCTATTAGACAGCGTGAAAGAACCGTTTCTGGCTTCTGAGGTAAAGATGCTGATGTTTCAACTGTTAAGCGCGACAAAAGAAATGCACTCAAACTACATTATTCACAGAGATCTGAAAACCTCAAATCTACTTCTTTCAAATACTGGTTATCTCAAGATTGCAGACTTTGGGCTTTCGCGGTTTGAAGGATCAAATGGATTATTGACAAACCTCGTTGTGTCGCTTTGGTACAGGTAAGCAAATTTGTCCAGGACTATTTATATTTCCTACTAACGGTCGAACATAACTAGAGCACCAGAATTGCTGGTAGGATCAGATTACTACAACAGTTGTATAGATATGTGGTCAATAGGCTGCGTATTTGCAGAACTTATTACGAGAAAACCTTTGTTCGAAGGTAGAAACGAGTTTGACCAACTTACGAAAATATTTCGATTGTTGGGCACTCCATCTGACGAATTTTGGCTAATCACCAAAAACAAACAAGACGAAGATGAAAGATCTTCTCATGACGGTAAAACTACATCGGGACAGCAACAACCTACAAAGGCCCAATTTGCAAGATACGATCGTGTAGATGGGCCTGCTAATATAACACACATGCTTCAAAATGTTTCGCCTGCTGCCCGCGATTTGCTTTTGAAGCTTTTATGTCTTGACCCTAGAGAGCGAATAACTGCGGAGGAAGCACTCAACCATCCATATTTTATAGAGGATCCACCTGCTAAGAGTCCAAGTTTATTCCCGTCTTTTCCTTCCAAGGGGGGCCTTGAAAAGAGAAGACCAGAAACCCCAACAGCACCTATTACGCAATAGCGCTTGATTATTGGCTTTTTATTTTGTTTTGTGTACTTCTAGAGACCAAAGATCTTAATCTAATTCCCACCAAAGCGTATCTATTTTTGCAATAAAACTAGCAAATTTTTCTAGATATCTTTAGTCTATAGCCAAATTCCACTACACATTATAGTAACATTAGTCAACAAGCTCATACAATTGCCTCATACATTAGAACTTACCAATCCATCTCCCAGATGGCAAAACACCTCAATTCCTATTCCCTTGTTCTGACTCTTGATCTCCTCTGTGCTCATGACAAGTTTCCCTACAGCAAGTGCATGCTCTTTTCCTTCTGCGTAGATGGCAACGATTGTTCCCACTGGCAGTCCTGGAGCCTCTGGAAGTCGGGCACCTTTTGACGTGAGACCTGGACACATGATGTGTGCACCAGAAAGAATGAATTTGATGGCACCTCGATCAACCTGCACAGAAGGAAATCCATTGGGATCTGGGTGGAGATGTTTGTTAGTTCCCCTCATTTTGTGTCTTTTTCTTTTAATTCAAATGAATAGCGTACATTTATGAATTGTCTTCACGCTGGGGATCAACTCTTCGTTGAAATGCTGAAATACTACAACCTCGTTGTTCAATGTGTAAAGAGAAATTTTGTCCTCGCTTGGATTGTTTGTTAGAACGAGATTCAACAGTAGAATTACAAAACAGACCGTACCATTTAAATTGGATGACTTGACTCTTCTTTGGGATCAAAGCGTCGATGGCAGGTTGTAAAGGTTCAAACTGGCCTACCAGTTTTGTCTTTAACGATCGCTGAGCTGATGATTTTATGTTGGACCGAGTGTGTATATCATCTCTTGAAAACCTGTAAAACGGGTATGAGTTATAATTCTGTCACTGCACAAGAAAGATCTGCAACTGATAACATACTTTTTAAACATTGTGAGAAAGTGCGGGATTCAGGCAGTCAGAACACAAAAGTGGATTTTCCGCTCGTTGTTTTCGATGTTGGGGAAACCTCTTCAGTTTGGCGTTACCCTCTCGTGAAGTGGTTAAAGGTACAGCCAACATGGATTTGTGTCCTTAAGGTCACACCAGAGTTGGTATCCTTAAGGCTGCCGAATTTGTATAAGATGCTTTGTTGCACTGCTTGGATATTTAAGATTATATTTGAGCTTTAACAGCTCTATTCATACATAATGGGTTCAGTGACTTGTGTCCAATGGTTATGGGACATAGAGGGGAAACGTTAATGCTTACTTGAATCGGCTCTAGTCACATCTACATCTTATCCCAGTGAACATTTAAAACAAACATATACGGGGTGAAAGCCATTTTCTAGTTGTGTAGTTGTGATTTTGGTGGTAGTAATACGTTTTTGAAATCACAGAGCATATCCGCCAAATACGTCATGCGCTTTCTAGCTTCTTCTCTCTTTGGTTCCTTACCACTACTTCAGGAAAAGACCTTTTAGTTCCGATTAATGAAAGTAAAGTCGGTGTTATGTCAATGTTACTCCAAAACATATCTGCAATGGAACGAAAGAAAGCCGCAAAAAAACAAATGAACGGTCTTGCTCTACTACTTTCTTGGCTTTAATTAGTTTCACTTAAATTGTCTGGTGCAAATTTACCAAGAAATCTATAGTCGATGCCAGTATCCTGCCCTGCGATTAATTTGTAATTGCGAAATTCTATGCAACTGCTTCATACATTAAAGAGGATGTGTATTACTTTGTGCACCTCGGCAGTGTCGCTTCGCCGCATTCTTTCGAAGACACTATTTACAACTTTTAGCGATAATGGAACAAAAAGAAAAGTGGAGCCAGCTGGAGCCAGCTTTGTAGAATTATGAATTCGGCGAATTAAGCCTAGTTTCAATTCCATTTTAATCTGGCTTTACAATGAAAAGAAAAATAAACTCGTCTAAAAGACCCCGATTTCTTTTTCGGTGAAATTGTACGGGCCAAAATGTAAAAGAGGTATATCCGAGATAATGAAGTGGAAAGTGTAAAATTGCCGATCTCACAGGTTTCCCTTTGCATCCCTCACTAGTTCCCATAACACACAAAATACTGAAAGCTGTAGGGAAAGAGAGAAAATTGACAGATTGAAACAAGGATGTGACAACCATGTCACAGTAAACACGAGCAGATCCTAAAGCACACTCAGATATCATTTAGAACAGCCGTGAAACGATAAACCGCAAACAGTTAGCATTACCTTTTTAGAGATTGAAACACTTGCTTTTCCGGAAAAGTCGAAGCGGGCTAGGAAATGCTGCTCTACGTATGTGAGTTCAAGACAAGCCTAGATCGAGTTGCAAGTCAGAGAGAGCAGATCTCTTCTTAATCCGAGTCAACGGGATGGTGAAATAGAAAAGATTCTATTAAATAGTGGTATCGTGTAACCGAAACTAGCCGTTGGTAAATGGGATAGAAACAGGAAATAACGAAGAAGAAGCTGTGCCTTTTTCAGTACCCAGTACGAATCCCTGTGCATGTCGCACCTGCAGCGGCAGTGGTGATGCGAGAGAAGACTTGGTGCTTTGCCAGCAGTAAATAAATAAATAAAGAGCCCCGTCCTTCTCCTCCACCAGCCACAAGACAACAATTCGTTCTCTTGAGAATATACCAATGATCACAGCTCAGCTACGCGGACTGCCAAATAGAGATATAGTTAGAGGATGCCCTGGGGTTCCAAGCACTTGGGTATGCACAGCATGTGTGGGAGAAAAGCCAGACCCTTTGAACGTGGCTTCTGCTTGGTACGAACTGTGTATTTCTAACTATGTATTCATAGCCGCGACTCCAAGGTGTCATTGAGCTCAGGGCTGTCGATGCAACTCCTTTTTTCCTCAGCAAGGTGCACATTGAATTATGGCAGACCGACTATACTGTTTCTTCGTCTTCAAAACTGGGATATAACTCAAAGTATGTGGAGAATGTGTGACTGATGGCTACTAGCTGATTAAAGCAATCCAGCGACTAAAAATATATGCTTAGAAAAGTAGATAACTTCAAAATATGCGAATACGATGGATATCAACACTATGGAGGAATGCTAATGGAAGAAGTCGTCGCAGCCGATGTTCCCTTTCTGATCGACCTCGATGCCAATCTTCCGGCAAGTATGATGCTTTCAAATGTCCACTGCGGGACAAAATTCAGATTGGAAGTTGTGGTTGGCTTTGGGAGCACTATGGGCGAGCAAGTTTTCAAATTCCCCATCAGAATACGGCGCTTTGACAATTTGCCCGTCTATAATGCTCCAGTAAACAGGTTAACCGACTCTGTTGATATGCTGGCAAGACTAGAATACACCATTCCCAATACAGGCATAGGTCCCGGCGGCACTCTTCGAGCAGGTTTCAAAGTTGTGCAAAATTACGAATATAGCACAAAGTCCAAATCTTCTTGGAAGAGCTCCAAGGGCGTTTCTGTAAGAAAGATATCCATGCATATTCAGGAAATCATAAAGATGGAATCTCCCGAGGAACCAAAACCCGTTGTTAGAAAACGGAAAATCGCTTCTGTTTCCAAAGACCTCAATTTTTCAATTTCAGGGACAAACTATTCTGGGGAGCTTACATTGGTCTACCCAGATGAGCTGACAAGTCTTTCTTCCATGGCGCCTACTGGTTCCAGCACGGCATCCTCCACAGCGCTATCAGGAGGAAATAAAACAATATTTCCAAACAACAATTCCGCCACTAACCTGAGCAAATCAACTAGCACAATTGCTTTCTACAATGAGCTCCAGGATGTTCCACTATCGAATACAAAAGGATTTTCAACAGCCTCAAGGAATTACAGTGTGCGATATGAGCTTGTTCTTAAAGTTAAAATGGATAACTGTAAGGATATCGAAGTCTTGGAGGAGCTTACAGTATGCCCCTATGAGGAAAACTATTGTAAAAGCTTACAGAAATGGATCGCTAGAGAGGTTGAAATGGGGAACCAGCTTAAACGAGAAAAAGGTATTGGTTCTGGAGCCAGGAAACCCAAACTTTTTCCTCGAGTATACCAATTGAAAGAAAAATCAGATTGGCTTAGCCTGGGGCTTGCAGAAAAAGCCTTTGGAATTTATGGGAAAAACGTGATACATTTAATTGATTGAAAATGCCAACTTCTTTATTAAATTGTTTTTGATATAGATTATCAAATTTTATGTGATGACAACTCATAGTTAATGAATAAATTTTTGCATTCTATCATAAATTACGAATGAGAATCAATGAAAAAACGAACCTCTAATTCAAAATATGAATGTACTCTCTCAATTGCCTCATCTCCTTCTCCGATGGAGGAAGATCATGAAGATGCAAAGGATTTCTCATATGCTTTGTATAGTTGAATATTTCCTCTTCAAATTTGGCCCTGTTGTAGATGCCGAGATCCGCAAATGTATCTGCCTTCGGATCAATTTTTTGGTTTATAAATTGCCTTTCGATCAAGTCTGGGGTTATTGTGGGCCACCAAACCACCTTTTCGATGATTTTTGCATAAAACTGGTAAAAACCTTTTGGCACATTTCTAACCTTGTACTCACGTTTGATGATTTTTGCAATCATCTCTGCCATCTGCTGTATGGAGTACTTGTCAGGACCATAGAGCTCATAGGTACGTCCCACAGTGGCATCGTTATACCCAATTATTTCCAAAGCCTGTGCGATATCCATCACATGAACAGGGTAAAGGGTCTCCTTGTCATGATTACATGAAATTTTTCTAAACTGGGATGCCAACTTTGTAATGACACTGTCTTCTCTTCCATACACCGGTGCGGGACGAACGATCGTGGCCTCGGGGAAAATATCTTTAACCACAAGTTCACCATATCCCTTTGAAGCGTAAAACTTAGAGATCGAGTTTATATCCGCGTTATGAGAAGAAACGTGGATTAAACGGGGGACGTTGTTATTCTTGGCGGCCTGGGCAATGCGGCGAGCACCTTCTATATGAACATCATTAAAGCTAAAATTCTTTGTGGTTCTGTCCGAGCCGATCAGATTAAAGACAATGTCTGAATGCCTACAGGCCTCATCAATTGATTGTAAATTGCGAAGGTCAAAGTCAAGGAAGTTCACAACGCCAAGGTCCCCACAAACTTTTAAAAACCTTCTCTTCATAGCGTCCCGCGCCGGACATACTGTTATGGTTCCATGTCTTGCGAGCTTGGAAACCAGGTACCGACCAAGGAACCCAGTTGCCCCAAAAACCGTCGCTGTATACCCTGTCCGTGAAGATCTATTCAAAGAGGTTACTAAAGTCCTAATTATATCTTCCACAAGGCAACTAAATACAGGTTAAAAAGCTTACCTTCCCCCGGAACCAGTAGAAACCAGAACTTTTCCAGTTTTGGTAATGTTTATGTCGCTTTCCAGAATGCTGGTATAAAGCGACCTTTTGTTCGATCCAAAAGCTTAATGATCGGGTATTTCTATTTATCAGTGGGTGCTATCTCAAGTCTTTCTATAAATTGTAGGCTTACCAAATGCATTTCTCAATACTAGTACACTTGAGCGCTTATTGAAAGCGCCATGTTTTAGCATAGTTCCAAAAGAAAGTAGGGAGGCTAGATTGAGAGAGGGAAAGAAACAGTAAACGGGCATTTCAAATCTTTTTTTTTTCTGTTTTATTTGTATACTCCGGGATTTTACCGGCCACTATTTGCCTAGCTATGCATGTCTTGCGAACATCCATTCATCTCCTATATTACTCTTCAACAACTGTCTTAATTCTCATTAACTTGTCCCGAATACCTTTCTTTTCGTTTTAAATTTCTCTCAGGACATGACGATTTAGTTCATTGTTTTCTTTTTCTCTTTCCTTGTCTTAAATGATCAAATTTAAAAGAGTCCTAGTAATCTGACGATTTCCAAGACACCACCTCCAACAAGAAGAAAAGCAAGTAGAACTAGGAGAAATCAAGTTAGAATCAATCTCTAGTCTAGCTTGAACTTTAGCAATAAAAGAGCTGGTTCATATTATCTTCCAAGACTGACATCTTATGGAAGTCAGATCAAACACAAATGCACCAAAAAAAGAAACATACTAAACCATCCTTTTGATATTGGCATGTCCACTGTCTTCTTCTCTGGTTTCTTTTTTCCATGCTGATCATGGATCTTTTTGGCATATTTTTCATTTGCAATTCGCTGTCTTGGTGTTTGAACCTTTAAGGTAGACAATACATGGCGTTAGCATTCTTCATCTATGAATAACTATCGACCGTGGTCTCATCCAACAATCCCTCTCACTGCTCGTACCATTTTGGATATATATTTCGTGTGTGTAGTTTACAAGATCTGTTAAGATGCCTAGTTGTGCTGGCTGTAGTTTTCAAAGTAGACTTTACAGTTGAAGATGACCTGGCAACTTACTACAAGCGATATGCTTCAGTTTACCTTGCCGTGCTGAAGTTTACCATATCTACTACAAATCTCACAATGTATGGATGCATAAATTCCCATTTAGGAATGAAGCTGCAGATACTGGGCTGTGAGTGCAATCTTTGTTTCCTATATTGGAAAAATGCATACATCAAATAGTATCAAATGCTGAAATACAGACCCATGTGATTGACAACACGGCTCTTAGGCACCAAAAGTGACAGCTTCAGGCTTTGCTTATTGAGATATGAAACTTAGCATTGATCTTTCTTTTTATGGTTGCTGACGTGGGCGGGTTGTAGTTGCATGTTCAAAGTTCTCTGGGAAATCGTCAACTACTCCAGAACTTTCCTTGGTCGAGTATTTAGCTGAAACAAACCTACTAAATCAGAGAAGTATCTCTAGCTATCCTTCTTCCCGGCCAAGTATTTCTAATAAACGGCATTCAGCAATATAAGTGCCCAAAGAAGTCCTCACTACTGTTTTCTTGGCATCAGCCACAGAGAGCACCGAAACACCCCACTCAGAACAAAAATCCAGTATAACTGCCAAGACTGTTATAAGGATGATCTTCATCCGTATTCCAGTTACAGAACTTTTACAAATTCTCTCTCGCAAAACTCCATTTCAGAGTAACGAAGTCTCTTCATCCAATAGTCATTCTTCTCAAAGTGCCTTCATCAAACCTGTTTAACTGATTTTAGCCAGCTCAGTTTGTATTGACGCTGAACGTATAGAAGACAAGAACACGGCTTGTTTTGATTGATCTCTTGGTTCAATGTTTTAGTTAGATTCCAGACTAATAAATCCGCCATTTCAACTGTTACCAAACTTGGGATTTTCCAAATCAACTTTTTGTCTTAGCTAAATTAAAGAATCTCATAAGGTTGAACAATTAAGCCGCAAAATCGAATCTCTGTTATTCAAACACACTCCTTTAGAGGATGTAACGAATACCAAATGTACCAATTTATCTAAAAACTAAAAAAACTAGATCATTTAATACATCACGAAATTAAAGATTATCCCACAATTTGGAGTGATAATGGTTGATCAAGGACTAAAAAAAAGGGGGATTGTTTGTTCGATGTTTGGGCCATTTTATACTCCAAACGTCCAGCAAACTGCTGCATGAGCCTTTTTAAAAGAGGTCGCGCCAAGCCAACAAAGACAAATAACTAAGGCACTATTAAGCATAGAAAAACGATCGTAACATAGGAAAACAAAATTGCTAATAATTTATAGTGATTGACTGTCCTGTCACTAGTTTGCTTAGAAGCAAACTGGGGTGAAAAAGAAAAAGAAAAAGAAAAATTAAAAAAGAGGAAGCAAAACCTGAGACATGAATTTTCTGAACTTTTTCTCATCTTGAAATGGAATGTAACTCTCTAAAGTAGACCAACTCAGGTTTGAAGAAATCGAACATCTGCGTTATATCTCTTCCAGTTCCAGCTTCTCCAGATCCAACACATGGCGCGTGCGCAAGGATAATGATCTATTGATTTTGAAGTAGAGAAAAGAAGCCAGTCCACGTGTTTTTTGCCATAGTCTTCGTCGTTGTCTTCTACAAGAATTGCCAGTCAGAAGGCAGTAGAACCAATATTCAATTGCAAAAACAGTAAAAGCCAGTAGAAATCCCAAAAAAGTGACAAAAGCCCAATGCTCTTTCATTTTCATTATTATAGCGGCATCTCCCAGATGCCAAGAGGAACCCTCTGTAATCCAAAAGAAAGAGCTTGTGTATTTTCTATAATCCGAGGGAAGTAAAAGCCGTACTTCTCCACCTTCAGGAGCTCCGCCAAACCGCCGATATCGTTTCCAAATGACAGACAGAAACAAAGGTCCGGTTGAATACATGATTGTTATATAGGGTACTAACCAGTTTCTGTTGAATTTTTCAAGGTTGTCCAGGACTTTTAGGAAAAAAGGGTGCTTGGGGATTGAACCCATAACATCGTTCGATATTCCTGTTGGTTCAGTCTTTCGTACCCAGGCAGGAACAGCAAGGAGAGGATCCAGTCTTCGTTCGCACCCCACGTCCAGATCGATGTATATACCGCCGTAGTAGCTGAGAACAAAGTACCTGATTGAATCAGCTCGCATAATGGGATACGGATATGAGTCGAAGGTGTCGAGGAACCAGTTGTATTTGTCCATGATAAAGTCTCTGGCCATTTCGTCGGTCCATAGAATATACTCAAAGTCTGGGTGCAAGTCCATGCAAGACTTTTGTCCCTCTTTCCATATGTCTGGGATGGATTCGTTTTTATAGGTTTGGTGTATTATTTTGGGGATTATGGGTTGTTTGCTGGGCGGAGAGGACGAACCATAGAGATCATATTCTGTGAATGCATCCTGGAAAGAGTCGTCGTAAAGTAGTGTCATCAGATCAAAGACCTGAGAGATGGCGTATAGAACAAAGATTGCATGAAGTGCAATTATGAAGGCCAGTTCTTTTTTCATCTTCGAACCCTACTGCCTCCTGCACGGTCAAGTTTCAATGTGAAAGGAAGAAGAGATGCAAACTCCAGTCGAAGTAGCAGTGAACGGAAGAGGTAGGGGAGGAGAGAAGGAAAGTAGAGAGAGAGGCTCAAGATTCTGGCGATTATGGAGCGTGGGCCTCTCGCACCCGATCAGCGGCCGGGGCTGCAAACGAGGCTGTAAATAAACCCGGGCGCCAGCGGCCGTTTTTGTGTTTGTGTTTGTGCCTGTGCGAGGATGGCGGCTAATCGGCCAAAAGCGAAGGAAGGGCCCTAAACCTTTGCGGCAAACCTTTGCGGCCGGCCACCCGGACGAGCTGCTATTCTGTGCCCTCTGAAGCAGGCTTCTGGCCAAGGCTCGGCGGCAATTGGCTTCGAAAGGCGACGAATGCTCGAATGCTCGGCTTCAATAGTAAATGGCGCCAAAGACAGCAAACGCTCCATGATAAGCTCCAGCAGGTGCACGTGCGAGCTGCAATCGATCCAAGGCTTCTTATCTCGCTGTTTGTGGTTGACAGAACCTTTTAAAGTAGAGTTTCCTCTGGCAGGCCGTCCTCCGTTCAAAGTTCAAACCGGCATCAAATACATTGCCAAAATTAACGGACGAAAAAAAACTTTTCATGTTGGATCTCCCGAAAATCCATGCAAACGAGTCCCGTTCTTATTCGTCTCTGAACGGGTCTTAACAATCACGGAAACCACGATAAACCTGCCTAGGATAACTACGCAATTCTCGATTTTCCGATTAGACCGTCCATCCATCCCTTTGCTTGGGATTGGAAACAGACTATTTAAGAAATCCATTAGAAATCTAGAATTGAAAACAAAAACTACATACGAAAAAACCACTATTTAGTCCAACAAACCCTCAACAGTGCGAATCTATTCTTTTTTTTTTTTCAATTTGTTAGACACTAAGGGTTCTTGTCAACCCGCAACTAGCAAGATGATGAACTACGTCATCTTGCTACCAACAACACACTACGCAATATACGCAACCTAAATAGAGTCATGGCCTCTATACTTCTTTGGTGACGTTTTTTTGCTGGCCAGTTTCACCGTCCAGTAGCCATTTCTTTTGCAGCAAAAATGCTCCTGGTCTTGGCAAAAATGATGGGGTGTATGGGTGTTGTGGAGTAATGGGGTGGAGAAGATCATCTTTGGGAAGACCAAACATATCTTCACAGTATAGAATCACAATCAAATAGTGATAAGGGAATAACGCGAGATTAGAAGAATGTAGTGATTAGAGTCAATATTCCAATGCTCTTTGATAAAGGCAACTCCGAGTAAAATGAAGGAACGGTCTGTGTAGTCTGGTCCATTTATAGCTCTTTTAGGACCCCAACGACAGTTTGATCTTCCCAGAAGTATGCCGAAACAGACGATGAAACTGTACTCCAGCCTGACCAGTTTCATTCAGTTTTACCTCAATTTTTCTCCTTCTTTTTTTCTTCTGATAGAAATAAACATAAGGTGATGGAAATTTGAAGACTCTTTTCTCTTTGTTGGATAAAAGATGCTCTCAAAGTTGTACAGGCAGCAGGACTCACCAGGAAGATATGGAAAGAAGACCAAGGCCGTTAACGATACGGAGACACAGATGCTTGCTTCTAGCAATTCGCTAAACCCTTTGAATCTGTTAAACACTTCACCAATGTCCTCTTCTTTTTCTGCTTCAGAGAATTCTCCAGCGGACAAGGAAATTAACGTATTTGGGTACACCTCTGATACAGTAGTTTCAGGCTTTCAAAAGAACAATATAGAGCTCGGTGAAGCCCTTATCAGTGAGACTGATGGTAACGATAAAAGTCCGAAGAGTCCCAATTACAAGCGAATGGGGTCAAGAATAGCAAATCACGTCAGATCATACTCTCATTCGTTCACAGAGGCGATAACTGGAAACGGCAAAACCATGGGATCTAAGGAAAAGAAATACGCAAAGCCTCTAAATCTAGAACACCGTGGCGATCATACAAACAAGAAATACAGCGGTAGAAGGAAAAAGAATATTCGAAACAGAAGATGCTGCATTTGTAAAGAAAAATTGCACACGTTATTGAAAGGAGAGAAGAT
Organism: Alloascoidea africana; assembly: GCA_030581615.1. NCBI lineage: Eukaryota > Fungi > Ascomycota > Alloascoideomycetes > Alloascoideales > Alloascoideaceae > Alloascoidea > Alloascoidea africana. The sequence continues at coordinate 395,109 of JAKTTT010000012.1, forward strand.
TCTGGAATGCAAATGTAGACATTTCTGCCATGAAAATTGCTTTGATTTCTTGATAAGCGGTAATTTGAACCATGCGGTAAACTCTTTCAGAAGTGATTTTGATGAACTCAAGATGGAATCATCCATTTTCGCAGATTTTGTGACTACGGATTTGGGAGATGTCTCAAAAAGTGCCTCTGTTTTCCCAAATTGTCCCGATTGTGATGATGGCACAGTATTGACACCATCAAATTGTTCCTTTGATGAGATTATCACTAATTTCCTCACCACAAAGCAGTCAAATATAACACAGGTTACAAAACATCGGAGTAAACATGCGAGTCTTGACAATAAAGAGACTTCTGTAACAACGCCATTATTACCTTGCTTCCCGTTAGAAGACGATGAACATCCCATGACTAGAGCCGGAAAAGAAAAAGCAAAATCTCCGTCGATGAAGGAACGGAAAGATCACACTGACTTTGAGGCAAATCAAAAAGAGACTGCTATCAACCCCACAAACTCCCCGTCTGTATCGACCAAGAAAGGTGAACCTGGTGCAAATGATCGTGCAAACAAACCATTGCCTTCTATCCCACAACAAAAACGTCGCATTGGCCAGGAGAGCAGGTCAAATATTGATAAAAATGAAGGAACTTATCAACACCTCAGTGATTGCGAAGACAGTTCGACTCCTGAAGCCCGAGAAATTCAGGATAAAGTAAAGATAATTCTATCTTTGAGCACTAAAGATTGGAACAGTTTTAAGTTACCAAATCTTGGAAGACTAAAGAGGTTTGACCTGTTGGGGTTTTCTAAGCCGAAACAAGACAAAAAATTTAGTCCTTGTTTGTGTCTGCTTTTCCAACACATGCTGCTCGTTTTGGAATCTCTACATGAAAGTTATTCCCCCAAATCTTCAACCAGAGGAACAATCCAGGCAAAGTACACGTTAAATGAAGCTATTCCAATACACGGTGAAAACCTTCGTGTCAAATATCCAAGCATAGAAAGCCACATTTTGCAATTGGATTCAGGTTGCCCTTCTCTTTGTACATCTTCCTCCGTCTTTTATTTTTCTTCTGTTTCCAGTAACCATGGCGTTCTAAGAGCTTGGGAATCACATTTAAAAGAATCATCATTGTTTTCTAGCGAGTTTACATGTTCGCTGGATATTGATTTATTAAACAGGAGGTTTAAAGAAATTGAACATAAAAATGTACCCCAAACGCCCCCACAACCAAAGCTTCCCATAGCCATCGAAAAACCGAAGGTCTTGCCTCATGCATACGCCAGAAGAAATACCAAAGAGACTGTCTCATACGATTTCTTCATTTTCCACAGACAGAACGAAGGTGTCATAAAAACGATCCAAAATGTGTTCCAGGCGATCCTTACACAACTTGGAGATAACGAAACTATCAAATTCTCTTTTTATCAATCGAGAGGGGTCAAAAATGAGGAGAAAAATGAACTGGATGCTTATTTAAAAGCTGGCCCTGGGTCACGAAACCAGGGCAACTACTGGAAAACTGTGTGTGCCAAAATTGGTGGTAACGATCCAAGTTTTGATCAACGTAAGTCAGATAACAATCAAAATCATGTTTACAGATTAATTAACAATTTTACAACTTTTTACAGATTTGAAAGAAAATGTTAAGTCCTCTTCATACACAACTGTTTTCATTATAGGCGATGCTAAAACATTGAGATACTACGACAGTGTTTTAAACACCTTGAAGCCAAGTTTTCTGTCAAAGAGTACAATCGAAGTAATCCAAGTCGGTTACGACGAGCATCAGGTTATTCATGACACTGAGAAAGATACAGGAGTTTCATTTTGGGATAATTTCAAAGTTTCAGGCACGCTGTCCAACCAGAGACATGTTGGCAATTGGACCGGCATACTTGAGGAAATAATAGATATTACTGGCTTTCTATTTGGAGATTATGACGAAGAAAGCGATTTGGAATCTCTTGAAGACGAGAAGGATACTTTTGAATGCCAAAATGCACTTGGTTGCAAGCACATTCTCCCCGCAAATTGTATCCGTGATAGCGAAAGAAGAAAAGAAGAGGAAGGGAGAGAGTCACTTGTCTGGTTAGACATTGCACTTGATCACAGCGTTAATCATTTTACCAGTGTAACAACATGATTTCATTCATACGATAATCATACAATAAAGACAGAAAAGAGTTACCAAGTATAATTCTAAGAGAACAGTAAATGCAGCAAAGCAATCCAAAAACACCAAAAACTGAAAAAAAATCTCCAACCTAACAATGCAATAATATCTATCTGCCTCCTAACCAGCCAGAAAAAATAAAGCAGTTATTCTCTTTCTCTATTAGCTCTTGAGTGTGTGTATTTCGATAACATCAGTATCTGTGCCTGCGTCTATCGTAAATAACGAAAGAATAACATTGTAAAAAGACACCAGAATCCCTTTATTGAGGAATCCCGCATTGGTATCATTAAGCGACCTTGATCTGAAATGTATGCGGTCTTGTTGTCGCTGTTTGAATTCGTATATTGTTGTGGCGTTTTTGCTTCTATCAATGAAATCATCCACAGAGCGTTCAGGAGCTTTATTCAGGGACAAACGTCTCCGACTTTTAGACTGAAAGTGTCCAAGGCGTTTCTGTGAAATATAGCCAACAAAGTTGACCACTTGGCCATCTATACAGCATCCATACAGGTCAAGTGCACCGTTGACCTCATCTTGTTTATCTATAGAACCCGGAAAGAGCTCCACTGCAACATCTTGGTTAATCTGTCTCCAAATCTGCCGTAAGAGGAGGTTCTGTTTATAACTTTGCATAAAGTACTCAGCATCGATTTTGGAAACGTTTACCTTGTCCTCCTCCAAACCTCCAAAAGTCTCGGTTAAAAATTCCTCTCGATCATGGTCATGTTTCAGATCCACTATTCTAAAATATTGTAGCACAGAGTCATCCATCTTGGCTGACCATCTGTTTCGAGTTCCTGCGATGTTCCTATCAAATGCCTTGGACTCGTGAATTGGTATAAACAACAACCGTTTGTGCGCAAGGTCTTGGGAGGACCACATCCTGTTGATAGTTTTTATAGTCGCCACATCAGTGTTATATCGTATAGAAATCCCCTCTAGAGTCTCATTACCTCGGAGGTAATAGATGAGCACAAGCGCTCTTGGAAGTTGTGTATCTCCCGGTGTCATCTTTTGAGGCATCTGCTTGTGATCCTGCTTCTCTCCACCATGCGCAAGGGCGGAAAATGATACAGGCGCTTCTAATCCGTGGTTGTTCTCAACTCTCTTATAAACATTTTCTGTACTGACAGTGTCCATACCAAACAAAAGAGGATATGGCCATATGTATCCAAAAAAAAAATAGTGCACAAAGTTAAGACGATAAATCACAAAGAGCCATTGCCATCAAATCACGTGATAAATCAAGATGACTTAAAAAATTATGCTGACTGATTGCTGTTAGATTTTTCCATTTCTTTCCATCTTTGAAATCACCTTTTTCAGTAAAGTAAAACTATATAAGTCCACAAACTTTCGATTGATACACATCAGTGCTACAGTTTTTTTTGGGCTACAAATATGGGATTAGAATATGAAGATAAACAGAAGGAGGAGAAGGAGGACTTCTTCAAACCTGTTGGAAAAGCAGCAGAAGAAGTAGATAACGAGGAAGTAGAAACAAGAAATGATGGGATCAAGCTTGGAGCTACTGATGCTGAGGGCCACCCTGTTCAAGAGATCGAGTCACTGTGCATGAACTGCGAAGAAAACGGCACTACAAAATTGTTATTCACGAGGATTCCGTATTTCAGAGAAGTGGTGATCATGTCATTTGAATGCCCACATTGTGGGTTCAGAAATTCTGAAATCCAACCTGCTGGAAGCATCCAAGAAAAGGGGTCTCGATATATACTAAAAGTTGAAAAGAAGGAAGATTTCAATAGACAGGTTGTCAAATCAGATTCGTGTACTGTGAAGTTTGTTGAGCTTGATATCGAGATTCCACCAAAGAAAGGCCAACTGACGACAGTAGAGGGATTGTTAAACACAATCTCTTTGGACCTCGCTTCCGATCAGCCCGTACGACAACATATAGATCCACAGCTTTATGCCAAAATTGCCGAGGTGATTGAAAAAATTCAGGCAACGATAGAGTGCAATACTGGGTATGTGCCTGTCACTGTGGTGGTCGATGATCCTTCAGGAAACTCATGGATTGAATTCGTCCCTGATGAACCATCCCACAAATGGTCGCATGTCGAGTATCAGCGTACCCCTGACCAAAATGTTCTACTGGGCCTGGTTTCTGCTGATACAGTTGCACAACACGAGCAAGAGGAACGGAGAAGAGAGGTAGAGTCGCGAGTAGAAGAGCAACGGAACAATCCAATCTCGACCGGGTTTGTGTCCGATGCTTCGGAGATTGAAAACTTTGCAAATGAAGTACAAGTTTTCTCCGCTACCTGCTCAACCTGCTATGCGCCCTGCGAGACACACATGAAGATTGTTAATATTCCCCATTTCAAAGATGTAATTATCATGAGTACGGTCTGCGACAAGTGCGGATACAAGTCGAACGAGGTGAAAACAGGAGGCGCGATTCCAGAAAAAGGACGGAAAATAACGCTCATTGTGGATGATCCAGATGATCTCACGAGGGATATACTAAAGTCAGAAACGTGCTCCCTTGTGATTCCTGAGATAAACCTGGATCTGACAATGGGAACATTAGGCGGGCGATTCACTACTTTGGAGGGCCTGCTAAAACAGGTCTATGACGAGCTTGAGCAGCGAATATTTACAGAGACAAGCGACAGCATGGATGCAGAAACCTACAACAGATGGAAATCTTTCTTTGAAAAGTTGAAAGAAGCAGCTGACGGGAAGTTAAAGTTTACTTTGATAATGGAGGACCCTTTGGCCGCATCATATATTCAAAATATTTATGCTCCAGATGATGATCCAAACATGAAGATTGAAGACTTTGAGCGAACTGCTGAACAGAACGATGATCTGGGTATAGCAGACATGAAAGTATAGCATGGTACATATGTTCTAAAAATGTAAACGAGTCAAATCATTTTTGTATGATCTATAAATGCAATAAACCCAAGCAATTTACACTAACATTCTAACAACTGTAATTCAGCCAACAAATAGAAATATAAATCCAAGAAAAAAAAGAGCAAATAAAAAGTCATTTAATGTATATAGTCGTCCTTCTCTTCTGCATTGTTTTGCGATATAGCGTCAATCACATCATCCCAAGCGCTCCCCATCGATTTTCGTAGACGTTCATCTAAAGATGATACATCAGAAACAAACTTTTCTGGATCGTCAGATAGTTCTTTTATTAGTGTCCACTCTCCATCCTTGATTTCATAGTTTAAATTTGAGCTGTTAACTTGAGGAGTGGAAGACAAGAATGCTCCTCTGTATTCGCTGCCTGAAGGAATCTCTGGTTGCAAATAATCACTGCTTCCAGCTGACATACTCCATAAATCTTCTCGTATACTTCTATTTGAATCAACGTCACCATGAGTTGGAAATTCACTTTGTTGAGCAAGATGTTCTCTCAAAAGTTGCCGATATCGGCTTGCCTTGAAAGCAGAACTGATCTTTTTAGCAAGTACTCTTTTTTCAACCACTTGCATAAAAAGATGTCTATCCAGAAAGTCCTCAAGCTGGAAACAATTTGCTTCATCAAACAATTTGTACAGAGGAATTTGAAGTAAAATGTCGTTGAATTTAACCATATCCTGGTTCTCTGTTTGAGTTTCCATCTTGTAATATGCCTCCTCTAAAAATCTCTCGTAAAGCCTTCTTCTTTTCTGAATTTCAGAAACATCGATTGTTTCTAGAGTCTCCCGAATAGCATCCTTAAGGATTTGGGGTTTGTAGGGGTTCGAAGAGTTCTCCATAAACCATTTTTCTTTCAGTTTAGGCACAGTCAGATCATCATCATATATTCTAAAAGAAAAAGGGCCAGTAAGCCCTCTTAGAAATTTTGACAAATCTTCTTTCTTAATGTATCCGGTCCCCAAAGGATCAAACTTTTGCCATTGTTTCTTGAAAATTCGAATGTTTTTGGTGGATGTTATGCTTGCCGTTGAGCCAGAGTGAGTGTAGACATAGCGAAAGTTTTCATAAATCAAAGAGATAAACATACTGAGAAAAATATACATGCTCACAATATTCCAAGAGATAAAGAGAGTGTAGGCATATGGCTTACTGCCACAATCTGTCGAATCAATCTCGTTTGAAGAAATACAATTTGGTGGATGAACCAAATAGTCGTGCATTATTGCATTCCATCCTTCTCCAAAACTCATACGAAAGAGTAGTACCAGCGCCTTGGGGACGGTTCTAAAGTTTATATTTCCTGAACCATTTGGACCAAGCTTTGTTAGTCCAAAAATTTGATTCATCGCAATAGCGTACACCACAAAGAGAACCCCCCATGTGAATATTAGAGAGACTATTGCAGGAAAACTAGCCATGGCTGTTTTCATGAGTTGATCTAATCTGTCACTTCTGGGAATAACCAACAATAGCATTCCAACCAAGAATAATTTGTTGAAATTGGCATAAAGTGTGTCTCGGCCAATAATAAAAGAGAAAATAGTAGTCATAAGAGCACCTGCAATAACAAACATCTCAAAAACGTTTCTTTTCTTTATGAAAAACCGTTTTGGACCAAGGGCAATGAGCCGCGCTAGTTCCTGTACCGCAAATACTGCAGATGTAATCAAGTAAAGAACGTACCTGGCGATGACAAAGCCTGGCTTTTCTGGATATGTTTCGGCGAGCAACAACACAACGTGAGCAGACAAGCATGCATCAAGCACATTCTGCCATCTCCACGCTTTTTCAACCGAAAGATTGTAGCAGAAAAGCTGGAATTTTCCCAAAGTATCGAGTTTTGGGCGTTTATAAGGGCCCACCAAATTTAAAACTTTCTCGACTTCATACCAAGATCTCTGTTCATCTGTCAGATATGCATTACCAGTTGTTTTTGAGTAATGAGAAATGATGACGGATATGAATAGAGTTAGGATGAAAACAGTGCCAGCAAAATTGTAAAGCACGACAAAAACAGCATTAAACGGGGAGGAGAAAAACTTTGGAGGAGTGTCCCGACCAGTGCTATTGACCATTGCTTCAAGCACATCGGTCCAACCCTCGAGTGAAGTGATTTCAAAGAGCACCAAGAGCGAAGAAGAAAATTTGTCAAAATTGAAATAGCTGTTCACATATGCCTGTGGGGATGAGACCGGCCAATTGAACACCTCGCTCATAAATTCGTTTATGCAGTCTGCCTTACCGTTGCTGGAATCAAGACAAGTTCTAAGCCGGCCATTAAAAATGTTCAAACCCCAAATTGCAAACGGAAAGAGCAAGCAGAAAGAAACTATAGCAGCGCCCACAATTTTCCAGATCCCTGACAGAATGACATTGTGGAAATGTTGTTTTGAGGTGTTACTAAGTGTCAAAACTCTGAGAGCCCTCAATGCTTTGAATGCTCTGACCGATCTAGTTAACCGACCATTGTTCAAGAATGTTGCAATAATATTGATCCACAGCGATATCAGAACAACAAAATCAATAACATTCCATGGAGTCAGAAAAAAAGCATTGGGAGTAAAAAGGAGCCCATCCGCTAGCACTTTGACCAAAAACTCAAGGGAGAACAAGGCCACAAATGCAATATCAGAGTAAACAATCCAATTCGACAGTCCTTGGGTGTAGCTATTATTCTTGCGATATAGTGGTGTGGCATAGCAAGCAATGGCAACAAGAGCCACGGTTGCCGTAAACATGACCATTGTATATAAATCTTTGACAATTTTGTTTGGAAAAGCGCCGTCTATTCGATCATCCCCAGAAGCTGGACCGACAATTCGTTGGCAAAACCTTCTCACTGGATGCTTTGGGGGGAAAACCCACAATACAACATTAAACTGAGGGTTATTTTTCAAATATCGGCGTTGCTCGCCAAAAAGAATTGCATCCTCTTGAACAACATCTTTCACAACTGTGGCAGGGTGGTTTAAAGCGTTTGCGTTCAGATCCGTCCTTTTTCGATAAAATGGATTATCCTGATTGACGACAGATAGCATAGTATAGCTCCTCCAGTACTCCGGATAAAAGAAGCGGGTCCATGAAGAAGCCGGAAAGTTAGTTTCATCACTGTTGCCATCGCTATCATCCGGGAATTCCTTCTCAGTCTCCTCTTTTATGAACCTTTCAATTACGCCTTGGTTTGACAATAGATTAACCAGTACTTGGTTCTTTGAGGGTAATTTTCTTCTAAACACGATATCTTTGAGTTTGCTCATAGTTGATGGTTGACTATTAGACACAACCTTTTTCGAAAACAAAAGGAGAAATTGTTTCACTTGCATCTTTTTCTTTTCCTTTTGAGAAACTTCCATATTATCTCCAATGACTGCAATGAAAATGTTTAGAACAATATTCTGAGACAAAATAAACCAGCCAATAAGTAAAATAGTCCCAAACATTCTGGAAATGATATTTCTTCCGTGCTCTTGTAAAGCATATAAAATAGTGGTCCAATTCTCAGTAGTTGAAATCTGATACATCCCCAAAAATGTGTTGGGCAATGAGTAAAATGATATTAGATTTTCTTCAATATCATCTTGGGGAAAAGTTCCTTGAAAAAATGTCGAGGCAATAATGCTACTCAAGAATGTAAACAGGAAATAGAATAGAGAGAGTTGAAAAATTGTGTCGAAATTTCCCAGGACATTTGCCCAGAGCTTTCTGGTAAAAGGAACTGCGCAGACAACTCTATAAAACCTTGCAATCTGAAAAACGGTAAGCCAGTAGTAAACTTGACCAAGCTTATGAAATACTGGAGGAATAATGATTATAGTTGTGACAATTGCAAGAGCAGTGTCCACAAGATTTTCTAGTTTGCAAAAGAACTGTCTCCAGTTGGGGAAGTAGCATATAAACCGGATAATTAGTTCTCCTGATAGTGCATATGTGACGCCAGTCTCCATGCGGTGAAGGTTTGAGTGCCATGTTTGGGGCATTTTTGATGAACGGAAACACTGGGCCACTAACCCAGCAACAATAACCAATACCCAAACAAAGTTGGTACTTTTGTAAAGTTTCATAAGCCTAGTGCTTCCACAGCCTTTTCCGTCTTTTCCATGAGCGTTGCTGTTAGGTTTACCAGGCTCCTCGGTTTCCTTTCTTGAATCCGTAGAGTTGGACAGTTGAGCCCTTGTGGTCTTGTATGAAGATACTATTACTGCAATAAAAAGATTCATCATCCACACTCCAACCAGTAATGTTCCAAATATAAAAAAAATGCTTGCTCCCGAATTATCAGAATCCATTGTGTGGTACATCAGATCTGTAAATGTGTTTAGGCTCATAATGACAAATACCAGCTCTAAAGACTGAAAAATGTTATCAAAAGAGACTGTACCATCATAAGGGTTGTCTCTACTGATACACACAGAGTTAGCAGGACACAAGAAACCTTTTGTGATGCCAGAGGATGATCCATCGGAAAACACATAAGGCATTGGATTCAGCGTTTTGGGGTCCAAGTAACCTCCACAAAACTTTTCCTCTTGAAGAAATGTATCTGAGGTGTCTTCTGGATTCACCCAAACACATCGGCGCCGAAAAGAGGATTTGAAACTTTGAACACCAATGATGCCAAAAAATACCCAAAAGAAGCCAATAAACACGCTAACATCAAACAACATTGGTGCAGCAACTTTGAGACTATTCAAGATGCTAACTGTTCCCTTTGTGATGTTGGTCAAACGAAGGATCCGAAGAGTCGCCATGGCACGGAATAGAAAAAAGTGATGTTTTAGATCAAAGTGGTTTATGCTAAACAGCAAGGATAGCCAGAAAGACACGATTGAGATAAAATCAAGCCGATTCCAACTGTTCCTTAAAAACGCTCGTTGCCCCACATTTCTGGTGTTTTGTTCTTCCGAATCTACGTGAGATGGTTTAGGTCTTGTCGGGTCTATTGTGTCAAGCTCAATTGATGCCACTTGTATCGACCGTTCCATTTTACTTGGATTTGCGAAAATGGAAGATATTTTGGAGACCAAATTTGATGTAGTAGACCGGGAGTTTACCTGAAAAGCATTTGAATGGCCAATGCTCTTGAGCATTTGAGAATCATCCCATAGACCAAAAGCGATAATCTTTGAACCAACTTCAAAAGTATAAAAAATGTTTATGACCATAATGGCATAATCTGGTATCGAAAAGCTTCTGTGGAAGTATTGCGGAGAGGAACGAGGATTCCATTCACGGATCGTCACAAGTACTGCATGCATGATAATTGAGAGAAAGACAATTAGATCAAAAATCGGATGTAAGGTCAACCTGGCGAGGAATATGCGCAGAGGATGTCTTGGACTGAAATATCCAAGTGAATTGCCATATAGGGGTAAACGATCGCCGTTTGACCCCTGGGGTTCAGCTCCACTATAAGCATAGGAATATGGATTATCGCTTTCCGGAGCACCAAACTCAGATGTAGATGTTGAAGTGGCTTCGGCTATTTCAATTGTATCCTTTGATTTGAACGGTGCTGATGATCCCCAGCCTGGTGAAACAGAGGAGCCGTTATCTGCATAATGGAGATACGACCTACTGCCGCTCAAGGCCAAGCTCGTACTCGTACTTTGCACTGCTTCTAGATTATTAGAACTCCCTCCGATGTTTAGATATCGATCTGGAGATGGAGACGCTCGGCCTTTTTGCTTCCGCAAAGAGGATGTGCTTCTGGCTGAAGATTCGTCTTTTCCTTTTACGACTCTTGCTGACACCCGCTTAACAGCATCAGAGAATTGATTTTTATGCGATGGATGTGGTGGCTCCAGATTAGAAGCGTCATGTCTTCCTTCTTCAGCGGCACGGAGGATATCTGATGGGGTCTTAGAGAAGGATTCTACTGATGAATTCTGTCCGGGTCTCAATAGGTTGCTCTTTGGATTCAAGCACAATTGAGGACGAACCCCAGTCTCCTCCAAGCGGTAGTCGCCCTTTCCCGGGCTTTTAGGAATTGCCAATGTATTTTTGTCAACTGCTGCTGCTGAAGACTCGGCTTTTACAGACTCTTCCTCTGTCGGCAGCCATTTGCCATGCTGGTTATCTCCATCGGTGCCGTCGCCCAACGCTAGGTCTAGCCCACTTCTGATGGCATCAATGCCACTTTCCTCCACGGCCTTCATCAGCAGAGACTTTTGCTGATTAGGCGAGGGCGAACGGGGCACCGAGGAAGAAACAGACGGTCTCAAAGAGATAGACGCTCCTGGGATCGAGAGTTTTTCCTTCTGTCTCGGGTGTTGGTGCGGGCTCGGCTGTTGTTCCGGCTGGGCATTGTCGTTTTCTTCCTCGCCAGAGAATTCATTTGCACTCTGAAACGGATTTCTACTTGGAGAAGGATCCCTCTTAAATGGATTGCCCTTTGTTGACATTTGGGCGTGTTGGTCACAGCGCTTGTTAGTTTCTAGGAAGTAGGGTGGACTTCGCAGATGGGTTTTTGATGATAAGGTTGTGTCCGTACGGGGCTCGTTCCTCGTTCATGACAATAGCCCCCAGGAAACGGTTCCATCAGAGGCCAGAGATGAATTCACAGAGCAATTTCGATTGCGATCATCTTTTTGTCTCGGGAATTGTCTGACGAAGCCGTTTTCCCTGCATTTGGTCCCTGGTGCGAGACCCGTCTGGGCGCGGGCATAATAGCATGGACACCTTACTTAACCCATACCTCCAAACTTGACTGTTCGGTCTCAAGGCCATGTCCCCCAACCACGGACAAGAACAGGATATAACCAGGATATTCTGGCCCGAAGACCTTTATCCTCCAACAGACGAGTCTTCTAAGCTTCTACTGATAGCATGGGAGAACTCGCCACACGAGTATCTTGTCGTCACAGGCGTCGAGTTCACAGAAAGTGATACTCTCAGCCAACTCATCACAGAGCTACAAAAAACTCTGGACGTGGTCAAGCTACAACATTATCAACACCTTTCTGTAAAAGTCATGGGTGTTTTTTTCTATGGAAATACGGCAAATGGGCTTTTAAAAGAGCATGAACGAGGAAAAGACACCGGATCACATTTGTTTGAGTTTGGTTACTGCCAGCACACAAAACGGCCTATCCTACAAAAATTCAACAACTCCTCGGTATCAGTTCAAATAATTATTTATTCTCCTCCGAATGCCTATATGCTTCAGTACTTATCGGTAAATCCGATATCTCTCTCATTACCTGAGAAGGATAACACGCTAACGGTGATCAGCAAAGAGTATGACAACAAGCTTATTGAAGAAAAAGAGGACCTTCAGTCTCTCAAGGCCAGGATTTTGAATCATTCGCACGTACAGCCAAACTTTACACCAGAAGAACAAACAATTTCATACTGTCTAGAGGAAATAAACACTTGTGTCAAGCTCCGGCAGTTCATATTCTCAAAACATCCCCCTCAACAACACCACTCTCTTTCTCATCATCATATCCGGCTTTTCTCCAAGAGTCAGCATAATGATCCAGCGGCTCTCACCATTTTCCAAGCGGTTTCACTACTGTCAACTCCTTTGATCAAACCGTTCAAACTCTTATTTGTATATACAGTCCTGGCTCTCAGAATGGCTTCCGAAGGAATTTTAATAGTTCTGGAGTGGAAAGTGAGAAGCGAACACGGCTTTGGCTTTGAACTGTGTTTAAAAGACATAAGCGCAACGGCTCAGCAAATAGATTTGAGATGTTTGCAGTTTTGCTTTTGGCCAATTCAATATTCTCAAATTATGACCTTTATCAGCGAGAGACAGAAGATTTACGCGGAGGAACAAGAAAATGGAAAAGAAAAACTGTACATAATTCCTTGTGATGACAAGATACAAGCAGAACACATCAGATTGTTTAATAGCCTGTGGCTGGTAGTGAACGACGTTCTCCTAGGTCTCACTATTGGTACTTTTTTGATAGAAAACGCAAAACCACTAACAACAAGATTGGAATGGATAGTGGACGAAATCTTGGTTAATGGTATCCGCAGAACAACTTTATGGCTGATGTCGTGGCCGGGGGGTTTCAAGTTAAACAATGAAGTGGCCAGCTTTATCGGCGAGCTATTTCTCTGGGTAATGGATTTTTGGGGAAATTGCCTGTTCTACACCAAGCCCTACTTCCCCTTGCTATTCAAAGTTTTGGGAATTTGTGGCATCTTTGGAGCCACCTTGGTGATTTCGATAATTTCCGATGTGATGTCACTACTAGGGGCACACATTTACTGCTTTTATTTCGCAAGCACTAGAATTTATCACTGGCAGTTACAGGTTTTGTACTCTTTATTTTTACTGTTTCAAGGTGAAAGACAGAACGTGCTAAGAAATAGAATTGACTACTGTGACTATGAACTTGATGAACTGCTCGTGGGAACAATCTGTTTTACAGTTCTCATCTTCTTACTGCCCACTACAATGGCGTTTTACTTTGCCTTCAACATTGCAAAACTGTTACTTCTCATTGTTAATTCAACATGCGAGTTTGTTCTGTCCTGTTTGAATCACTTCCCTCTTTTTGCTTTGTTATTGCGAATTAAGGACCCGAAACGACTCCCTGGTGGAATTATGATGACTCCTCTTCATCGGGTAAGCACTTCTTCTGTTGACTCTACTTCAGCATATCCTGTAATTTATCTCAAGTTGCAAAATACCCCATTGAAGGTTAGCAGGATCTTCTCGCCCTATTCGAAACTTATAAATCGTCTCCAATTACACTACTTTTCAAAGAAGACGATTTATAAGCTTGCAACTGGCCAATTCGTTCCGATTCGGAGATCAAAATTGTACGAACTGCTTTACTCTATGCTTCCATCAAAGAGAACTACTGTGAAAGAGATGTACAAAGTGCTAAATTAATCTTAGAATTTTTACAATTTAAACAAAAGTTAATGCCTTAAATGCATATGTTATTAGGTAATACATTTACATCATTACAAAAGAGAAACAAACTATCTAGATCTACCATTCTGTGGTCTCTTCAGCAGTGGCATCGGCCCAGTTTGAAGTGGCAGGTTCAGCATCCCAGTCGGCTTGTGTTGGTTCTGCAACTGTCCAGTCCTCGTCCTCAGCAGGAGCAATAGCTGCTTCCACTTCGGCTTCAGTTTCCTCTTTAACTTCTTCAGGAGCAGTCTCAACCTCTTCAGGGTCCCTGTAGAAGTAAAGGTCGGGCATCACAGACCAAACAGCCTCACGGTCAGCCAAAGTGCCCCGGAGTCTAAGGACTTCACGGGCCAACAACCACCAGATCAAACCAATCGAATGCTTACCCTTGTTGTTGGTGGGGATTGCAACATCAACATACTCAACTGGTGAGTCGGTATCGACCAAAGCAATAACTGGGATGTTAACGTACGAAGACTCCTTGATGGCCTGGAAGTCGCTTCTAGGGTCAGTAACAATGATCAATCTGGGCTCCTTGTATGATCTCGTAATGTAATTGGTGAAGGAACCGGGGGTAAAACGACCCGCAATTGGTGTAGCGCCAGTGTGGGCAGCATATTTCAAAACTGCTCTTTGACCGTAAGAACGGGCAGAAACAGCAACAACATCAGCGGCGTTGGGGACGGCAGCAATGATTCGTGCTGCTAGGACCAACTTCTCCCAAGTCTTGCTGATATTGATGATGTTAACACCATCTGGACGAGTCTTGTAAATGTAAGGCTCGTTTTGGACCTATTTACCGATCGTTAGTCCGTGTTCTGCTTTTGTTGCATTTTCTTAATAACTTGACTTACCTGAGTATTCTTGGCACCGAGATGAACACCGGCGGAGACGAGGAGCTGAGCGTCTTCTGGCGTAAGATCGAAATTGGCTGGGAGTGCTGACATTGCTTTACTGTTTGATTCACAGAAAGGAAAGATGATGTCTCATATGAGTTTTCCAAGTATGCCATGTTCACTGACCCGCCGGTCTGCAGTTTACGCACAAGTTCTTTGTGACTGTGATTTTCCTTTCTCAGCATACATAGCCACGTGTGGGTCACATGACCGATGTAATAGATAATTCCGCTTTCAGGTTATCTGATGCGATCGCTCACGGCGCCAAGCAACGCGTGGGTGGTTTAAACTGTGCATATACCCTCCGCATCCTGCTCTTTCTCCCTCCACTGCCTCACGATTTCTTCCTTGCTCTCAAACCCGTCTTTTCCCACCGAGCACAGCAGCCATGAAGTTGAAAATACCCGACTGGCTAAGGCTGGAGATCGTCGACGTGCCACCTCCAGGCTCAAAGCAGCTCCGCATAAGCACCACTCGGAGATATGGCTACATTACACTCTTTGTGTCAACCTTACTCATATTCTCCCTTCCGTTGTTGTATTTCATCGACAGGTACGAAACCAAAGCAGCCGGGTTCAGTTCTTTGCCACCAACAGAAGTATCACAGAGTCGTATACGACGATCTTTACGAAAGCTGAGGTTAAAGATTTTCAAGTTTAGGTATAGATGGCACCTCTGGAAAACGATCCTTGTGTGGACATTACTTTCAGTGTTTCTTTCATGGCATGAGAACAACAACGACTTGGTCTGGGTCACAAAACGACTTGGAAGAGTCGCGGCAGCTCTGATGCCACCGTTGCTGTTTCTAACCATGAGACCGAGTCCTTTGCCATATACCCTCCATCTTAGATTATTGCCACTACACAAGTGGATATCCCGAATAGTGGTTCTTCAGTCGATACTACACACAATACTTTACACGTATATATATTTCAGGATGGGAAATTTGGGCAAGCTAAAACAACGTGCAAATGTCTTGGGAATTATTGCCATGATAGCCTTCATTGTTATCGGCGTAACATCTCTGAAGCCGATCCGACGCAAGTCCTACAGATTATTTTACTCCCTACACTATGCCTTAACCTGGGCCTCTGTAGTGTTGATTGTTCACCACGCCCGACCAGGAGTAGGCATCTACACTATTTTCAACCTGATTCTTCTGTTCTATCAAATCGGTTACAGGATTACGAAAACAACCTATTTCACTGCCACAGTTGAACACCTTTCGCCTTCATTGTACGTCGTGTCGATCCCTCGGTCATGCCTACCTCGATATTTCCAGCCGGCTTCTCACCTCCGCATACTGGCAAAACCGAGGCTTATCAACCCTCTGTGTTGGCTGCTTCCTTCTCGACCGTACACGATAGCTTCATTGCCGACGGATAGCTCCATAAAGTTGCTTATACGAAAAACTTATAATGTGATCCAGCCCAATAAAAAATATTCCATGTTCGGCGCTTTCAAGTGTTTCCAGGGAGACCTTTTTCTGGGGAAGCATGTTGGAGGTGAAACTAGTCCGGATTACACTTTCGACAATGTCGACAAGGTTTTGTTCATATGTGGTGGGTCCTCAATATCGATAGCGTTGCCTCTTTTGAGAGTTCTTGCTTATAGGAACATTCCCTACAAGCTGGTATGGGCAATTCGGGATCCAAGAGATGCAGAGGTTTTGTCCTATTTTAATGTCACTCAAAATGTGGAAGTGTATATAACTGAAAAAGATTTGCAGACACGGATCTCTAGGTTAAACTTGCAGGCGGGATGTATCAAATTCAAGAAGTCAAATAACCAACTTCATCTGGCAGATACCATTCGCGATGTCGAATCCCAGCCTCTTCTAAGTGGGGTAGGATTTGTTGATGAGTACGGAGCGATAAGCGCACCAGGAGCAAACTTGAAAGGGCAAGCTAGCGTGGATGGGCCAAGTGGGAGCATCGACACTAGCGGCGATAAAAGCCAAAGTTCGGATCAAACCTACACAGATTCTGAAGAAGATCTGTTAGAGCTGAATGAGTGTAACAAGTGTGCGTCTTGCCATCAAGGAAAGTGTACGAATGAGCTGGCCGGTGGAACAGAAGAACCTTTGGATGAAGACGAGCTTCGAATCAATATCGATACGCCAGGACATTTCCAAAAAGATGGGCCATCACAGTTGACGCCAAACAAATTTCCCAAATCCTTAGACTCTAAAGTAGTCTCAGAGTTGGTTTCTCAATCATCAAGATCATCGATAAGTTCTATCAAAGAAGCTTTTGAGTTTTCCTCGGAGATGGACCTGGAAGATGAAAACAGAATACGATATTTCAAAGGAAGGCCAGCTTTGGGATGTCGGTTGTACGATTGGCTTCTTGAAAAAGGATGCTGTCAAGGCGTGGCCGAAGCAGGAGGAGCGTGTTGTCGAGAAGAAGAGAGACGAATGGGAGCTGACATTAGCGTAGAGGAAACAAAAATGAGACTATGGGTTATTGCTGCAGGCCCAGAAGGACTAGTTGAACAGGCCAAAAAATGGACTGAAGAGAACGACCTGCGGTTTCACGAAGAATCGTTCAGCATGTGACGAATGTTTTTTTAACTTATTTTGATTCAATGTTTGAGGACTATTCCCAAACGATATTTGATTATAGCAGCTACGGAACGTTGTGCTATAAGCTTTAAAGACGATACATTTTTTGTTTGATTTTCTGAGTTTTTTATTTTTGCATTGAGGTTGTATACGAGGTCGAATAGGCGATATTGAGTAAAACTACGAAGGAAAGAGTGTAGCGCTTGTTCTGGTGATTTTGTGTAGTTTAGAATTGAAACGTCAATACGTTATCATTCAGATACTACAAAGATTGACTTAACTTTTTTACTAGATATATTTGTTACTTTAGTAGAGATTGGTATTCTTATAAAGCGTTACATTTCATTTGATCTCTATCTTTGGAAGCAGCAAGAGAAATGCTTACAGAGTATCAACGATCATATTATTCCATTAACTGATATAATTACACAAATGTAAGGGACACAAAAAGGACCATGTCATAACAGCATATCATCACTACTTCTCACCTCCTTTTATTATCACCTTCAACAAAATCCAAAGCTTGTTCACGCTCGATCTCAGCAACTTTTGAAATTTTATTGTCAAACATGACACCATAAAATTTATCAGCCACATGGATCATCTCGTTCCTAAACGTTGTACAGATAAATTGAGCATTTTGTGCCAACTCCTTAATCACATTTGCAACAGCGGTTCGGTATTGAGTATCCAAATTCGCATCAATTTCATCAAACAAATAGAACGGAGCAGGATCGCATGATTGAATAGCCAAGATAAGGGCAATCGCACAGAGAGATTTTTGTCCACCAGAGAGCTGTTCAATACGTTGCTGCTCGTCGTTCTTTGAATTGAAGGACACAGTAATCGAAACGCCGATGTAGTTTTCAATTGTAGCGGTACCAGCTCGTTGAGAAGCGTTACCGTTATGGCCATTGGCATCTTCGCCATCGGAAGCATCATGCTCATCATCAACATCTCTGTCCATCCTGCGCAAAATCTTCAGCTCTCCTTTCCCTGGAGGAACAAGTTTTTCAAAAATCTCACTGAAACCTTTTGAAACCTGTTTAAAAGTCCTCCAAATCGCTTCATCCTTTCGTTGACTTAGCACTGTCATGAGCCCTTCAATAGAATCTCTTGCCTTTTGTAGCTCCTCTCTTCTTTGATGCAGAATCTTCTGATCATTTGTGAACTTGGAGTATTGCTCAACGGCTTTCTTGTTCACATGGGTATACTTCTTAAGTTCTTCTGTTAGCTTGCTGAGCCGTTGTGCCAACTCTTTACTGGACTTGTGTGTATACTTTGTAAACGCATCTTCTGGCAAGAAACCTAAATCACGGATTTTACGTTGGAGATCATCTCGTCGATTAATGAGTAAAGCTCTTTTGGCAAGACTCTTTTCCACGTTCTTTTGCATATTCTCGAGCTTCCTAATCAGATCAATCTGCTTTTGGTTAGATGTTTCCAAGTCGCGCTCTTTTTTGTTGAGATCTGATTTTACATTCTCAGATTCGTTTTCAACAGTTTCAAGTTTGGACTTTAAATCTTCAATCTTCTCATTGGTGTTTTCCAAGTTTGCTACAAGTGTTTCCAAGTCTTCACCGGAAGTGGTGGTCTGATGAAATTTGGATTGCTGAGCTTCAAGTGTATCCCTTCTAAGATACAAATTCTCAGAAAGGTCAGTCTCAAGTAGTGATATCCTCTCCTCGATTCTGGTTCTGTCGGCAGTTGCTTTATCCAGCTGTTTGCTAATGGCAGGAAGTTCTGCATTTATTTGATCTAGCTCGGTGAGCTCTTCGTTGGAAAGAACTTGCTCAAACGGAAGCTGTAA
Source organism: Alloascoidea africana (assembly GCA_030581615.1). NCBI lineage: Eukaryota > Fungi > Ascomycota > Alloascoideomycetes > Alloascoideales > Alloascoideaceae > Alloascoidea > Alloascoidea africana. The sequence goes on from JAKTTT010000012.1 coordinate 414,325, forward strand.
TTCAGCTTGATGCTCCTCCAGTTGAGACTGTTGAGTGCGTAAAACCATCTCTGTAGAATAAATTGCGGTCTCCCTAGACGCCAAGTAGTTGGTAAGTCTTCTAAGCTCTGAATTTTGAGACTGCAAATTTGACCGAAGAGTTTCCAATCTATTTGAACTTCTTCCAAACTGGCCATTCGCCTTGGTCATATTGTTTAATGCCCCAGTAATCATTTGCTCTTTAGCATTGATCTGAGATTTAAGATCTCGTAGTTTTGCCCGTCCGTTCTCAACTTCTCGACGCCATTTCCGGAGATTGCGTAATGAATCTATCCTTGACCTCTTTGCGTCGTGATAACCTCCAGTCAAAACACCTTTCTTGTCAACTCTGTCACCATCTAGTGTAATAGCACTGAGCTGGAATGAGCGGGAATACTCAACACCTTTCTCCAAGTTGATGCAAACAATTGTTTTGCCAAATACCTGTTCCACTGCTTTTCGAATATTTTCATCATAGTTTATCTTACTGATCAAAGGAATTGTTTCATTGGAGTCAGGATATTGTTGGGGACGCGGGTGTAATCTATTCAAGGGCATAAAAGTCACTCTACCAGCTTTTCGTCGATTCAACTCTTCCATCACAGTTGATGCCGTTTCATCATTATCCACAACAACGTGGAAAAGACTGTTTCCAGCAGTCACCTCAACAGCTGTTTTGTACTTATTGTTGACTTCGATTAATTCACCCAATGGACCGTATACACCATTGAGTCCAAACTCCTCAACAATTCGTTTCACATTTTCAAGACCCTGAGATTGGGTACGATCCATCGTCTCCGCAACGCCTCGTTCAGCACGGTGCAATTCATCGAGGGCAGAGTCGGTAATTGACGATTGTTTAGCTTCTTCTCTCCAAAGTATCTTTCGTTCATCAGTCAGAGTATCATAAGCTGCTTTGGTTCTCACTTTGGCATCCTGAAGCTCAGAAATTTCGTTCTCAGCTTCTTTGATCTGTCGCTCGGTATCCGAAATAGTGGCTTTCGTTTGTTCAACTTGTTGGCCAATCTGGGAAATATCATTCCGAATTGCATCCAAATTGCCTCGCTCCTGATCCAAATTAAATTGGAGTTCTGATATTTTCTTTTGAAGCCAACTATCACGTTGTGATTTCGATCTGAACTGTGCGTGACGATTCTGTTTCCCGTAGATAAATCTTTGTCTCGTTTCCAACTTATCGAGTTGTGCACGAATATCAGTTTCTCGGCTTCTCAATTGCTCAAACTGCGGTCGTAAACTTTGAAGCTCTCTCTCGTTTTTCTGTATTTGATCTACAATTCTGGAAAGCTCTTGATTTCTTTTTAACGTGGTTACTTCAGAGTCTGATTTCTTGTTTTGAGCCTCAAGAAGACGCATCTCCAACTCGGCCGATTCAGTCAAAAGATCTCTCAAATCCTGTTCAGCCTGTTGTTTTTCCAAATGAAGAAGGCCGCTCCTCTGTTTCAAATCAACAATTTGTGTTCCCAATTCGGTTATAGCAGCCTCTCTATCATCGAGCAGTTTAACATGACGCTCATTACCGCCTAGATGTCCCATCCTTTCATCATCCAGATCCTCAATTGCAGTTGTGATTTCAGCAACTTCTCTATCAAAAAGGGTAAAATCAATACATTTTTTCTCCTTATCCTTTTCTTGATATGCAGTAAGATCTTCTTTTTCACCTTCCAAGTCCTCCAGCCATTCGTTTATATTGTTAAGCATTTCATCTATTTGTTCTTTTTCATGATTTGTAGATTCCATTTCTTTTACAGAATCACGTAAATTCTTTTCAAATACTCGAGCTCCTGCAACTTCTTTCAACAACTCAAGTCTCTCTGTAGCCTTTGCATTTGTAAGAGCTGTGATTCTACCCTGAGGTACAATATAGTAAGGATTCGATCTGGAAAACCCTGCACTTTCCAAAAGTTTCATAATGTCGGATTTGCTGACGGATCTTGCATTTAGGGAGTAATCATCCTTCTTCATACCAATTGTTCGACGAATTGAAACCTCGGCACTGTCAACTGGCAGTCGCTTATCAGAGTTGTCAAAAACAATTTCAACATAGGCTGACAGTACAGTAATATGATCGCCACCATCTTCATGTAGAAGTCCAAGACGCTCCTCTTTTGACATATGTGTATAGGCATCCGACAGAACGAAGCGAATAGCTTATATGAAAAAGTTAGATGAGATTGAAACTCCATACTTCTTTTGAAAAAATTAAAAACTCACCTGCAAAGAAATTGGATTTTCCTGATCCATTTCTGCCCACTATTGTGATAAAATGTTGTTAGTTGTTGCAACAATCTGACGCGACACGTAAATGACGCGTATCCACCATCTTCAGTTTTTAGGCTCTGTTTCCCAGCAAATTATGACAAGCTCCCCCTTCCAAATAAACAGATTAAAGCAACAGTTCAAATGTATACATACCAACAACATTATGATGAGGGCTAAGTAATTCAATCACCGTCTGGTCTTTATAAGTTTTGAAACCTTGGATGGTGATCTATTCAATTATGTGAGCAAAACTGAAAGCAAATGCCAACCCCCCAAAAACAACAATAGATTTCAAAATCTCTCAACAAGAACTAGAGAATATCTGAAAGTTGAAAGTCTTACCCTTTTGATATGCATGTTCTTGACCTGTGGTTCAAGTGTGTATGGTTTCAGTAGTTTCGTATCGATTTTGGTGATCATGGTGTTGAAGAGGTCATGGCCGGGTTACAACTATGAACCAAAACCACTAATTGTCATCTGAAAGCCAATAGTTCACTAAATACATGAGGTTGGAAACAAAAAAAAAAGGGTTTATTGGAATATCAAGCTTTTTTGATATCAATGTCTTTTTGCATTTTAAACAAAACGATAATACATTTGACTCTACACAGGGAAGTGGTCTGTTTTCTAGCACAAAAAATCATCATTATACTAGGCTAGGTCATTAAATTGTGTTTAGACACGAACAAGAATTTTTCTTTTTTGGGGAGGGGGTCTTCCATCACATTTAAATAGATATTCCACATTTTCCTATTATTTGAAAATATTCCAAATGACTTGGAGATGCTCTCATATAGTTATCTCCAGAATTACATGAAAGGTCATGTTGACCAGAACAAAACCAAACGTCGTCAATAAAAGGAGATGTCCCCGAGGTTGAAATATAAATCTCTCCCTAGAATCAAACCATGAAAGTAAGTATCACCAAGAAGAATAGCAACGAAGAAAAAAAATTCAAGTTAACATACGCTGACTTGAGAAAAGCCTCTCCAAAATGGAATAGCAGGAACAATGTCATCTAGATGGGTGACTCTAAAATAGCTTGTATTTTTCCATGAATTTGTTTGATTTGGAAGCAGGACATTATCTGTCCAATTTGCAAAATTGGGGTTTCCAACGACCGGTTGTCCCAATGATATCGTCGTCAATTGTTGTTTGTTTTTAACTGTATATTCAATTGCAAACAGCATTGCAATTGCTCCTCCTAAAGAATGACCTCCAATGACCAAAGAATAATGAGGGAAAATTTTTAAAAGATCAACGAGGGTAGATTCTATTCTGTTTTTGGTGATTAGATAGGTGTTGTAAAATCCTCTGTGAACAGTACAATTCTCGCATTTAGAGAATGAAGGGTTATTTGGTGTATCTGGTGGATACATAAAAGGTACAAGAGATGTATCCAGATCAGTAAGAGAATCTTGGAATGACCGGCTGCCTCTAAACATGAGTAATATTCGTTCTTGAGTTCTATCCAATGCAATATAGCCCGAAACTTTGAGGTTGTAATCGCCATCTCCTGTCCATTGCTAAAAAAATCTCGAGTTAGATGGATACGGTGTTAAAAAAAAGAAGAAAAAAGTGTGTAAGATAGGTACTTGAACAAGCTCAAAATCATAATCATCACAACAGTCACATTTAAATGGGTATCGTATTTTAGAGAAAGATGATACACAATAACTAAAACTCGGTTAACATTTCAACTGGGTATAGAGCTTCCTCCAAGAGACCCCCCAAAAAAGAAACTCACGCAATGTTTATTATTCCTGCATATTCACTGAGTAAATCAAATAAACATGGTGGGATCGAAGGGGGTTGTGGTTGTAGTTCTCGGTTGGGGAAAGGGAAAGGGAAAGGGATGCCCGAAATGTTGAGAGGAGGAGCTTGAATCAACCAGAACGCGACCAACCACATTGCTGATATGAACAACAGCATAGGGATATACGCAGCTCCATTCATTTGATATCCTTTTCTGCCAAACCAAAATAATAGGGAAAAAAAGAATGGGTATTCACATAGAGATATATGGGTTGTTGGAGAGGAGGTGTGGGGGTGGTGGAGCACAAAAGCTGAAGCCATCGCCCTGGTAGTGGCGCCGAAATAGGAAGTCTAATTTCCCGAAACGGGTGTCTCTGTTTCCAAAATTGGAGGTTGCAGCATAGGCAGGGTAACTCATATTGGTTTACCCCATCTCCATAAAAATCATTTACGAAAAACAGCTTTTGTGTCCTCCTCTTGTTTATCACCAAGTAACTCTCCTTAATTTTGTCAAGATCTTGACAACTAGTATGTGTGTGTACATAATGGATGTTCAAGTTGTTGATATATCCATCTTTTTTTCACTCTAGAGCATTTGTTTCACATGTCAAGAATCAAGACAAAGTTGCAAAGACATGTATAACCAGAATCATCATTACTCTTAATACATTATATGTTATATGTATATACTTGCGATTTTCTTTCTTTTTCTTTTTCTTTTTCTTTTTCTTTTTCTTTTTTTTTTTTTCTTTTTGTTCTTGAAATTTTCCACTAAGTTACTACAGATTTTTGATAAATGTGACAGCTTTTTAAATAGCTTTATAAAAAATTAGAAATAGAAATGAAAATGAAAATGAAATGAAAATGGAAAGACAACGCCAAACATTAACAATTTAAAACAACCAGAAATAGTGCACCCAATAGAAAAAAATAAAAAAAAAGAAAATATATGACATTATAAGACACAAAATGAAGGAGAAAAAGGAAAAAGAAAAAGAAAAAAAAATATCAAATGAAATAAGGAATAACAGAAAAATGATTCATCAAGTTCGCCAATTTTTTTTTAGCTTCTTTTCGCATTTTCGCATTTTCGCATTTTTTTTTTTTTTTTTTTGATTGGTTAAAAAGTAGGATGAGAAATTACAAGATCAAATAAAATCAATCAATGACGAGGATTCCCTTCCCCCTATTATACTTGTCCTTTCCGCATTTTTACAACTGAATGCTGCAAATTTTTATCAAAATTGTTAAAAATTTGAACATAATCAAGATTGGCCAAATAACAATATAAATAAATCCCCATGATAAAAAATTAAACAAAGGGATTAAAAAAAGTTGTAAAAGGGAGAAAACAATCCATATTATAAATGTTGTAATCAAAGATAATAAAAAACATTGGGTAATCATTTCAACACGGTTTGAAATCCAATCTTCTTGAAATGATGATGATAAACAACTGTACAACTTTCTGTTTGGTGATGTGTTGTTGGAAGAAAATGAGGAGATGGAAGTTTCACTAACATTTGATAAAGAAGAGGTTGAATCCGATCTTGAATGACGTGATGAAGATGAGGATGAGGATGAGGATGAAGTAGAATGAGTTCTATGCGGATGATGATGATGATGATGAAGTGTTCGAGATGGTATATATTTTTTCATAACTGGTGATTTTAACTTGTTTGAATCATTAGCACTTTTCGGCTGTTTAGACCCAAATCCCATATATTTATCATTTCCAGAGATGAAAACTGTGGTAAAAGGTCCCAATTGTGGTTGTTGTTGTTGTTCAGGTAAGAAACAAGTTTTTAATGTTAAATTTGGCAAACTGGTTCTTTCATTTCTTGATATGGATGACCTTGGTCTAGATGTGAAAGAGGATGAAGAAGATGATGATGAATAAGACCTTGGTCTATAAGAATACCGACGTGACGTTCCATTATTCAAAGTCGTCACTGAAACGGGGGACATATTACCACCACTTCTTGAAGACAGGGATGGAAAAGAATGTTTCTGAGCAAGATGTTTTGAAGATTGTTGAGATTGAGATTGTGTTGAGAGTTGATCAAGATCGGAATCCCGTGAAGAAACATGAGGCTGATGATAACCTGCAGGGAAATACAAAGTTGAATGGGGTGCACGCATTGTATTCACAACCAAATTGAAATTTTTAACATTTTCATTCTGTACCATTTTCACCATTTGGTCCATTTTGTTGATTTCTGGTTTCATAATAGAGTCCACTCGCTTCGACCAGATATGGGTATGCGGAGAGTTGGACTGATTCATCTTCATCTTCGTCATCTCTTCTCCTTGTGATTGATGGTTCAGGCAGGGCTGCAGATATGGAGCTTGTTCCTGTTGGTGCTGGTGCTTGGTCATCCGAGAGGACTTCAGTCGCGTCATGGAATTCATCTGTGGAATTCGAGTTTGAATTCGAATCTCCCTGTCCGATTGCTGCATGGGTATATGGGGAGGACAGTCGGGTGTTGTCCAGGACTCCGAGGGGATGGGAACGTCTCGAGTTCCAAGGCGAGGCAGCGAATGGAAATTGAAAGTTGGTGTTGCTGGCAGGGTCGCTTCCGGCACTTGCACTTGCGCTTGCGCTTGCACTGGCACTCGACCGATGTCCGATTTGGAATTGGGTTTGGGTTTGGGTTTGGGTTTGAGTTTGAGTTTGATTCGGGTTTCTGATAAAGTTGTAGAATTGTTCAAAGTCGTTTGTGTTTTGTTCCTGTTGGTGTTCCAGTGGTAATGGGATATTGGAATTCGAGAGGTTGAGTGCGGCCCTGATTGTGGCGGCAAGCAGTTGTCTTTTGTGGTCTTCCGATAAAGCTGGGTCGTTGCCGCCGCCGCCGCCGCCGCCGCCTGTTCTAGCGGGTAGGTGCGAGGGACACTGATACTGGCCCAGGGCGGAAGTGGAGGACGAGCAGGGCAGGATGGAGATTGGTCGATCCAGAGGTTGTGAGCCCTGGAGGTCATCCTGGAGTTCGCGTTCATGTTCATGGTCGTGGTGAGTTGTTGCAGTCCACACACGAAGCGGCTGAGGCTCTCGACGGCCTCGTACTGGAGGTCCTGGCTGGTGGTGGAGCTGGTGAGTGGTGGTCTGAGATTGGACCGGAGCCCCTGACCCCCCAGGAGGAGTTGCAAGATGACCTGAAAATGACATAGCACGGTTTCCAGTTGTACTCCGATATGGATAAGAGGGATCAGGATCTGGACCAATTGAGGCTCGCTGTGGAAGTCGAAGGTGGGACGGGGCGGTATGGGTCTGCTCGTTGAACAGGCCATTGTCGGTACTAAAGGTCCTGATGACGGGTCCGCCATTTCTGGGAGAAGGTGAAGCATAGGACACGGGTCTGACTGGCACGGAAGATGCGGCGGAAGGCCCAGGGCCGGAAACAGAGCGGGATCGAGAAGAGGCGGTGCCGAGCTGGCCGAGATGGGCCAAGAGTTCTGCGATGTGGAGGGTTGGTGGTGAGCTGGGAGGTTGGGCTGGAGCTGGGGCTGGAGGAGGAGGAGGAGGAGGAAGAGGAAGAGAGGGAGACACGGGAGCAGGGCTGGACACCACCGCCGCCGCCGGCTGGCGGCCGCTGCGCTCGGGCCACTGGTCGAGAGACTGGTCGAGAGACCTGTCGAGAGACGTGTCGAGGGCCTTGCCGTCCAGGTCTTCGAGATCCAGGGCCAGCTCCAGGTCGTCGTCGTCGTCGTCGTCGTCGGCCTCCAGATCGAAGATGGCTCTGCAGTTGGGGCACTCAAAGTGCGGATAGGCCTTGACCAGCAGCGGTCTGATGCACCGGTAGTGCCAGCAGTGCGAGCAGGGCGCGAAGAAGACGGGCTGGAACGGCGACACGCGGTTGAGGCAGATGGAGCACTCCTGCTGTTCGTTCTCGCCGCCGTCGTCGTGGCGGTCGCCGCTGGGGTCGCCGCCCAGGGCCATCCGGGCCATCTTTCGCATTTTTTTCATGGCGCCCATGTTGAATTGAGTTAGCTTCCGTTTCCAGCTGTGGTTTAGCTCGACCCTAACCTTAACGCATTTGTAGATGGGCTCTTCACCGCCGCGGAAGTCGACTCCGAATTGCAAAAAATCGCCGTCTCGTAGCGGCGTGGGGTCGCTGGCGACTCCAGATGGCGACAGTCGGGATCGGTTGAGGAAGGTGCCACTGCTGGACCGCACGTCCTTGATGAACCAGTCGCCGTTGGCCTCTGCCCAGATTTCGGCGTGGGATCGGCTGACAACTTTGGAGCGGAAGGTGATCGGGGCCAGGTTGTGCGACGAGGCCGAGTCCTTGTCGGAGTACCTGCCTATGTGGATCTTTTGTGCTCTGTGGACTTTGCGGATCACGGGCCCAAAGTACAGGGGAGGCGTGACGGAGGAATGGTCCACGAAGGGGGTCAGGCGGATGGAAAACGGAGGAGAGGGAGGGTCGCCTGGACGGTGCTGGGGCATTTCGGTAGGCGATGGAGGATTGGGCTATTCGCAATTGGCAGGCTGATAGAGGGTGGTGATGGTGATCCTGATGGGTTGGGAGGAGGGTTTCAATCGTGGGATGAGAAAAGGTGTCACAAATGCAGCTGTCTCGCAAACAGAATGTTGGAATGAGCAGAACAGTTCTGAGCAGTTCTGAGCAGCTCTGAACAGCTCTGGAAAGTGTGATCTAGGGGTACAAACTACAGGTATTTTGGGTATGATGGGCATGATCTGGAATCTCCAAGTTTGCGCGGGACTATTCACTCGGCTTCTGTGTCCACTTCCAGAAGTCCACCTGGCTCCAGACCAGCTGGCTCCAGACCAACTGGCCCTGATCGATTCGCAAACAGCTCCAGTCGCCGATGGTTGAAGCTACAAGGAAGCAGAACGACAAACCCCGGCGGCGATTGGAGTGGTCTTTCGCGATGGATAGGGCCAGGAGGACTCGAGAGCCCAAGATTTGAACTCCGATGAGAGGTCATAATATATGGTCTATGAACTTGTTAAACGGTATATCTCTGCCCAAACTGTTTGCTCCTAATCGCCTAATCGTAGACAACGAATGATCGAGAGCTCGTCACAGCCCCCGGATCACCGAGTCGGCAACCTGCTGTCTCGTCTCATCTTCGGGCCCGCCCACGACTCCCGCGCTGTGCAAAACGGCCACCGTCTTGTTCACCACCAGGTCCTCGTCCACCACGGACACGTCCTCCACAAACCGCACCGTCGCGAGCCAGCTTTGCGCGTCCGCCTCGGAATAGTCCAGGTTCGCCGCAATGTACGCGACCGCTTCCTCAGGGTGTTGCTCAAAATACCGAATCCCGCGGTTGATGCCCCGGAACAGCCCTGCCACAAGCTCTCGCTTCTCCTCCGTTGCAACCACGTCCACGCCAGCCGCTATGGCCCAAGACGGCCAGGGCGTATAAATTTCCCCAATTCGCTTGATCTCCCCGTTGTCGTAGTACTTCTTACTGGTAAAGTGCTCCCACATGAACGCATCCGAACTCGACTCGTTCACACTTTGTCTCAAATTCGCAAAGTTTTGCAAAACGACAAATTCCTCAAACGGCTTCTCTTTCTCCTGCTCCTTCTCCTTCTCGCAACCAATCCATTGTTTCTCAAGTGCCAGTACATACGCCATGACATACGATCCGCTGCCGATCCGACTTACTCCGATCTTCTTACCCCGAATGTCATCCACACCGTTTATATCCTGTCGTTTCGATCCAGTGCTGATTGCCCAACACAATGGCGATTGCACGTAGGTCCCCACGAGTTTATAACTTTGGTTACCATTACCAATCCCAGCAACAAATGCATCCGTAAGTCCAATTGCAATGTCGATCGATTTGTCATTTAACGATTGGATCAAGTGTCCGGATCCAGAAGGGAAAGGAATAAATTGAACCTGTAACTTTTCCTCTTTATAATAGCCCTGCTGTTCCGCAAAGAAAAGCGGCGTGGAAAAATGCTCTGGAACGTATCCTACTACAAGTGACATTGAGGAAAGGTGATGGGGAAAGCGTGGGCGGTTGCTCGAGGAGAGTTGAAGGGTGTGGAGGAGAATTGCAACAAAACACATGAGAGGGTCAACCTTCTTCACAATAGTCTTTTTTTTTCATTTACAGTGCCATGTTTCAATGTTTTGAAAAAAATAGAATTATTCATCATCATCATATGACAGGTATACCATCCACTGCAATTACAGGATCTTCATCATCGCTCGTAGTTATTTCCTCATATTCATACGATAGCCCATTTTCATTCCCATTGCCATTCCCTTGTATTTCCTCATCATCAAACTCGACAGATTTTGTATTTGAAGAAACCTCACGCCGGAGGAAACTAAACACGACTCCGGATTTGGGAACCCCTTTTCTCAAACTGCCATCATCTGAAACCCCATCCGAGGCTATATCGTTAAAATAATAATCACTGGTGTCTGCTTCCTCCGAAACATTTACATTTACATTAACATTAACACTTTGATCATGACCACCATCAAAAGGTGAATTTGTTTTCCTAATGGGTTCGAATTGCGTCTGTGTCAAAACCGGTGAACTATTGTTATTGTGGATTGTGTTTTTCGAAACATGTTCAATCTCTATTCGCATATTCTTTTGAATTGGATTTTGATTCTCAATTGTTTCTAGACATGATGATGATGATGATGATGATGCCGATTTTATACCACCATTTGTCCGTACCGATTCACAAATCAACTTGTTTCCATTCGACAAAGAATCCAAATTCTTAACCCCCAGAACCCGACTTCCATTTGTAATCCCTAATGCTTGTTCAGGAGAAGATGTAACTTCTCGATTCATTGATGTTGAATTCAATAATCCATCTGTTGGAACAGATCGATCAACTTCATGTTCTGGAGTCGAGGACACTTGAACCACAGGTTCCCCCTCCCCCTCCTCACTCGGCTCACCAACTTTTTCACCAAGCTCACTAAAACTTGTCTTTGACCCGGTGGCATGTGTGAATCGACCATTCGATGCAACTCGCGCCTCTAAAGAATGATCAGACATGGCTATTGACTCTTCTTCTTCTTCTTCCTCAACATCATCTGTATCAAACTCTAAAAATGATTTGGCTAATGTGGTCGTTGAATGTTCTTGTTGTATCGCGCTTTGGTTCGGTGATTCTGTAATCGATGGTTCGTGGTCATTAGGAGCACCTCCTGTTTTCGTATTTGGGTCGGGTGACTCATCCGGATGGTTGTGTTTTACTATGTTATTCTCTGGATTCACGGTTTCTGATTCCATGATTTTTTCATTATTCGATTGTTGAATAGATGCAGGGTTTGTGCGAACAGTTGAAGTTGAAGTTGAAGATTCAGGACCTTGTCCCTTATCAGGCTTGCCCACTACATTATTTACAGCAGATTCTTGAGATGAAGTTCCCGTCAATTGCTTAGGCTCTTTAATCTTGTCATTCACATCCTGCTCACTCTCACTCTCGTTAACAGGAACATCATTCTTTGTCGTGTTTCCATCTCCAATAGAAACAATTTGATCAGAACTGCACTGTTTGTCAGATTTAGAAAGATTCACAGCGATTTTTTCCAATATACTGCGATCTCGACTCAACCGATTATAAGCAGAAACGCCATGGAGTTGTGAAAAATCCGGATCCTGGATGCTCAAACTTGAGTTACAGACATTGTCATCTTGCCTCTGTACACCAACAGGCGAAACCGATTTTCTAATTGTGGGTGGTTGGTCCAGACGCCTATCAGGACTCTGAACGAATGCTCCTGCTCCATGTTCCATATTTCTTCTTTGAACTGGGGTCCGAATTTCACCATAATGTCTTCTAATAGATGCCACGGATGTGGGTTTCCTCTTGTTAACTGAATCCCATCCGCCACTGTCTCTTTTCCTCTTTGCGGCAGATGATCTTGAAGGTGATGATGGTACTGTGAAAACAACACTATCTGTTTTCAAAAGTACAAGAACAACATTGTCAATTTCATCAAAGATATCACAGACTCGGTATTCAGGATCCAAATCGCATCGATGACCATTTTGAATTTTATCAATTTCTAGTGGACTATAGGATGGAAATGACAAGTTTTGGTTAATAAAAAGTCCAGACCAAAAACATGAAAGAAAAAAAAACGCTTTTTGCGGATGTGAAGGGAAGAAATTCTTACCATAAATTGGGATACATGCGATGCAGCCTCTCGGAAAATTCAATAGAAACATCAAGTAAAGTCTTGTTAGAATTTGTAAGGTGCAAAAATTTTCTAATCTTTGTGGTTCTTTCAGTATTTGAAATGTTTGTGCCATTGTCATTGCCCTGTCGAGGGGAAGACACCGTGACATTATTGTCGTTCACAACAGGGCGGCGGCGGCGACCACTTTCAAGTGGACTGACCAAGACCACCTGAAGTTTAAACATGCTGGGTTAACACGCCGTTGTGCGATTTAAGGGGGGCTTGTTGTACAAAAAGGTCGGTAGTTGTGTGTAGTGGTAGTACAGCGCTAGGTAGATAGTGAAGGGATGAAAGGTTGGCTTTGGATACAAGATTCTCGCCTCCTTGGCTCCAGTCAGGGTATACACTTTTAGAATGACACACCTTGAGAAATCACAATACACCACCACCACCACTTGTCTATTCTTGTTCACCCCACAACGTCTCGTTTTCTCATTTATTTTAGATAAATTAAATGCTATTAGTTTGCATTTCATTTATAAAAGTCGGGTTATTAAACAGATATACCTGGATCTTTCTATCTTTTATATTGGTCTTAGATTTTCATCGTGATCAGGTAGTTCTATTCTGACAAACAAATAAACAAAAAAGAAAATAAATGTCTGTGGATTTTTGTTCTTTAGTTTATCCGAATCAACTGATCTATGACACTTTTTTCTACTTTATCGTCTTTTGTTCAATTTGTATGGGTGTGATTAAACAGCTCAGAGCTTGTTTACCAGCCTCGTTGATACCTAAAAAATTTCTATTTATGGCCCAATGCTAAATCAGGTCTTTCTTTTTTCTTATAAACTCATTTTAATCAATAATCAATTGTTATAATTTGTTTTAATGTGTGCTGTTTTTTTTTTTTGGTTTGTCATAATAACCTTAAAAAAATGTGTCCACCTATTCTGATCATATGGCTAAACCCTGAACATTCACAAGTTTAGAGCAAGTGGTATGCAGAATGGGAGAAATTCGATTTTCAGTGTAGGTTTCTTAACCATGATTTACCCGGCCTGGGAAACGATGAAGATTGACTTCGGGTAATTCTTACTAAGAATGAAAAGGCAAAAGAGACCACCAGAGTTTGTGCTCTAGAGTACCAAAAAAAAACAGAGGTTACACAGGGTCTTAATCGTAAATTTCTAAGAATTATGTTTTTTTGACATTGATGTCGTGTTTAAAATGCTCCTATTCCACTTGTTGATACTGAAAGAAAAGTTCTGTTGTACTTCTCTGGCGTGTAAGATGTCCCTTGATACTAGAAAGTTAGAACCGTTAACTCCTCCACACAATAGATCAAGTTTTATGGGAGAGTTGTGCTTCTTTAGACTTTTATATTCTCTAGTATTCTTTTAAGTAACTTATTATCATTCATTTGACAGATCTATTTAATGCGATGATCTTGGTAAGTACTTATTGTGGCAATTAGGAGATGGACCCTGCCTTGTCTATTCTTTATCTCATCATGCAGAATGATTGTTCACAAACAAGAATTAATATTAATCGTAGAGCACTTAATTTTTTCATTTTTTTTTTTTTCATTCAAGTCCTTGGGTTTAAAATGGAGAGAGTAAATTGAAAGGAACTTTTGCAAGCCCTATACTATAGGGAAACTTGTATTGGAGAACCTTGAGAAATGACATTTGCATCTCAACGAAATGTAAAATTTATACCATTCTTCACTTTTCTAGCAACATTAACTTACTTTCAAATCTATTTTTATATTTAACAACGAACGGTATGTAACTACTTAAATGACTATCCTCGAAATGATTATTTTGAATGAACTGTGTTAGGACTTGGGTGATATCCATTCCGGGTAAGCTCGGTCTATAGCTATGTAAGTAGTCAGATCCCTATTTTATAGCAATTCAGCAGCTATGTGTGTGAATCACTAACCCCTAGCTTCCTCCGGACCTAAAAAACTGTACTCTACTTCTGTAAGATGGGTTCCCTTGTATGACCACGGATGCCTCAGGATTCGCTGTAGGTACTGTTCTTTGACAGTTCTAGCAAGCAATATAGATATTTCTTTCTCTGTTGTTGGAGAAAGTAGTGTAAAATAGCCTCGATTTTTCTCTGTTTTAGTGATTATCAATGACTTTCAAGTTGAGGGTCTGATACTTGTCCATAAAGCTATCAAAAGAACAGGTCAACAATTTTTTGGTGTGTTCCCCTATTTTAGAACACCTCTAGATATCGAACTCTACTATCAATTCACCCAAGGAAAACAGTTCAACTATAGGATTTTGGATCATATAATTTTCAGTATCGCTCTTCATAAGAATGATTTTTAGAACCGTTTATATCAACCAGGTGGACGGCGGTCCACTTCAAATAGCTTGAGCTTTTAATCTTAATCGTCATATTCACTATTCAGGACAGCTTGCCCAAGTGATTATATCTTAATGAGTTTCACCCATATGACCATCAATTTCAATTGTAATTTTACATAAACTTATCAAAGGATAAGATTTAATAATTCAGTTTGCCATAGTAAAAAAACAATTAACTAAGACAATGGTGCATTGAAACAAGTCAAATAATACGAGAGACACTTGCTTTGCTAGTATTCTTTTAATTTTAATGTCGAGTCTAGAATTATGTTCTTCTATTTCCCTAATATTATTTGATAATAAATGTTTTTCAGTGTGCGTCATGGGAAAGAAGTATATATATAAAATTCTTGCAATTCATGAATTGAACAATCACATAATGTACATCATAATACAAAGATGGAGGGTATTAAAGCATGCTTTTTGTTCTTGGCTGTAAGCCAAAAGTTATGGACAAATGTGTAGCAAAATGAAAGGAATATCAAGAAGCATTAGAAACCAAAAAAGAAAGGTATAAATAATATAAAAAATACCAGGATATTTTTTTGTAACAATGATGATGAAAACCAACAGTAAAAGCTCCAGAACTAAAGCATGTCGTTTGAGCACGTATTTACTGATGTGTATGATCCATTAACTCGGATTTTGAGATTGAGGGCTTATGCTGTGGCGATTTGTTATTACTACTGTGATTTCTTCTCAGCAATCTTTTTGACCCATCTGCTCTTGATGGTGATCTAACAGTTGTAGTCTTTTTCATTGTGGTTGTGGTGGTGGTGGTTTCAATGACATTAATGCCTCCCTTTGAGAAGATTCTCACAGATGAGGAAGAAGATACTCTTGGTGAGATCATTTTTCTTCCTGGTGAAGACCCAGAGTAAAGAACTCTTCTTTTCGATAGTGAATCTTCCACCCCCTCAACCTCTTTTGATGACTTTTCTGAAACATCGTTTTTACTTCGAATCCTACCACTTTTAACAGTTTCCTTATTGTTGTCATTTGGTTCGGGAATATTCTCTTTGGAAAACTCTTCTTTTTTAGACTGGGAGTAAGCTTTATTTTTGTGATATAACAGATTGAGGTCTTCATTTAAATCTTCCCCTTCCTCTTCATCAGAGTTATTGGAGACATATTGCTTGTGCCGTATTGAACCGAACCGGTCACCAATCATGGCAGAATTGCTGCTAATAATTCTAGAAACTTTTCTTGATGAAAGTCTGACTGGCGACTTTCGAGGTTGAACAGGAGATTCCAGGGGTACTGCCGACCTGGCACTTTCCAGCTCATCAATAGTTCTTCTGGACGTAGTTCTGGAAGGTGGCGTTTTAACTTCTTTGCCAAAAACTGCCTCTTTTTCGGAGTCTGAACCTGTAAAGTGTGATTTTTCACTCGCACTGGTCTCTATCTTTACAAGACTTGTATATCCTGCTAGTCTTGGCTTGGGTATAGATCCCAAAGTCATGGTTCTTTTCCAATCTCTAAACTCATTGCTGTGCAGATACAGCCAATGTTGCTGAGGGCCGACTACCATGCCTGGTCGAATCATCCTCATATATGCAATACATTCATTAGCAGTGAACCCATGAGTGTAAATTAAATGGGCGCCAATGAGACAACCAGTTCTTCCCAAACCTGCTTTGCAATGAACCGCAATCTTACCGCCGTTGGCAATTACCCCTTCGGCTACCCCGATAAACTCTTGGACCATCTCCATTGTAGGGCATGTTCCATCGTCGAAAATCATGTCAATGTGTTTAATTCCCCGTTTCTCAAACTCTTCTTTATCGTACAAATGGGAATTCAATCTGACGACCAGCTGTACCTTGTTATCGACAAAGTAATCCAAAACATTTCTAAACGAAAAGGATAGATTTTCAGAGTCCTCGACAATATTGGTCTTTTTCTTGCAGTATTTTAGCTGCTGGGGAGATGCAAATGCAATAAAATCTTTGGAAATGGAGTTAAAGTCTCCTTGATCAACTCGTTCATACAACTCGTACTCATCCAAGTTGAAAGTTGTAAGATCAATCATCCCTCTTTCTTTTGCTCTCCAGACTCCGTAAACCACATCTTGAATTGTGATGGTGAAATCTGCCGTTGAGTAACCAGCATCTCTAAACGGCATGAAAGGAGGATCTGCTTGACAAATCGGTGTCAAGACCTGATGAGGAGCCCAAGACTGCACTAAAATCATATAACAGGACAAAACACAGGCAGCATTGGCACGGTCTCGGGAGTTTGTTCTGGAATATAAAACAACAGATTTCCCTTGGTTGTTTTCGTCATTCAGAGTGCTGTGGAGCGTCACTGCAAACCTGTAGAGGTGGCCCATGTGAAGAGGACCAAAGTCGAGGTGAAAAGGGTTATAAGGTAGGGAATCATCAATTGAGAAGAATACTGCATTGGATGTGTTTGAAGGAGTGAAATCATAAGCACCGAGATAAATGCGATCTAAACAATCGGAGAAACGTTAGCTTGTAAATTCGAGTATTGTTTAGAAAACCAATCCTTTGTTTAGAAAACCAATTCTTTGTAAGCATACCTTTGAGAAATTCAATTAGTGGAACTCTTGCTCTTTTCGCCATTTCTTTTTGATTATGTCCTGGTTTGAGGGAAACCTGAGCAGATTTGGATATTGATATATATGTATGAGCTGAACAAAAGGAGGGGAATGGGCGTTTTGAATGCCTACTCTGTAGAGATAGAATGAATGGTACCGCAAACCAAAGACAGGCTGGTTTCTGGAACTTTGGTAGTTAAACAGAAGAGAGAAGGTGACAAGAAACAAAGTCAATAAACAGTTTATATGTGAGAAATAGTATTCAGGTTGTTTATGTTTTTGTTTAGTAACCGGTTTGGGAACCTTGCATGCAAACAACAACTGTCACGTGCGTTTCCATGACAATCGGGTCTCCAGTCTCCGGGTCACCGAACCCGAAACTCACGTGGCTCGGTACCACTGTTTTCTCCGCAATTAATCCTCGATCGATCGAATGATGCAAGAAGCTAAAACTCGAAACCTTTAAAGAAGACCTTCGGACTGGAGTGAGAGGGATCATTTTTGCTCTTTCCTGCTCCTAGGCTGTTTTCACTTCTTGATCTCATTTCCAATTCCGCCCAGTCCGCATTTGCTTCCGTATCAACCGCCTTTCGATCCCTCGGCTTGTTTAAAAGATGGCGAGCACCACTTCACTGGCCTTACCTGCCGCAATCATGCTCGGTGCGGCCTATCTTGATGCGAAGACCAACATCTCCAGCGATACATATATCATTCGGGGTTTGATCCAATGGGTACTTTACATTAAGTACTACCAACTCCGAAAAAGAGTACAGTATTGGTACATTTTCGAAGCGTCCGTGAGGAAAAATCCCGATAAGATTGCGCTCAGTTTCCCCAGACCCATTTCCAAAGAAAAGTTCCGAGAACTACAAGAGAGTGGTGAACTGGATGACGATAAGCACCTTTTTGAGCTCGAGACCTACACTTTCAAGGAGCTTTACGACGCTATCCTCAAGTTTTCACACGTTTTGGTTAAAAAGTATGGCGTAGTGCCAAAGGATGTCGTTGCGATCGACTTTTCAAACAAACCTTTCTTCATCATCTTGTGGTTTGCACTTTGGAATTTGGGTGCCACTCCAGCATTCTTAAATTACAATAATACCTCTAAACCGTTGATTCATTGTCTTAAAATTGTAAAGGCTACACATTGTTTTGTTGACTGGAATCAAGAAGTAGCCGCAAATGTGAAAAACGTTGAAGAGGAAATCAAATCTGAATTGCCAGATTGTGCTATTCATTATTTGAATGAGGACACAGTGACGATACAGATTTCAAAAGCAGAAAAGTTCCGGCTTCCCGACTCTGAAAGAGACCCAGAAGCGAAACATTGGGATAAGGCAATGCTCATCTACACTTCAGGGACCACGGGGCTGCCAAAGTCTGCAATCATGAGCTGGGAAAAGGCTGTACTTGGTTCTGCTTTGTTTGGCCACGTCATGAGAATGTCAAATAAGGAGTTGGTATACTCTGCGATGCCATTGTACCATTCTACAGCTTCAGTTCTAGGAGTTTTGCCAGCTTTTGCCTGTGGAGCAGGATATGCTATTGGTTCCAAGTTCTCCCAGAGAACTTTCTGGACCCAAGTGAAACTGACCAATTCGACCTATGTTCAATATGTTGGTGAAGTATGTCGATATCTATTAAACGGTCCCCCAACCAAATATGAGAAAACGCACGGTGCAAAGGTGGCTTTTGGGAATGGACTTCGAAAAGAGATTTGGGACAAATTTAAAACCCGTTTCAATATACCCACTATAGGTGAGTTTTACGCTGCTACTGAGTCACCATTGGCAACTACCAATTTTCAGCAAGGCGATTTTGGAATTGGTGCAGTTCGAAGCTATGGGACTCTAGTGAATCTTGTACTGTCTCTGGAACAATCAATTCTGGCCCTCGACCCTGATGATGAAGGAGAAGTTTGGAGAGACCCAAAAACAGGATTCTGTAGACAAGCAAATTATGATGAGCCAGGAGAATTTGTATTTAGAATTTTGACGCCTCGGAATCCTGAACGCTCCTTCCAGGGATATGCTGGAAACAAGAAGGAAACCGAATCAAAAATTTTGAGAAATGTATACCATAAAGGTGATGCCTACTTTAGAAGTGGTGATCTACTTAAAATGGATAAAGATGGGTTGCTCTATTTTGTTGACCGACTTGGAGATACATTCAGATGGAAGAGCGAAAATGTCTCTACAAACGAGGTGGAAGCAATGCTTTGCTTGTACGACAAGATCCAGGAAGCAGTTGTTGTTGGTGTCAAAGTACCTAACCACGAGGGGAGAGCAGGATTGGCAGTTGTGACCACAAAACATGGGCAAAGCGATATTTCAGCATTTGATTTGAATGAGTTTTCAGCCCATTTGTCCTCTCATTTGCCCAGTTACGCAGTCCCGCTTTTTCTGAAATTTGTAACAGCGATCGAGTACACAGGAAATCACAAAGTTGTCAAACGATTATACAAAAATGAAAAGTTTCCAAAAGGAGCAGATGGAAATGAAACAATATATTGGCTTAAGGAAGGTAAATATGTACCTTTGGAGAACGAGGATTGGCAGAACATTTCAACTGGATTAATGAAACTATAATAAGAAATTCTTAAGATACAAGTCCGTTCTCTAAAGAGATAACTCTCAACTTATATATATGTTTATAATTTTGATATCAGGGCAATTTCATTATTTAGAAAGATGCTTTCCTATGGATTAGCCATCAGGGGGCACAAGAGGTTCCACAATCTGATACTTTTAATCTGCGGACTAAGGTTTACATAGCAATAACAAACTAAATTGTACGCGAATTTGAAAAGTTCAAGGATTCTGCGGAGAAGATGCTACTAGAAGTGATTACTGGTTACTAAGCAAAGAACATTATGTTGTGTGAGGCAACGGGTGGAACGGCAGGGATCAAACAAACGAGCTTATCTTCATGGTTGGTCGCGACCATAACCTTGTAAGTGAAGGTGGTTGAGCAAAGAATAGATTATCCTATGGTGAAGCAGAAGGAAAACGTTGCAATGTTGCGATTTATTGTTATGCAGAGTCGTAATGAACCTCATTTTGCTGGCGGTGGACAGGCAACTATAATCCATTCTCCTAGTTTTGGCTTTTTCAACGCTTCACGTCAACCGTTTTTCTTTTTCTGATGTCCTCTTCTCTTCTTTTCCTATACACTCGCTTTTTCTATAAACCTTCAGTTTGGAGACGATATCTCCAGTTTTCTAATACTTACCGTGATTTCAAGCTTAATATTCAAGTTGAGTTGTGATCTCTAAAGGCCTTACATTTATCGAAGCTCCAGCCTAAACGACTTTACAGAAAAAAATCATAGATGTCTTCAGATATAACGCTCATCAGTGCACAGGACTGTACGAGAAACAAATCGACCGATGTGAGCCTTGATCTCGAGACAATACAGCCAAAATTTCCTTACGTTGAAAACATAAAAGGAGCCTACTTTTTAACGCTTCCTATTCCATTGCCCTGCCATATAAGACTCCGGAATATGTCCAAGGAAGGCCTGCCTGGATTTATTCGCAAAGATCGTTCATAATAGCGCCACTGTTAAAACGGACCAGGGATTGAGAAAATCTTTAATTCATTACCAGAGAATTGCTGGCATTTTTTGTACATGTTTGTTATTTCTCCATCTGTTGCCAACTTTTTTTGTCTCAATTACCTTGTTTATTTATTGCATGAGCACTACTAGCTCGAGTATATAATCCTTTTGGAATAATCAACTGATGTCTAATTCACAGAAAGTATTAACTTTGTTGCTGGTGTTTTCAAGGTTGGAATTGTTGAGGTAGAGGCGTGAATAAGCTCATACGTGAATTGTTATGAGAATGAGAATGTGGAGTGTTCATGCAGGGACTGTAGAAGAGAGGTAGAAAAGGATCTGAGCATCACTGAAAGTAAAACTCGAGACAGAATAGTAAAAGTAACCAAACAAATATCTAGACATTGTCTCAGACTTCAAAGGCTTAATATGAATTGGTATGTAAGAAGCTTCTTGTGCCGTAGAGAGTTAAGAATGCAATGTGCTAGTGATAATTATGATTGAGTGAAGCAAGTGGACACATACGAGCAACATGTTTTTGCCTTTCGTTGATGCTAGACCATCTTTGGATATCAACAATTGACTTCTCTGATGATGCTTTAATGAACACCCTGGTCAATTTTTGCCTAATAGAATTATGCAAATAATATGGCATACGCCAAATCTGATCGGGGGTAGAATGCCAATCATTGACGAAAGAATGATACGGAACACAACACAAAAGAAGGAAACAAATAGATAAAAGGGAGCAGAACATAATAAAACTTATAGAGTATTGTTTTGTGTGTTCTTTAAAAGTAGAATCTATTTGTGTGAACTATAAATAGGTTATAGATGGCTCGTGAATACAAACTAGTTTGTGCCAAGCTTTCTTTATAGAAGAAAGACATTTCTAAGCAATCTCTTGACGCTCCAAAATCTTCTTCTTGTGGACTTTTTAATGACATGATCTGATGGTGGTCGATAATCATTGAAGGTTTCTTGGGCATAAGAGAAGAAGTTAGATAGGAACTTCTAGAGCTCACAATAAGTGAACAGACTGAGGTAGATGTTTACTAGTCATCTGTTCTTCCAATCTGATATGTCCTCTATTCATATTGCTGTTCTTGATATCCGATGCTTTACGATGTTTACCATCCACTGATTCACTATTGAGCATAATCTTGAGTGTCAAACAGGGAGAAAACAGTGGAGGGGGTCATAGAAAGAAATGCCCCCAACACATTACAAACTTGAGGCACTCCCATCGCCTACGAAGAGCACCTCTTTTTCATTTCCAGGATAGACAGTAAAGATACCATCAAAAATGTTCAAGACTTCATACTGATAAGCATACATGAATCTTTAATACAAATGAAAATCGGTTGAATTTTTCCTATTAACACTCCTAGTATGATTGCTGATTTCCTCGCTTAAACAAGAGTAGACAGATTTGGGATTCTGAAATAGATATCTACTGAATAACAACTTTGCTATTATTCTTTTTCTTCTCAAACCGCACTATCGTGTTTTGTTCACCTGGCCACCACATTTGGAAGGTCAGCTTTTTTAATTAGTTGACCCTGTGAGCTCTTTGTGCTCAGGTATACGATTACTCTTCTCCTCATAGATTACTGAAGTTTCAACCCTCTTTTTCTCTTTCCTCCTTAATTACAGATTATCCCTGCTAGTCATCCATTATTTCTAGTCGCTCATTGGCTCAGCAAGTATCGTCTATGCGAGCTCCCGTTATTACCCTTGATCCACTTTACTAGCAAGGCGTAGTTGTGGGCGCGGACCTAGCCGAACCAATTTGAACGCCCAGGTGCTTACTCTTTTTTTAAATGCGGAAGACCAACGCTCATAATGGTTCATGTTTTTGTTTCTTAGAGTAAACGTAGTTAAAGTAAACAAAATGAATTGGTATATTAATTCTTGAAGTTCAAACCGTCTTTCCTCATTGTCTCCACTTCCCTTGGAAAAGTGTGATAATCACGTGCTCCTCATCCCGGTGACTCAACTGAAAAATCCTAGTCAACTGAGTTGTTGAAACTTTCCTATCACAAGTATTTCGCACCAACTTTTCACAAAATGGTACTGGTGGTGCGAACACTGGCATCGAGCTCTCGGTTATACACAAAATCATGTTTTCGTTGTGTTAGGGCTTTACCCAAACAGTTTGCCAGTAAGAGGCCTTTTCATATCTTTCCAACAGCATCGGGACCACCACCGGAGACATCCTCAGATGTTGTTAGTTCAAGCACAAATACCGTTGTCAATCCAGAGTATCCAGACCTCAGCAGTGCTGATTTTACAAGCGATGGAGAGCCTGATTATGTTAAATTGATTCTGACCTCGAGAGTTTACGATATTGTTGATGAAAGCCCAGTTTCATATGCTGTATCACTCTCACATAAAACTGGATCGAAGGTCATGCTGAAAAGAGAGGACCAGTTACCTGTCTTCAGCTTCAAGTTACGTGGTGCCTACAACATGATGGCAAAGCTGGATCCCGAGAAAAAATCCAATGGAGTAATTGCTTGTTCTGCTGGAAATCATGCTCAGGGGGTTGCATACTCTGCAAAACACCTGGGCATTCCAGCGACTATAGTGATGCCTGTGGCAACTCCCAGTATCAAGTACCAGAATGTGTCGCGATTGGGGTCACAGGTTGTGCTTTATGGTGATGACTTTGATGGCGCCAAGGAGGAATGCACCAGGCTAACTATTGAGAAGAATCTGACCAACATCCCTCCTTTTGATCACCCCTATGTAATTGCTGGTCAAGGTACTATTGCAATGGAGCTGTTGAGACAGATCAACAGCGATAAGATAAAGGCCGTTTTCTGTGCAGTTGGTGGAGGAGGCTTGATTTCAGGTATTGGAGCCTATCTGAAGCGCCTTGCCCCACACGTTAAGATTATTGGTGTTGAGACTCTTGATGCTGATGCAATGGCAAGGAGTCTGGATAAAGGCAGCCAGGTAACTCTGAATGAGGTCGGAATGTTTGCTGATGGTACTGCTGTAAAAATTCCAGGGAAGGAAACTTTCCGTGTTTGCCAGAAAGTCGTGGATGAGGTTGTTCTTGTTAACACAGATGAGATTTGCGCAGCGATTAAAGATGTATTTGAAGATACAAGGACCATAGTGGAGCCTTCTGGGGCTATGACTGTTGCCGGATTGAAAAAGTACATTGCAAACCACCCTGAAATCGATCACTCTGATGCAACATATGTCCCCGTTCTGTCTGGTGCAAATATGAACTTTGACCGGCTGAGATTTGTCGCGGAGCGTGCCAAGTTGGGCGAGGGAAAAGAAATCTTTATGATAGTCACTATCCCTGATAAGCCGGGCACTTTTCTGCAACTTCATTCGATCATAAACCCCAGAGCCGTGACTGAGTTCAGCTATCGGTTTAACCACGAGAAAGCCCTGAACTCAGATGGGGAAGGAAAAGCGCACATATACATGTCTTTCTCAGTCCGCGATCCAAAGAAAGAAATCACACAAGTCATTTCGGAATTGGAAAAGAATGGGTTTCCAGCTAGAGATATTTCTGATAATGAGATGGCTAAATCGCATGGTAGATACATGGTTGGAGGGACATCCACGTTGGCGAATGAGCGTCTACTGAGATTTGAATTCCCTGAGAGACCCGGTGCCCTTGCAAAGTTCCTGAACGGAGTACAAAACAAGTGGAACATCACGCTTTTCCACTACAGAAACAACGGCGCTGATATTTCCAGTGTCTTAACTGGACTTGCTGTTCCCCCGGAAGACAATGAAAAATTTGAAGAGTTTTTGCATTCATTAGCATACAGATATGTGGAGGAAACGGATAATTTGGTTTACAAGATGTTTATGAGGTAGAGACCATTTAATACTATTTATTCATAAAACACTTGACAAGTTAATAAAAATCAAGTAAAGTAAATTATAACAGTACTTTTTAAATGCGCAGGTTATTGCAGAACGACAAAGTCGCACAGTTTTATCAATTACCCTGAAGGTATCATTTGGGCTTGTCGAAGAATTTTGTCGATACTACAAAAAGCTGACAGCATTTAGTAGTTTCGAATGTCCAATTGCCATAGTTGGAGGGATGTATTATATGGACCACGCAAAGCCTTGTCGGTTCTTGCTGCATCAAAAAAGAATCTAATTATTGAGGAGACCAAATTGTGCGTTAGGAGTGTCAAGCTTCCGAATCAGGGCTCTTTTTGACTTTTCATAAGCTACTGTATTTGCTGCATGTAACGATCCGTTTCAGTGTTTCTCACAACTCCATCTTTCATTACCCGGATAAAACGCGTCAAAGCAAAATGTCAAAACGCGAACAGATCTTTTCTATTCTATCCCACACGCGAAATACTGGCCATGCCAACAGGAAGTATGAGTAGAACTCCTAAAAAGAAAAGCTCACCAGGGTCGGCTTCAAAGACAAAGTCGGCTCAAAAGTCAGGGATGAAGCAAAAGTCTCTGCTTAGTTTCTTCTCAAAAGTACCAAAGAAAGAGAGCCATCAGCCAGCTAATGGCGAGAAACCCAAACCTTTAGCAGAACGTGTTAACTCAGGGCTGCAAAAGAGAGAGGATCCTTTTACAAACGCACCCGCTCAATCGGATGATTATGACTCGTCTATGGATTTTGGTAAGACAATCTTTAAATTTTGAGGGATGAGAGGGCAAGCTAACCGTTTTAAGGGGACACACCACTCCAATCGTCACCCACTAAGAGAAATAAAGATTTCACTTCGTCTACAGAATTGTCGTCAAGTGCAAGCGGGCGTGTAAGTTTGCTAACTATACAATTGAGTAGAAACCCGGCTCTAATGATATGTTTAGTCACGAGCGAAAGTCAGCTATACAGAGTTGAGTGATGAAGAGGATGATGAAGGTGAAGAGTTAAGATCTCAGCGTATGCCGTTGCATAAAACCAGAAATATTTGAGCATGTACTAAAATTGAAACAGGCAATAAGAAGAGGAGAAAGGTTATCGATTCAGACTCAGAAGATGAGTTTAAACCTGCTGAGAACGAGGGCATGGACTTGGACGATGAGGGTAAGCAATTTTTTAAAAATTCTGGGTCAAATTTTTTACTCATACTATTCAATAGCGTTTTTGGATACTGTTCCAGAAGATTTGGAAGAAAATGAAGAGAAAAAAACCGAGAAAACAAGTTCAAAGAAGGCAAGCTCTACACCTAAGAAGTCCCTCTCAGACAAATTTCTATCTTCATCAAATTATACTCCTTCAAGCAGTAGAAAAACCATCAAGTCAACTCCCAAGTTCACCCCTTCAAAAACTCCTTCCAAGTCATTTGAAAAACAAAACGAAGAGAGATATTCTTGGCTAGTCGATGTTAAAGATGCTGATGGCATTCGGGAAGGTGAACCAGGGTATGATCCTAGAACGCTTTATATTCCTAAATCAGCTTGGAATAAGTTTACTGCGTTTGAGAAGCAGTATTGGGAGGTTAAATCAAGAATGTGGGATAATGTAGTGTTTTTTAAAAAAGGAAAGTTTTATGAGCTCTACGAAAGAGATGCGGATATTGCACATAATGAATTCGATCTCAAACTGGCAGGAGGAGGCCGAGCAAACATGAGACTAGCGGGCATTCCAGAAATGTCCTTTGACTATTGGGCTGCCTCTTTTATTGGAAAAGGCTACAAAGTCGCAAAAGTTGACCAGAAAGAATCAGCCTTGGCAAAGGAGATGAGAGAAAATAGTAATGGCAAAAAGGAGGATAAAGTTATTCGAAGAGAGCTTAGCTGCGTATTAACAGCTGGAACTTTAACAGACGAAACAATGCTTCAGGATGACATGTCTACGTTCTGCATGTCGATCAAAGAATCTATAACTGGGACTGATAGGATTCCAAGCTTTGCTGCTTGCATTGTCGATACGGCCACAGGAACCTTTTTTGTATCCGAGTTTGAAGATAACCCCGAGTACACATACTTTGAAACGTTAATGGCTCAGCTACGGCCGAGGGAGATTATCCTGGAAAAGGGAGAGATATCAAGTCGCGCTGTTAAAATTATCAAGAACAATACTTCAGTTTTGACGCTGTGGAACTATCTTAAGCCAGGAACCGAATTTTGGGATCACGAAACTGCATATGAGGAATTGGTTAGATCAAGGTACTTTGAGGCGGAAGACCTAGATGACGTCTCGCATTGGCCTGAGGTTTTGAAGAAGGTTCGCTCAAAACCCTTGTCAATGTCCGCACTTGGTGCTCTGTTGTGGTATCTGAAGCAATTGAAAATTGATACCCAGCTGGTTTCCTTAGGGAATTTTTCTTACTATAATACCATACAGAAAGCAACGTCTTTGGTTCTGGATGGTCAAACCCTGCAGAATCTAGAAATATTTGCAAATACCTTTGATGGAGGGGAAAAGGGAACACTCTTCCAGTTATTAAACAGGTGTATCACTCCTTTTGGAAAACGGCAGTTGAGAAACTGGGTTTGCCATCCATTGATGGATGTCAAGCTGATCAATGGCAGGTTAGATGCAGTTGATAAGCTAAACTCGGATGGATTCTTGGTAGATCTTTTTGAGAAAAGCCTTAATGGACTCCCTGATCTTGAGCGTTCGCTCTCTCGAATTCATTCCGGGTTTCTTAAAGTAAAGGATTTTGTGCGAGTGATTCAAGGCTTCGAAGAGATTTACAACATGATTAAAAATGTAAATGAATATTGCTCAGATTTGGAGGGAATGCTGGGAGAATTACTGAAAGAGATTCCATTGCAAGAGAAGCACGTCTCGTATTGGTCAGAAGCTTTTGATAGAGAAAAAGCGGTTGAACTAGGCGAAATTGTTCCTGAGAAAGGATTTGACCCAGATTATGATCAGTCATCGGAAAAAATGAATGAGATCGAGACAGAACTGAAAAAGTTGCTCAGAAAATATCGCAGTGAATTGAAATCTCAGGAAATCTGCTTCAAAGACAGTGGGAAAGAGATATATCTGATAGAGGTTCCAGTCAAGATCAAAAAAATTCCTCATGACTGGCAGCAAATGGGTGCGACTTCCAAAGTTAAGAGGTACTGGTCACCGGAAGTAAAGAGTTTGGTTCGCGAATTACTAGAAGCAAGAGAAGACCATAAAGTGATATATGAGGCGTTAAAGTCCAGGTTTTATGAACGGTTCGATAATGACTATTCATTATGGTTAAAAACGACAAAGTGCATAGGCACCATTGACTGTCTACTGAGTTTAGCAAAGACTTCTTCCAGCATTGGAAGTCCTTCTTGCAGGCCAGAATTCATCGAAGAAGAATCAGCAAAAAGCGAGCTTTCCTTCACAGAGCTGCGTCATCCGTGCTTTAGTAACTCACTAAAGGAGTTTATTCCAAATGATGTTACTCTTGGTGGAAATGACGCGTCGATAACACTGTTAACAGGTGCTAATGCCGCAGGAAAGTCAACAGTCTTACGAATGACCTGTGTTGCTGTCATAATGGCCCATATTGGCTGTTATGTGCCAGCAGAGAGTAGTAAATTAACTCCAGTCGACAGGATAATGACGAGACTGGGAGCGAATGATAACATATTCGCTGGAAAGAGTACCTTCCTAGTAGAGCTCTCCGAAACAAAGAGAATTCTTGCCGATGCAACCCCTAGATCGCTTCTGGTAATTGATGAGCTTGGTCGTGGTGGTAGCAGTTCAGATGGGTTTGCTATTGCTGAAGCAGTTCTCCATCATATCGCAACACATTCGCAGAGTTTGAGTTTCTTTGCGACGCACTATGGCACTTTGTGGTCAAGCTTCCATACACACCCAGAAGTTCGTCCAATGAGAATGGCCATTTTGACAGACGAGGAAGAACGAAATGTAACATTTTTATACAAGCTTGAACCAGGCGTATCACCAGGTTCTTTTGGTATGCATGTTGCTTCAATGTGTGGCATCAGTAAGGACATTGTAGATAATGCTGAATTGGCGGCAAAGAACTATGAGCATACATCAAGAATGAGAAGGCTATGGGAGGTTACTAAAGAGCAAAATGTTTTGATCCCCTTGGGTTTACAATCTGATTTCAGCTGGGCCTTAAATGATGGTAACCCAACGGAATATTTTGTACAAAGTGAAAGAATGAAGATGCGCGCATTGAACAGTATGATTTCAATGATTAATGAGCTATAAGGTGCTTGTAATGGAAGAAATTGTTCTTATAAAGCTGTTCACATATATATAATTGTATTAAGCATATTAGTTTGGAATAATATTTGGGTTTTAAACACCTTGGTTTCGCGACGAATGCTGGGTTCTGTATGCGATAGGTGCCATGTTTTTTCTCACGGTAAAAACGTCTCCACAAATAATCGATAGGAAATTATTGAAAACGGCTTAAAAAGAAATAGACATTCCTGTTTTGCTATGAGGGTATTTAGATTTGGTGTTGCAAGTCTTGTATAATTTCTGGTCGCACAGGGGTAAAATGCGTTTAATACGGCGTTTTAAGACTAGTCTCTCTCATTTGATTGATGTATTGTAAAGAGTAGTGTAGATATTGATACTCATCTTAAACAGCCCCTAGACTCTCAAAAAGTTCCGATACACAACATCTGCTCTCATCGGTCTTTAGATTTTTGGCCATGTTCAACAATATAGCGAACCAAAAACTTAACAAAACCTTCTACGCCTTTCCAAAGCAAGTTGAATCGGTGTGTGGTTAAAACCGAGCTACCTGGAAGTTTCTGTAATCGGCAATTACCATTAGGTTGTACAGCCGTTTTCACATAAGGTTATTCTGATGCATATAACCTATCCGATACTGCATATTCGGTTATTCATAAACAATAAGGGAATAACTAGGTTTAGCGTGGGAACCAGCCAAAGGCTCTGGATGGTTGTTAATAATTAATAAATTCATGTTGTTGTCCAGAAAATGACTAAGATTATTAGGACGGAAACCTATATATGAACACCAACTGCCCTTGAATCAGAATATAAACATTTTTGCAGTCAATTCTAACTGATCACCTTCTGCTCCCTTTCCCTTATTTTATTACCCATTAACGTCTATTCTGCTTGGAAACATTTTTTGAAACCCATGAGTTCTCTCTCGTCAAAAACTTCTCGTGAAAAGGAATCAACCCAATCAAAAGATGAACGCCCTGCTCAGCAAGATCTGTTTCAAAAAGATGAGCCTCTTCCATACCATGATGACACGAACTCAGATAGTTCCAAGCTAGAGGAACCACACAACCCCACCATTAACGAAGGTTTGGCATATCTCATGAAAGCAACCTCGATTCCTGTACATGGAGATCTTCACCAGTTTAGCAGTCACAGGACTGAGGAGGAAAGGAATACTCCGAAGGATTGCGATATGAATTCCAAAAAAGATAACGTTCTGGACGCAGAAGTTCATTTTAATCACACATCTCGGCCGGCTGTTTTCAAAAACACCATACACGAAATTTTGGCCATCTTTTTGTGTATGATGGCCCCAGCGGCAGCTACAATGGCAATGGGATCCTTTCAACTTGCAATTACTGCCGTTTCTGAATATTTCGATGTCACTGGTGGGCCACTAACATGGACCATTTCAAGTTTGACGCTAGCGAATGGAGCGCTGCTTCTGTTTTTGGGCTCGTTGTCGGATAATTTTGGACGAAAAAGATGTTTAATTGTCTCATACTTTCTGTTCACTTTCTTTTCGTTGGGTGCTGGTTTCTGTAAAAACTACGTCGGCTTTTGCATTTTGAGAGCATTGCAAGGTGCTGTCTTGTCTGCTGGTATTCCGGCAGCCGCAGGGACTATAGGTGCCACATATACGGCTGGACCTCGTAAAAATGCTGCTTTGGCCTTCTTTGCAGCCGGGGCACCCATTGGGATTGTGGCCGGGTTTGTTGCAGGTGGTATTTGTGCTCAGTTTGCTACTTGGAGGGTGATTTGTTACTTTCTGGCAATTCTCTATGCTATTGTTACAGTTCTCACGGTATTTTTCGTCCCAAAGGATGAAGGGGATTTGAATTGGGGAGAATGTAAAAAAGCACTGAAAAAGCTGGACTACGGAGGGGCTTTTATTTCAACAGCTGGGCTTGTACTGTTTGTATATGCCCTTACAGACGCAGAAACAAAAGGCTGGAAATCACCCGGAATTTTATGTCCGTTGATAATAGGATTTCTCTTGCTTATTGTTTTCATCTTCTATGAGATATATGGTACGAAACATCCCATGATGCCAATGTATGTCTGGAAAGCGCCCAACTTTGCCCTAACTATGGCTATTATCTCGCTTGGATGGCTTGATTTTACAGGAGTTTTAACATACTACCCCGTGTTATATTTTCAACAAGTTCGACATTTAACGCCAATGCTAACGACGGCCTATTTGTCTGCGATGGCAATTGCTGGAATATGCGTGAATATATTCTGTGCAGTAGCACTTCATCTAGTTCCATCAAACCTTTTATTAATAATAGCATGTGCAGCTTTCACTGGTTCAGCCATTATTTGGTGCTTGATCCCAATAAAAGTTTTCTACTGGGCCATGCCGTTCCCAGCATTTGTTCTCAGTGTTATTGGAGCCGATACCTGCTATAACATTGCAAACATGGTTTCGCTAACGTCAGTGCCCAAGGAATTACAGTCCACGTCCTCCGGAATATTCAACACTTTAATACAGCTGGCGTCTGCAGTCGGTCTTGCGCTTTCCTCTGTTATTATTAGCTCTTACAAGCCTTCATCTCCGGATGTATCACCAGAAAGACAAACCTATGAATCGTATAGAGGAGCATATTATTTTGCAGTTGGATGTGGAGGATTGGCTTGTTTTCTAAGCTTTTGGGTAAAACTAGGAAAGTTCGGCAGTAAGCCAGCCAAAACATAGAGTAGAATAATTGGTGGACATCAGAAGACTATAAGGGAGAACTCTGCTTTCAGTGAAGCTCAAATTGTCATTAGGAACAATCGTTTACCTTTTCAATAAAGCATTAAGTACAAATATAGATAGTATTTACCACAATATAATTTAAGGGGAAATAAATGTTCAGACATAATAAAACATCTACTGGTCTTCAGTAAGCCGGGTTTATTTGCACCACACCAGTAATACAAACATTCTAACTCAAAAGATACTTCGTTTTTCAAGGTTTGTACTCTGGTGCTGTCAGTGAATGCTGTCAAACCAGCCCCTGAGTGGATCCTGCCATATCGAAATAGTTTTCGAAGTTTCCTGAACCATGCGGCGGTTGTTTTGAGAGTATCAACTTACCATCGAAACCAACTACTACTTCCAAAAACCCTATTGATTTTTCAAAGGGATAAAAACGTGAGATACTCAAAATGAGATATATACAAAAATAGAACTAAGACAAGTCAAAATGTTTTTTTGGCAAAGACTGAAGAATATTTAAGATGATGCCTGAATACTATGTCAGACATATATCGGACAAAAATAACAAAGGCTCAGAGAATCCAGACAGCTAAATAATGACTATAGAGGCAGAGTATAGCTGAGAGAGAAAATGAGAAGAAGCTTTTCTTTACGCAAGTAGGACTGCAAGCAGAATAGTGCAAGTATAAAAGCAAATCATAGTCTAGGTACCTTATACTTTTAGTTAACAGAAAATAGCGAACTGTCTCGTTAAAAACTCACAACCAAACTGTAATAGGTCCAAGGACTATCTACAAGCCTCCGACTTCGTTTATAAAGCCAAAAAAAAGAGGGATAAAATGAAAAAAGACAAGGATGTTAAAAATAAGAGAGAAATGTTTTGGCTTTCAAAAAGGAAATCATATTGTTGTGCTTTGTTATTTCATTGTCATTGCCATTTGTTTTTACTTACGTCAGATGTGTCAAAAAAAAAAAAAAAATAGCAATGGTTAGTTTTTTTGGTTACGTTTAATTTGTGAAAAAGGGGTTCAGAATATGAATTTGATTTACTGGTGATACAAAGAATACAAAAACGGTCTAGATAGGTACAGGCTAGGTCCAAAAAGGCAAATGCAATGAGACAAGGAGTTTGTCGTGATATAATCGTAAGTAAAGGACATACTCATTTTGAAGCTGCAACAATAGCTGGCTATATTGATGAGACCGTTGAGTTCAACCGTTCACAATGGATGCATACATTGTTGAAGTGGTGAAGTTAAAGTTCGAAGTTGGTGCTGGTCCATGCATAAGACACAGAAGCATTTTTGCACAGCAGAACACATCTCATCAAAAAAAAACCCCTGAGGACAAAGATACGATAGCTCAGCCAGAGGATATTCAAACTCAGTTTTATCCATGATTACTTTGTAAAACCAACTTTGATTTTGCCGTGTCTTTGTTCTTTGTTACAGGGAGTAGCATGCTCTAAAAAAAAAGAACAGTCTTCCTTTATGAAAGAAGAATATAAAAGGAACTCTCCCAGATTTTTTTTCTCTATTCTACTTTTTTCATTTTCATTTTCCATTTCGCATTTCGCTTTTATTACTTATCTTTTGGAATTCTGCTACTTAATATAAGCAAGAATGAGATTGTTTTCTTTGATATATTCATTTATCCTCTGTTTGTGTTTTACGAGCGCCTATGTTTTGGACCATCGCGATGATATCACATCCTTCAAGGAAGTTGAAGGAACCTGTGAGGTCTGTGAATCATCAAAAGGATTCAAATCGATGGCCTATTACTGCGAGTAAGTATTTTTGAGCTTTCACTTTACAACCGCTTTTCTAACTTAATATTGATAGCTGGTCAATCCATAGAAACCACAACCCGAGCGATGTCCCTGTTGAGCATCTATCGCATGTGTTCTATGCCTTCGCCGGAGCAGACCCCAGTACAGGCGAAGTTCGATTAGGTGAGGAGGGTGAAGCATACGACGAATTTGACATTGAGCAGGGCTTGGGCAAGTTCAACACTCTTAAAAGGGAAAACCGTCATTTAAAAGTGATGCTTTCGATTGGCGGTTGGTCTCTAAGTTCCAACCTGTCAATAGGCGCCGATTCCCCAACCAAGAGACACAAATTTGCCCAGTCTGCTGTGCAACTTCTGAGTGACCTGGGTCTAGACGGGCTTGATATCGACTGGGA